>SSNR01000020.1:2718209-2775584 GCA_006937965.1 Callopanchax toddi | reverse complement strand
TAGTTTAATTTGAGTTCAAAGGCTTCAAATATCTTAATTTTTTATTTTAACAGTTTAAAATAGCTAAAAAGGTTAAATTTAGCTGAAACAAAAGTTTAAAACCTCTGAAAAAAATCTAAAAACCTGAACTAAAGCTCAACTGAAGAATATAAAGACATTTTAAGGGTCAAACACAGAGCTGAAGGATCATAAAATTAGGGACTTCTGCTGAAAGAGAAGATGATTCTTTAAAAACCGTAATATCTATGGCCTTAAGTAGCATATCTGCTGAAAAAGGAAAAAAATCCCAATATTTTGATGTATAACTTGTCTAAATAGGACAAACGGTGTGAGAGTAGGAACATTTTGTTCAGAAAGGTGCTTAAATGCAGTCGAAATCCATTACAGACTGAGAGAATCATAAACCAATCAGCCTGGCCAATCAGAAAGCACCAATTTAGCTGAGTCATGCTTAGGTGACATGCAATTTAACTATGTCTACCTCACACTGCTGTGTTTAACCTGGAAAAACCACTGTCCGAACAACTAGCTGCTATTCAAAAACGATAAGACATAAATAAAAAATTTAAACTTTGTGGGTGACAGGACACTTTCGAGGTGTTCTGTCTAAATTTCTGTGTGTCTACGTTAAAATTTGAGGGAGATATGACGATGGAAAAACAGGGTTCAGTGAAAGTTCAAAGACAGACAGATGAGGTCGATTAACATGAGAAATCGGCCCAAAAAGGGAGGATTTCTGCTGGCCTTGAGGTGATTTATGAACGAGCCATACTACCTATGGCCCAAACAACCAGATATTCTGAAACTAGACAAAAATCCCAACATTTTAATGTATAATTTGTTGATGTTCTTCAAACTGAGTGACTGTAGTGACCATTTGAAAGAAAAAGTCTCTCCTAATCCAAAACGTGCTGAGGGTTAGAGGGCGGTGATGACATCACTAGAGTGGGAGACAGGTTTGAGATTCACGATTCACTCCCGAACAAAGTTGTCCTGCTCCCACAGTTTTCACAGCACATGTATAAATTATACATTTCTGATTAGGGATTTTTGTTAGCTTTCAGAAAGTGTAACTCTCATGTCTGTGTGACTTACGGTTCTCTCACAAATCGACCTAGTTGGCTCAGAAAGTCCAAATCTGCTCCCATCTCTTTCATTATATTTTTGTCGATTTTTTTGTGTGACTTCTGAAATGTTCCTTGAGTTTAACTCGTCATATCTCAGGAATGGTTAAAGATATCAACAAGCTGAGTCATTTGGGAATAGTTGAAAGTCTTGTGAGTCTTTTAAAAGTTGAATGAAGTTGATAGGTTGAAGTATGCTGAAGTAGTACAACTTTGAAAAAGAGTAGAATTATTTGAAAAATTTGAAGAATTTGAAGGATTTCAATGTATTCCAATGGGCCCAAAAGTTGGACAAAAAGCTGAATATCTTAAAAAATATTAAAGATATCAAGAAGAAAAGTCATTCCAGGAAAGTCCTAAATGAGCTGAACGTTTTGATATATGAATGGTTGAAATCAGCAGAAAATTGTGGAAGGAGTAGCGAGCCAAAAAACGGCGGAAGTTATAAGAAGAAGAAGAAGAATAATAAAGAGAAACAGCAAAACAATAGTTGGAATGCTTAGTCAGCATTCCAACTAATTAAAGTCCTCCAGATGAGAAGCTGCTGGGTTCAGCCCTCTAGGACCTGATATGGCTGATAAATAAATGAACCTAATATTAGTAATAATAATAATAATAATAATCTTACAACACACATTGTTGTGAGATTAATATTATTATTTTGTTTTTTCTGAACTATTGAATCTGCTTAGAGTTTTAATGTTGTAAATCTGTTTTATTGTTACTGACAGCAGCTAGATTGAAGTTTCAGATGACAGAACGCTGCAGCGTGTTGGAGTAGACTCTCTGTCATCCTGGACATGATCATGCTCAGTTTGAATTGAAAACAGCTGAATGTTCCAGTTATTTTGAAGACTCATTGTCTCCCATTAAAGAGCCTCCTTCAGTTTTAAACCTTGGGTTGAGAGTAGGAGGTTTAGAAGTCGTGGTCAGAAACAAACAATCTGATTATGCTACAAGTCTTTTTTTTTTTTTTGAAAAAGTAAAAACATGTTTTGTCTAAATTAAGGTGATGTTATTGTTCATTAGAATTAAAATTCATGGAAGTTCAGATTATTTCATCAAGTAAGAGCTCTGTTAGACGGCTCATTAAAACGTGTAAAATTTTTGGACCCTGCCTCTTGAAAGAATCGGAATCGAGAATCGATAGGAACCGGAATCGAAATGAGGAATCGGAACCGGAATCGTTAAAATTCAAACGATGCCCAACCCTACTGATCTTCAGAAAAAAGAATAAACCCACTTTATGAAGAAACTATTTTTTATTAAATTTTGAGAAAATAATTTATATGATACCTTAATTACAGACTGCTTTAATATTTGCTTATTAATCAGACAGGAATTAAAGTTCTATGTGACAACATATTTCAGTCAATTGGAAAAAAAAAGAGAAAAAAGAAGCTCTCTCTTCCTCACTCTGGCTGTGTGGGCCCTCCCTCCTCCCTCTCTCCTTCTCTCTCTCACTGAGTGTGTGTGTGTGTGTGTGTGTGTGTGTGTGTGTGTGTGTGTGTGTGTGTGCGTGCGTGCGTGTGTGTGTATGTGCGTGCGTGCGTGTGCGCGCGCAGCTTCAGAACCGGGTCCTGTGTGCGGACCTCAGGCAGAGCTGGATTCTCAGGTGTTTTTCAGGCTTGAGGAAGAATGCGTGTGTAAATAGAGTGACGCGCTCACCTGTACAGAGCTCACGCTGAAAACACTGCAGCCGCAGCAGGTCCCACAGAAGATGTCGGCTCCATACGTAATAAACAGAACCGGACCGAACCAAAAACCCAAACTAGTCTGAAAACGCCAGAAGTTGATCTGGCTGGAGCTGGACTTTGTCATCAGGTGTTTTAATCCTCAGTGGACCTGGAACTTTGAGGTGGAGCGGACGTCTGGGACTGCTCGCGGTCTAAGAGCTGCTTCCTGCTGGCGGCGCTTCTGCCGTTTGAACATAAAGCATGCGCCCCCTGCTGGGGCGCGATAGTAAGAAGACCCCCCCTTTTTAAAATTATTTTTAATGAAAAAAACCTCGTCTTTATATGCGAGCAAATACGGTATATAAAAATATGAATTAATGAGTTTTATATTTTAATAAAGCATTTTTTGCTTTGATTGAGTTTATTTCACAATATTTTTTCACACACATACAGTACATACACACTGGGGCTTTAGGGAGCTAAACACCTTGATAAACATTTTTTTTTTTTTTTGCACAGCTTCTTAAAAGTGCTGCCACTCTGTAACTTCTGGGTGGTTAAGGGCACAATGTGGTGGAGCCTTAATTTATGAAATACAGAGACTACAAATGACACAAGCATGAAATGGTGGCTGTCGATCCCAAATTGGGTTTCTGCAGTGAGTTCCCTGTGTGCAAAAACAGCTTCTGGACCATCAGACGGTGGAAAATGCCCTGAAACTGCCCTGCAGTGGATTGTTATTCCAGTCTCCTACAAGAAAGAAAGGAAGAACAAAAATCTTAAACAATTACTCATTTACATTAAAACCATGTTTAGCAGGGACAGAGTCATAAAAAAACACCTTATGAAGGTAAATAAGGAAGATTTATGAACTTCTTTTTCCCAACTTAGGGAAATAGGTAGATTAATAGGTAAGTAAGGTAATGACTGTATCAGCATGTCACAGAAAGATGTTTTAGGAGTATTGTTCACTTTAGGAGGTGGGTTGATGAGACGAGCAGGTTGAGAGGTATATCACTTCATTTTTTATTTGTTTTTAATAGTCTTTAAACTGATGTTTTTGTGAAGCACTTTGTGATTTTTTTCTATGATAGGTGCTATATAAATAAAATGTACTTACTACATCAAAACAGGCTAAAATAAGGATGAATAGGTATAAGAAAAATCTGATCTAAAGTTTGCACACCCAGATGGCACCAATATCCCGTCTAAATAGACTAAAAATACTAATAATAGTTAAAATTCTACCTGATGCCCTGACACAATCAAAGAAAGTCCCCAGTGATCCTGACTGAAGCAGAATGTTCAGACATAACGCTGAACTTGGAGCAGTTCAGGAATCATTGTCAACAGTGTGTCCACATTGATGACATGTAGATGACATTTACACAGTTTTATGAACGGTCGAATAACCAATAATGTTGTTAAATCTTACTTGTGAGAGGTAATTCCACGAGATCTGCCTTCAATAGTGCGGCGTTTGATGAATTAACTCCGGTTACGTGTGGAGCGAGGGACCCATCCAAGATGGAGGCGACGCTGATTCGCCCAGCGGCAGGCCACGGGGCGTCTACGTATGTATGTCTATGTGAAGACCTGCGTCCCGAGCGATCTCCTATTTTTTGCACTCAGTGCGCATGCGTCAGGAAAAAATTGCCAGTGCGCATGCGTCAGGAGCAGAAAACAATGCGCTATGTTGGGACGGCGTCCCGTCCAGACATGCGCAGTAGAACCCAAAGAAACACGACCTATCTGTCCAGTAAAAAAATAGTAAGAAAACCTTTCTAAACTACACCTAAATGCAGATTATACACAGCACTTATTGTATATATTATGGATGGCTCGTTTATTTTTATGTTAGTTTTTATATTTTGTGATCCCTATTTCTCTTCTTCTTCCTCTTGGGACTGGTGGGGCGGCGCCCGAGCGCCCCCTATGGACGGGCCGCCACTGGAACTGACTTAGCGATTTTGATTTGAAGGCTCTCCTCGTGACTTTGAGCTCTCTCGTGGTCCTTTACTGCCTCGAGTTTAAAATGATTAGTCCCCACCACAAAACTGTTTGTTTTGTTTTTTCTTTCGTGTACTCCCGGCAAATTTTGCAAAACATGACGGCATTTTCCAATCACGGCCTGTCTGCCATTTAACGTTAAACTTCCTTCTCTATATTTCGCGTGCTCTATCAACATTCTCATCTTCTGCTTCCTTCCTCTTCTCACCTCTTCCAGAAGTCTGCCCCAACCACCGCAGAATTTTCTGTAACTTTGCTGTCCAGCTCTGATAACATCCGTGTTCATTGCGTTTTCTGTCTTGTGGTGTCGCGCTCTCGTAGTTGATTGGACCAGACTGCATAGACCGAAGTGTGCCTGTGCGCTACAGCCAATAGGAATCCTAAACATCATCAACATGTCCTGGATTAAGGAAGTGAAGTGTTCATGGGAAATGTAGGACGGAGGGGACACACACAAGACCCAGAGCGTCACCGGCCAAACTGGCTGGTTATTTTTCATCAGTACCCGCTAAAATGATTTTCAACCCGCATTTGGCAGGTTGGCGGGTGTTAATTTCGAACCCTGCTGATGAGACCTGAGCCTGTAGAAATCTTTCTCTGGAGAGATTGATGATGAGAGGAGAGTCAGAGAGACCAATGAAAATGAGCAGGATTTAGGTTGAACTGACTGGGGCAGAGGTTTCAGCTTGAGCACCTGTCATACACCCTGTGAGCAATGAATGCCACTGATGAAGTGGGCACGGTCGGGTCTGATCACAGACCTCTACTCAGACACTTGGATCTCCGGCGCAAAGCCAGGGGATTATTGGACACCTGTCAATCAAGCTGTGGGCGGGGGGGGGGGGGGGGGGGGGGGGGGTTGACTATCTGGACTCAGCTACTGTGTCCTGTCCCAGCTGGAAGACAGCTATGCTGGCCCAAGGCAAGCTCATGACATTCTCACGGAAACTAGTGTAACAAGATAATGATCTTACAATATTACAGCAATGCTGAGTAACATGTTGCACTCTGCCACAGTGTGAGTTGAGTAACACACTACAGGTTTTCTACCACACACACTATCTTACCCACAGCATGGCTATGTGTCACTGGTGGATCAAATAAACATACAAATCTTAATTTTTATTTGTCTGATTATTGTATCGCTCTCCAGCCCTTCTACTAACAAACTGCCTTCTGCTACAGCCAGATAGTTCACATTTCAACTCATTAGTCCAGAGCACCTGCTGCCATGTTTCTGCACCCCAGTTAGGTTTGGCTTTTTGGCTGCAACTCTTCCATGAAGACACTTCTGTCCAGACCTCTCCAGACAGTAGATGGGTGAACCTGGTCCCACTGATTTTTGTCAGTTAGCTGATGGACATCTTCTGATTTTGAAGGGTAATAAGCTTGATGATCACTAGCACCTGTTTGGTATAATTGGTTGATCAAACACCTGACTATAATCCTACAGATTTTTGTAGGATAAGATAGATAAATCTTGTAAAGTTTGTATATGTCTTGTGTGAAACTTGTATGAAATGTATACAAGAGTGAAACCGGCTATAAGATCCCTAGAAAAAATATATAAAATGAAACTTGTATGTTTTGGGTACTTCTTAAAAGAATATATGACAACAATCTCACATATAATAGCCTTAGAAGAAAAATGTAACATCAAACTTATGAGTTAGACAATCATCAGTGAAACTAAACTTTTGTAAGTTTTTTAATAGAAAATATTACATTTACTTGTGATGTCACAAATAGACATTCAACTAATAATTAGCATAGAATGACAATAAAATTTAAGGGGAAAGCACAAATTTACTAGAAGCTTGTTTTAAACAGGTAAGAGATAGTTAAGAGATCATTTATTGTGAATTTCTTCACATGTGTTAGGCATACAGAGATGTTGAAATTACGTTTCTCAATGTCTCATGTGCAGACAAGATACATGAAGACATGACAAGACAAGAACACATCCTAACAACTAAGTCGGAGTAGATAAAGTGCAAATGGCTTAAAGAAAACATACTATATCTAATGCTAAAAATAATAAGGAAACAAATATAACAGTTTTAGAATTTTTTTTCAAGGAATTAGAATTTTTGTGCAGAGACATTTTACTTATAATAATAACAATTGCAGCAGTAGCACTGAATAGTCAGTGTGCACAATTTGTATGGTCAGTACGTATACTCGGATGAGCAGCGAAATGTCTTCAAAGAACCAAATACGTAAGTCCAGTTGCCTTTATTTCAAACCCTTTTTTGGACAATTTAAACACTTCCACCCATGACATTCTTACAATATGCATCTAGGGTCTTTGGAGAGATTACACCCAGTAATACCCAGGGGGGGGTCTTGCCGGCTAACCTCTCCTCCAGTGTCATTATCCACCTCTACGTTGCATTTAGACACTTAGGATCCAGGGCGGGGAATGGCATGCCACCCCCCCACCTTTTTTTTAAAACGCATCTTACTACAACACGCATCAACACCACATTGGAGCAGGCGGGGGGAGACTTGGGGCCTTCCTACACCCCTGTTCTCTCCTTGCTGCCTGGGGCCCGGGGTGGAACGGGCCGTCTGGTCAGGGTTTGCGGCGGGGGGATGTTCGGCTGCTGCGGGGTGCACGGTGGTGTGCTCATCCTCACTTCAGTAAGGGAGGGACCACCTTCTGGATCTCAGGGCTGGCTTCACCCTTAGGGCGCTGGTTCCTGGTCCTGGGAACATAGACTATGCATGGGGAGTGAGAGTGGGTGTACAGCGTCTATTGTGTGTCTTGGTATGTTTGCAGGAATGTGTGTGTGTATGCATGAGGGTGGGAGAGAGTGATTGTGTCCGTGTGTGACTGTTTTTCTGTCAGGTCTGGTCTCTCCCCCCCTTCTGAGACATGCTAGGCCCTCCTCTGTAGAGACTATCCTCCCTGGCTGCGTCCCAGCATTGGGTGGTGCCTTTTTCCGCTGGCATATTGGGGTGTCTCGGGGTCTGGGGCTGGGTGCTGGGGGTGTCTGCCTGCTCTCCCTCCTGTGGCTGCCTGGTGGAATTTGGGCCCCCGGGTGCGGTCAGGCCTCTGCTGGGGCTGGTTTGCTCCTGGGTCTCAGGTCTCGGGTTCCGGCTGGATCTGCCCTGGATGGCCGGCTGCAGGCGGTGCCTGTGAGCCCCTCGCCGCGACCCCCGGTGGCTCTAGCGCAGCGACTGCCGGGTGGCCCACGCGGGACGAGCCTCTGTGCCCTCTGGGGGAGAGTTTAGCGACTGCCCTGGCGGTGGTCTCCCTGGGGTGTCCATGCCCTGGGTGCCTCTGGGCGTCTGGAGCCTGGACCTCCTCCGCGTCCTCCGTGGGCCTTGGGGGCAGGTCTGTGGCTCCTCGAACTTATTATTGAATGTTTCAATAGAGAAACCTTACATACACAAGCGCGCATATACACACACAGGTGATCACAAGGTGTTCACAAAAAAATGGACTCAGGTGTTTTCAGACACATTGACTATGGCTGTGGTTGACACTGAACTGTCTTGAATTGGTCTTTACCGTATACATTTTAAGGATATCACAACTGTTGTGTATTCATATGCTGTTTGTTGCTGTTGTATCTTTTCTCCCTGTTTTGTTTGCCTGTTTGTTTGTTTGTGCTTTATTTGCAGGTCTAGAAGTGGATTCTTCAAGTCTCTTGTTCTCTTCTTTTTCTGTTTACTTTCTCCCCCACTCTTCTTTCTGTACCCTTCCCTTTCAGGCTCCATGTCCATTGGGATTCAAATCAACCATAAAAATATTCTAAAAAAGTTTTTTGGGGTTATATTTAAACGCAAGTCAGGAGGAGCATTATGGTTATGGCTGTAACGTCTCACCTGAAACAGTAACACTGTTGGGCTTATTCCTGGCACTCAGACATCTATTCTGTTTGCTTCACAGCCGGACAGGACACGGGGTTAAAAAACAAAAAAAGAATCAGTTTAAATTTAGTGTTAATAGATTAACCTGTCATATTAAATCATTAATTAATGAGAGGATGATAAATGAAATCGAAACGACAGATGGAAAGATTACAGATCCTCAAAGAATAAGAGATCTCTTTGAAGCTTATTACTCAAAATTAAACAGTTCGGAAGGCTATATAACCCAGGACTCATTGGACTCCTTTTTTGAATCCATTAATGTCCCTTTACTTAATGAAGAAGCCAAAATCGATATGGAATCTCCATTAACAATGCACAATCTTTCAAATGCAATAGATAAATTAAAAGCAGGTAAAACACCGGGACCGGATGGAATTCCTTTAGACTTTTATGAAATATTCAAAAACAAGTTATTAGGTCCTTTATATGACATGTTATTAGAAAGTTATAATTCAAAAGAAATACCCCCCTCTATGTGCAATGCATTCATAATAATACTTAATAAACCTGGGAAACTGCCTACAAAGTGTGACTCCTACAGACCAATCTCATTAATAAATTCTGATGCTAAAATATTAGCGAAAGTATTGACTTGAAAAATATCTGCCATTCCTTTCTGACCCTGATCAGAATGGGTTTGTTAAAGGTAGACAGGTACATCATGGCATTCTGCGAGTTCTAAATATAATCCTTGCACAATCTGAACAACCAGACATGGCTCTGCTGTCCCTGGACGCAGAGAAAGCTTTTGACAGAGTCAAACATGGTTATATTTACAAAGTGCTTTCTCAATTTGGCTTTGGTGATTACTTTTTGAACTGGATAAAAATCTTATACAATAAACCTACAGCCTCAGTTATAACTAACAAATTGTATCTAAACCCTTTGATCTAGAGGAACACGTCAAGGATGTCCCCTTTCTCCCCTACTCTTTGTACTGGCAATTGAACCATTGGCTATTGCCATAAGGAATAACCAAACTTTCTCTGGTATCAGAATAAACCATATAGAATCTAAAATTGGACTGTTTTCTGATGATATTATATTGTTATC
This sequence comes from Callopanchax toddi, assembly GCA_006937965.1. NCBI lineage: Eukaryota > Metazoa > Chordata > Actinopteri > Cyprinodontiformes > Nothobranchiidae > Callopanchax > Callopanchax toddi. The sequence goes on along the minus strand of SSNR01000020.1, from coordinate 2,765,839 downwards.
TAAATAAGAAAACACAATCCCTCAGGTACCATATTTGCCCGAATATAGGACGACCCTGATTATAAGACGACCCCCCTTTTCAAGACTAATCTTCAGGAAAAAAAAGACTAAATTCACTTTTTAAAGAAACAATTTTTATTGAAATTTTGATAAACTAATTTAAATAATAATAATTTCAGACTGCTGCTTTAATATTTGCTTATTAACAGGGGTGCACACAACAACTAGTCCACCAGTCTGCTGTACTGATCTCTCTGCATGAACGCACCTTTGCTGACAGGATCTTTCACAGTCGGACTGTGCAGCCCCATGATCATCAGACACTGATGAACTTTGGTGCTGCGATGGAGTTTTCATATAGGGGAAGTTTGTTTACACACACACTGCTGCGCATAAATGCACAGACACACAAACCCGCTGCTTACGCACAGACACACACACTTTCAGAAATAAAGGACAAAAATTGTACCTTTTTTTGTCACTGGGGTGGTACCCTCAAAAGTACAGTTTTGTACCTTTACCTGGGGGTTGTATCTTAAGGGGAACAAATATGTACCTTTTAGGGTACATATTTATACTCCTTAGGGTACATATGTGTCCCCTAAGGGGTATAAATTTGTACTCTAAGGTAGAGGTTTGACTAGTAAAAGGTACAAACTACAAGGGTAAAAATTTGTACCCCCAGTTAAGGTTCAAAATGGTACCCTCAAAAGGTACAATTTTGCATCGTAACTGGGGGTACAAATTTTTACCTTTGTAGTTTGTACCTTTTACTAGTCAAACATGTACCTTAGGGCAGTGTTTTTCAACCTTTTTTGAGCCAAGGTACACTTTGTCGTTGAAAAATATCACAAGGCACACCGGGGTGGGGGGTTACTAACCTAACAAGAATTACTAAAGCCTGTCACAACTTCCCTCAGAAGCCCAGACAAATCAGATGAGATGAGCTCTGAGCTCATTGATGGTTGATAAAGTTATCGGATTAATTTTGTCCAATTAAACATTTTTAACACTAAAACACACTGATCTGTCATCAGAGGTCTGTCTCCTTTAACTTTACAGCTGTTTTCTAAGGCTCTCTCTGTTTTAATAGTTTTACTGTAGAAACCTTCTCATCTGTTCACCTGACAATAGGTTTAGTTTACAGGTGACCTGATTAAATCATCAACTGTCTTTTTTACTATCAAAAACCTTCAAACTGATTTTTTCCATCTGTCAAAAAGTGATTGTAGCATCCAGTTTGTCAGTAATAGATTAAATCTGCCTTAAAATGACTTTAATTCTCTATTGTTTATTTCAATATCCAAATCATAGGACTCTTTCATGTTTTTGTTTAATAAAACTATTTTGGGGGATTTGAACATTAGTATTAATGTAAGTCTCTGAAAACAAAGACAAACCTCTGATAAAATCATTGACAGATCAATGTGTTTTTAGTGTTGATATTGTTTGATGTGTTGAATTTTAAGCTGTCAGTTATTATACTGAGAAACAGTTTGAGCGCGTGCTGCCACAATCACGCTATTGAGAGGCGCGTGCATCGCTGAGTTTGGAGGTGATCAGACAACGTCATTCATCCTTCAGCCAAAGTGAAGAGACATGGGAGAAAATAACCAATGGGCTGCTCAGACTGTCAAAAGTAAACTGTTATGCTAACTTCTAAGAGGTTTTTTTTTTTTTTACGTTGACTTATTTATTTATTTTGCTGAATGCTCGGAGGATCAAAGTAAAACGATGTTGGTCCAGCCCAGTGTCAGTGGACCCGCTGATCTCCTGGTTTAATGGAGCAGTCAGATCAAAGTATGAATTTAAAAACGTCTGGACCGTCGGTTCACCAGAGACCCAGTCGGCTGATGCAGAGTGTGGCCGGTGTTCTGCCCAAACTCTGCCAAGTTTTTGCCGTGGGTCCACAACTCACTTGGCGGCGGCCCCTCCCAGCAGGACCAAGTCCGATCCACAGACTAGATGCGGTCCAGTTTGGGGGAGGAGGGGTTCCAGATGCCGAGCGTGTTGCGGACCGCGGGAGCCTATCAGGGGCAGACGCGCGTCTCCCCCTGGCACCGGCTCGCTGCCTGGTGCTGTCGCTGGACCCGGTCCAGGTCCTGGATCTGCTGCGCGTCTGACTCCAAACAGAACCTGAGTCTGCCATTTGGTGATGACTGGCACAGACGCGTGACAATGAAATATTATTTGCAGATAATAATTTCGTTTTAAAAAAATGTTTTTTAGACCAATAGGTGAAAATTAATAATTTCCCGCGGCACACCTGAAGATCTCCCACAGCACACTAATGTGCAGCGGAACAGTGGTTGAAAAACACTGCCTTAGGGTACAAATTTGTTCCCCTAAAGGGTACAAATATGTATCCTAAAGGGTACAAATATGTATCCTAAGGACTCCTTAGTAAGGAGTACATATTTGTACCCCTTAGGATATAACCCTGCAGTTAAAGGTACAAAACTGTACTTTTGAAGGTACCACCCCAGTGACAAAAAAGGTACAATTCTTATCCTTTCATTTCTGACAGTGCACACTGCTGCGCCATTGCGCGCCGACACACACAAACCTGCTGCGTGTGTGTGAGGGAGTGTGTGTGTGTGTGTGTGTGTGTGTGGGGGTGCATATAAAGATACTTGAGATGGATGAGGTTCTGAGGGAGAATGCGTGTGTAAATCGAGCGAGCGACACGAGCCCTCACCTGTACAGTCTGCTCGCTGAAAGCACCTGCTGGGTCTGGAAATGGACCTTCTGCCTCTGGACTGGCCGTCTGGCATCTAAATCCTCAGTGGACCTAGAACTTTGAGCTGGACTGGACCTCTGGAACCACTCGCGATCTGAGCTGCTTCCTGCCGCTTTGAGCAAAAAGCCTGCGCCCTCCGCTAGAAAAACTAGGGCGCGATAATAAGACGACCCCGCCTTTTCAAATGATTCTCAATGAAAAAAAACTTGTCTTATATATGCGGGCAAATACGATAATTCAACCTGTTAATTCTTTTAGCAATATCTCTGGCTATAAAATAAATGAATCTAAACCAAGCGATTCTTTTTTTAAAACATTCTGAAAGAATAAAACCACCAATTCAAACAACGTTTTATGTAGCTAAAGACTATATTACCTATCTAGGTATTAAACTTACTCCTAAAATAAATGAATTAGCGCAAATTAATTATGAACCAACAATTAAGTCTGTGACAGAATCGATCAACAGATGGACCAATCTATGATCGGTCGCATAAATATTCTTAAGTTGAATATTCTCCCAAAATTTCTTTATCTATTTCAAGCCATTCCTCTCAATCCTCCGGAAATTTTTTTTGCAAAAATACAAAAGATTTTTAACAAATTTATCTGGAATAACAGACGGGCTAGACTATGATTATCTTTGTTATATCTCCCGTTTGACAGAGGTGGTCTGGGCATACCAAATCTTAAATGGTATTATTGGACTGCTCAACTCTCTACTGCCTCCTGCTGGTTTTCAGCGACTGCCTTGTCTTGGGTGAATTTAGAAAAAACAAGCACTACATCTTTGCCACTCAGCTCATATCTGTATTCAGCAAGATATAAAGATTTAATGAAATATACACTCAATTCGTTTGTAAAAAAAAAAAAAACAATATTCAAATTTGGTATGATACACACCTGCAAAGGTTTCCTTAACTTTTAAACGGTCTCTCAGTCTGGGTCAGTAGCTAAAGAAGCTGGTTGTTCTTTATCCATGCATAATGTTTAGTGGAAGAAAAATTGTGGTAAAAATGTTCACCAGCAACAGGGATAACTGCAACCTGGAGAGAATGGTCAAGCAAAATACATTCAAGAATTTGGGGGAGTTTCACAAGGAGTGGACTGGCTGGAGTCAGAGCATCAAAAGCAACTACAAATTCTATACATGGCAATCAAATGTTACATTCCTCATGTCAACCTATTACTGAACCAGAGACAATGTCAGAAGCATCTCAACTGGGCAAAAGAGAAAAAGAACTGGACTGTTGTTGGATGGTTCAAAGTCCTCTTTTCAGATGAAAGTCAATTTTCCTGTCACTTGGAAATCAAAGCTCCAGAGTCTGGAGGAAGAGTAGAGAGATGCACAAGTAGATGTTAGAATTTGGACATGACTTTACCACCTGAAGCTCTGAACTATTGCAGTTGATGTTCATTCATCTTTTTCTGTGATTTTTTGCTGAGGAGCTGGTGCTTGTCTCCAGCAGTCTCCAGTAGAAAGGCGACGTTCATCCTGGTATTTTGACTTATTTTAATTGTACTATTGTGTGTTTAATCACCTTTTCAAGTGTCAACATTTGACCTTTGTGGCCTTGAAAGTTCTGGATTCTGTTTTTCCATATGCTGAAGTTTTGTACCATAGAAAAACATTGTAGTGAAAAAACTACTTTTGCATTTTCATTCAAACATTTCACAACCCCAGACTGTGAGCTTGTTTGCAATCCTCCTTTGAGAGGAGTCAGAGTCCTGTTGCTGGCTAAGCTCCTCTCAGTAAAGGGCATTAGATCCAGGGAAAGATGGAACATCTCGTGAAACTTGTGGTGATCCCATCTGAGACTAACCTCTGACCCTTTGTCCCAGAGGACGAAGAAGGCTGTGGGGTTGTGTTGAAAGGAGATAACTGCAAAAACGACACCAAGATGATTGAAGTTTGTTCTCCAGCTGAAGGAGGGGTGTGGGAGGATTTAGTAAGAAATCAGAACCCGTCCTCTTCCTTCTCTTCTTGCCTCTGTCATCCACAGTTCCTTGCAGCTGTCCCTTTTCCCTCTAATTCTTCTCTGTCAGATTTCAGCCTATAATTAGCAGAAAGACCTCACTGACTCTCCACACACATGAATGTGGTTGCCTGCAGAACTAATGGTCTAAATCCACCCCATACACACTCTTCATGTCGAGTCTCTGGATTGCAAGAGTGACAGGTTCACATGTGGAGACTTGAAGCAGAACGTCATCCTCACTGACCATGTAGCCTTAAAGGACAACCCTGCCGAGGTCTCCTCCACAGTACCAAGGGGCACCTTTAAAACCCCTGCAGACACTTGCCCCCAGCTCCACATTCCTGTCAGGGCACTGAGCCCCCACCTGCTGCTCCCATCGCATTTAGAGATAGGTTTTATAGAACCGGTTGGGGCTCAGGGTCCCAAACAAACTCCAGAGGCCACATTTCCTGTTCCTACCCTGAGAACAGAGCTGCAGTGAACTAAAACCCTGTCTGTTCCCACCTGAGTCCATCCATGTCAATTCAGTTCAACTCAGTTTATTTATAAAGCACCAGGTCACAGTAAGCTATCTCAAAGCAACACATGAGTCCACATTCAGGCCAACTGAGAGGATTAAATACTTGATCCTCCATCATTCATAATATATCCTGTTATATAGTAACCATCAGATTGGATTGACACATTCATTCTGAGTAGCACAGTAGGAGGGTGACAAAGGGAAGGAAAGGTCTCTTTCATCCAGAGTCAGGATCAGAATCCTGTCAAATGTCAAAAGAGAGTTTTTGATCAGACTCTAAGCTGGTGTCACTGGTGCCTGTTCAATGGTCGTCCCAGAGATCAGTTTAGTGTCCGTTAACATTCTGATCAATTGTGTTAAAATCACTGACACATTAAAAACTATAGGACCAGGAAGTTGAAGCTAAAAGGAACATTATTTTTGTTTTTAGGATTTTGGGATGTATTAAAGAAAATACTTGTCAAGATGCATTTTACCTTAGTGTCTTAACTTTAAAACATCAGTATACATATATAGGCCACACCCCCTGAACAGAGCTCTGTCATATTCAGGTTCTGTCACAGAGCAGAGAAAAAAATAAAGAATTAAAGAACCTTATTAATAATTAATATTAGTCATAATTGTTGTTATTATTACCAGAGTAAGTGTTGTCTGCTCTGTGAAATGTTTCAGATAAAATATCATTCATCAAGAAATCCATTCCTGACATCATCCATATGTATTTCTAAGTGACAGAAGGTCGGTTCAAAACCACGACAGGCTGAAATCCAAGCATAACTATTTCCAGCATAATACCAAGGCATAAGTCAGCATGCAAAATGAGACAAATGCTGCTTCACATTTCAGATGCTGTAATATTCCCGAGGAAACACGACACTCATCCTAGAGTAAACCGTGTCGTTTAACAGTATTACAGTGTCCTTCTTTTCCTCCTTTTTCTCACACTTTGTTTGGGCATTACTCTAGTTTACGGAGGCTTTTGGAGGTTATGGTGGATTTATGTGGTTTATCAACTTTTCCTGGCTTTTCTCCTTTAAACCCGCTACACTAAATCACACATTTGTCTCAACAGATGTGAGCTTTACTCACCAGGGTGAACAAATTGCACTGAGTACCTTGACACAGTTTTTGATTGATTCAGTGCAGGAAGTGCTCACATATACAGTATATCTTTAAAAACGAGACCAAAGATATTAAACATCAGGAGCTTTGCTCAGTTCCTTTCCTGCAGTTTGGATCTACTAAGCTTCATGTCACAGCCTCCTTTGATGAGAGCTAAAGTTAGCAGGAGAAAGCCGTAAACAAAAACTCAGCTGAACCGACGAGGAGGTGAAAATACAATGTTGGCAAAGAACAAAAACTCAAATGAGGTTAGTGGGACGAGCAGAAGAGAAAAACAAAACAATAAAAACATTAAGCCACTGCTGCTTGATTGACAAGTTCATGTGGGGATGTTTTTTTTCTGTAGCAACATAACTTTAGCCCCGGTTGCTAGGAATAACACCAGCAGATGGATGGATCGTCTGATTTTCCACAACGACCGACAGTACGACACAGCATCTGCTAGTGTGTTTATTTGTGTGCTCCTACATCAGAGTGACTGTGGGTGTGTGTGAAGACCTTTTCTCTGTGTGCTCAGAGTTCTGGCACACAAAAAAGTATTAGATGTAGGGGACAAATAATTAAGTGACATCAGCTGGTGGGGTCTGGCAAAAGGTTGCTGCTACAAATATAGACACTTTTTTCCCAATAAATCGTTGCTGGTGCAGGCAGAGGCCTTTGGATTGACAGAAAACACTGCCTGGCATTCACTACAGCCCTGATTAATGTGACAGAGAGGTCTTTCAAGTGAGCACTGAAATAGAACATCAAACGCATCGAACAACAACAAAACAATGTTGTCTCAACAAGCCGACCTGCCTGATATAACAGAAGAATTTATCCGTCAGTGTGAAGGGCACAAGAAGGCACAGGAAATTCTTCGCTTTTAACAAACAAGCTTATCTGGGGAATTGACTCACATCTACAAATTTATACAACTTTAATGTAAATGTTCTGACTCCAGAAGAGTCAGAACATGTGTCTAATCTGCAGGGTTTCTTTCAGTGTGTAACACTTTCCATAACTCTAACATTACAAATTTAAAGACCCCACCTAAACAAATTTCACCCTTTTACAGGTTTCTTCTTCTTCTTCTTCCTTTTTTTGCTGACTTGTCACACCTAAATGTTTTAGCTCAGCAAACAAATTTCAAACAAAGATAACCTGAGTAAATATAAAAAGTAGCTTTCAAATGTATTTTCAAATTTAATTTTAAAGGGCCCATGGCTCCATATTTAAATCACTTTATATTAAACAGGTGTAATCTTTGATGCCTCTAGATTAGCGTTTCACCATTATAACTCAAAATACACTGTAATTATTTCCTAACGAGCAACTCAGAGATCAGAAGAATGCGCCACCTTCCGGTTCTGCTGGGTTTCTCCTTATTTGGCAGCCTGACACTTCTGCTGCAGTAGGGGGCAGTGCCGTCGCGTGAAAGAGAAACGAAACGGAAACTAAACACTACACGGTCTATGGTCAGCAGCACTGGTGTTCTCCTCGCTCCAGGTGTCGTGAACGTGCATGTGGGCGGAGAATTTACCATATAAGCAAGTCCGGATCACTATGACCTCATAGCGGGCTGGAGTGAAAAAAACGGTTTGAAACCTGGGTCTGAAATCTGAATCTAGGTCTGAAAGAGCTTCTCACTAGCTGTACTAGGAGACAGATGGATGCAGTTTTTTGCTTTTTCTGGCAGGTTTAAGGTGAGAACTCAACATTGCAACATGATAGATAAGTCAGAAAACACGGAAAACGTTGCCATGGGCCCTTTAAAAAAAAGTTGTGCAAACCAACCTGGTCCTATTTGAAAACATAATTACCCCCTTTCATAAATTAATAGTCAATAACCTGATTGTTTTATAAGCTGAGATCAGTTCCACCAGCTACATGATTACTGATAGACCTGTAGAATTACTTCAATAGAACCTGTCTGAGTACTTGAAGGAGGCTAAAAGATCTCATAAAGCAACACAGCATGTCTTTTTTTCTAAGTAAATTCAAGAACCAATGAACCCATAACAACATCTAAAGGTCTGCAGGACTCACTTGGTTAAAGTGGAGGTCAAAAGAACCAAAAATGTCCTCTATGAGAGAGTTCAGAGGTCAAAACCTCTCCTGACCAAAAGCAACATGAAGGTCTGTCTCACACGTTCACGGTTCTAGACCAACATTAGAGGGGGCCAGGCTGGGTCCAGCTGCTTTTTTACAGGGGCACAATCTAAAAAACTCAGCACTTAGCAGGGGCCACAGGGGGGCCAAGCTTGTTGTCAGGGGGGCCCTGGCCCCCCCAGAACCGCCCCTGGTCTCACATTTGCAGGATGAGACAGATGGCTTCCTGAATGACCTTTGTTTGGAGAAATAGTTCACATCTGGCAGAACTCATAAGTTTACAGGTGGTCCAGACAAAATGTGCTGCTTTTCCTTAAAGGAGCGGGGGGGCAGGATAAAGAAACAAAACTCACGAGCGACGTGCTGTGAGTAGCTACAACCCAGAGGTGTGACCAAGTCACTGCTTTGCAAGTCACAAGTAAGTCACAAGTCTTTCCAGTCAAGTCTCGAGTCATGTCCGAGTCAAACACAACCAAGTCCAAAGTCAATGACGTGCAAGTCCAAGTCAAGTCCACACTAATGTAACCCACACTCTCAGAGTGTATGGTCTATAAAGGGTTAACACTGCCGCACCTACAGTCATACAGTCGCACTCGCAAAGGATTGTGCAGACCAAGGAGCGAATTCCACAAGCAGAAGAAGACGTAACCTCCCTTCAAAGTAAAGTCAAAACTCTTGAAAAAAATGGTGGAGACGCTCTGCAATAGAATTACGGAACCTGAAGACAGAAGCAGACGGTCTAATTTAAGATTAGTGGGGTTACCTGAAAAATCGGAGAGTTTGGATATGTGCAGATTTCTGGAGAAGTGGCTGCAGGAGACATTTGGTGAAGAGTTCACGTCTCCCCCAGCTGTAGAACGAGCACCCAGGATTGGGCCTTTCAACCCCAAATCGACAACTCCAAGAGTGGTTCTAATAAAGTTTCTGAACTACCGGGACAGGGAAATAACACTGAGAGCGGCCGGGAAAATGACAGATAAAGCAGCGCATCTCGTTCTTTCCTGACCTGTCGACTGAGACCTGCAGGTAGCAGCGGTGCTTTGATGGAGTGAAAACGCGGCTTCGTGCCTTGGATGTATGGTACGGCATGCTGTATCCAGCATCTGATCATCACACACAATGGGAAATGGTGGATCTTTAGGTCGGTCACAGAGGTCGAAGAATTCATTCAGGAAATCAGCCCGTAGGCTGGTCACAACTCCGCGGTTTAAAGCTCACCGCTTTCTTTCATTCGCATCTGCCTCCTGTCATAATCTGAGGTTTTGTGAGCATCCTGGAGCAACACAGTCGGAGGAAAACAGGAGGTAAGGCAGGAGGAGGCGGCTTGGCCGGAGGCGCCAGAGGACTGGAACGAACAGGTTTGATCTGGGAGACGTGGAAGGTAGGGTGGACCCTGAGGTGAGAAGGGAGGGCGAGACGCACCGCAGAAGGGCTCAGGACGGCCTCGACGGTAAAGGGACCAAGGAAGCGCCGGGACAGCTTCCAGGAACTGGACCTGAGAGGAAAGTCCTTAGCAGACAACCATACCTTCTGGCCAGGGGCATAGACTGGAGCAGGAATGCGTCGACGATCAGCGATGCGTTTGTTCTGGGCTGAGGTGCGCTGAAGGGCGGCCCGAGTCTGGTCCCAAACTCTACGACACCTATTGAGGTGTGTACGGACGGAAGGCAGAGCAGAATCAGGGAAGGTTGGAAACCTAGGGAGGCTTCGAAGGGAGAGAGACCAGAGGCAGCAGAGATGTGAGAATTATGGGCGTATTCTATCCAGATCAGATGTTGACTCCAGGTAGCGGGGTTGGCAGAACACAGACAGCGAAGCATGTTTTCAACCTCCTGATTGAGGCGTTCGCACTGACCGTTAGTCTGCGGGTAGTAGCCGGACGTCAGTTGGGGTTTGGCACCCAACAGGGAGCAGAATCCCTTCCAGACCTGGGAGGTGAACTGGGGTCCCCTGTCCGACAGGATCTCCGTGGGGATACCATGGAGCCAAAAAACGTGCTGAACGAGGAGGCGAGCAGTAACTGCAGCAGATGGGAGTCTAGATAGAGCAACAAGATGGCATGCTTTGGAAAAACGGTCAATGATGGTGAGGATGACTGACCTGTTGTTGGAGACCGGCAAGCCGGTGACAAAGTCGAGAGCAATGTGGGACCAAGGACGTGTGGGAATGGCGAGTGGCTGAAGGAGACCAGAAGGGGGTCGATGAGAGGACTTGTTTTTGGCACACGTAGCACATGCTAGAACGTAGTCCGTGACATCCTTATTAAGGGATGGCCACCAGAAGTATCGGCGTAGAAGTCCAATGGTACGGCTGGTCCCTGGGTGACACGAGAAGCGGGAGGAGTGCCTCCATTGGAGGACTGAAGGGCGGACGGTGACTGGCACAAAGAGGCGCCCAGGAGGTCCACCTCCAGGATCAGGGTCCTGCAGAAGCGCCGTTCTAACACGGTTCTCCAGGTCCCAGGTGAGGGCTCCAATGGTGCATGTCGGTGGTAGGATGGGTTCAGGACCTTCGGGATAGCTGTCGGTTGAAAACTGACGAGAAAGAGCATCAGGCTTGATGTTTCTGGTACCTGGACGGTAGGTGATGGTGAAGTTGAATCTTGAGAAGAAGAGTGACCAGCGGGACTGTCTTGAGTTTAGTCATTTGGCAGCTTTCAGGTATTGCAGGTTCTTATGATCAGTCCATACAATGATCGGGTGTTCAGTGCCTTCAAGCCAGTGCCTCCACTCCTCCAATGCCAGTTTGATGGCTAACAGCTCCCTGTCTCCTATGTCGTTGTTCCGTTCTGCAGGAGAAAAGCGTTTAGAAAAAAAGGCACAAGGATGTCGTTTACCATCAGAGGTGTTATGTTGTGAGAGGACGGCTCCAGCTCCACTGTCAGACGCATCCACCTCCAGGACAAACTGGGAGGTGGGTTCTGGGTATGTGAGAATGGGGACTGAAGAGAAACGGTCTTTGAGGAGGTTGAAAGCCTTCTCTGCATCCGGGTTCCAGGAAAAAATCTGCTTGGTGGAGGTGAGGGCTGTCAAGGGAGAAGCAATCCGACTGTAGTTACGTATGAAACGTCGATAAAAATTTCCAAAGCCAAGGAAGCATTGGAGCTGCTTCCGGGTCTCTGGTCTTGGTCATTCCTTGACAGCTTTTACCTTATCCGGTGTGGTCTGTACCTGCCCTCCACTGAAGATATGTCCGAGAAAGGTGATGGTGTGTTTGTGAAATTCACACTTTTCGGCTTTCACGAATAGACGGTTCTCCAGTAGACGCTGCAGGACCAGAGAGCCATGGCGAGTGTGTTCCTGGGGGTTAGATGAGAATATCAGGATGTCATCCAGATAGGCAAACACGAAGACATTTAGATAGTCCCTGAGGACATCGTTTATGAAGTTCTGGAAGACAGCTGGGGCATTAGTGAGTCCGAACGGCATGACTAAGTACTCAAAGTGTCCTATGGGGGTCTTGAAGGTGGTCTTCCATTCATCTCCCTCACGTACACGCACCAAATGGTAGGCGTTACAGAGATCCAGTTTGGTGAAAATAGAGGATCCTAGGACAGGTTCAAAAGCAGAGGTGAGTAAAGGCAGAGAGTACTTGTTTTTTACCGTGATTTGGTTGAGTCCCCGGTAGTCAATACAGGGTCTAAGACCGCCATCTTTCTTGGAGACGAAGAAGAAACCAGCCCCAACGGGGGATGAAGATGGACGAATGAGGCCCGCCTGGAGGGATTCATTTATGTATGTCTCCATAGCGGTTCGTTCAGGCCTGGACAGGTTGTAGAGGCGACCTGAGGGGAGTGGAGCCCCGGGGAGCAGGTCAATAGCACAGTCGTAGGGCCTGTGTGGAGGGAGAGAAGCAGCTTGCTCTTTACTGAAGACTTGGGCTAGACCATGGTACTCGGGCGGAACGAGCTCTAGGTCAGGAGGAGGGCTGCTGTGGGACTCGGTACTCCCAATACGGGGAACAGCAGAGCGAAGACAGGTGGAAGAACAATAGGGACTCCAGGCTTCGATACGGGACTCAGCCCAGTTGACGTGAGGGTTGTGCAATTTCAACCAGGGATAGCCTAGGACCACAGGACAGGAGTTGGTGGGAAAAACTAGGAACTCAAGCTCCTCCTGATGGTTACTTGAGGCAGTGAAGAAAAGGGGAAACGTGTGATGTGTAATAGTGACTAGGGGGTGTCCATCTAGTGCACTCACAGACAGAGGCGGTTCCAGTGGTCGAACAGGGATTTGAAGCTGGTTAATGAGTGTGGGATTTATGAGGTTCTGTTCAGCACCTGAATCAACTAGGGCTTGAACAGGGAGTTGATGTTGGTTATGCTGGAGGGTTATGTTGAGGGTGAATCGAGGTTTGTTAGTGTTGGAGCACCCACCCACCAATAACCTCGGTTCTATTGGCGGGCGACCCCGTTTGGGCGTATGGGACAAGAAGAGAGGTGATGTGAGGGGGAGCCACAATACATACAGCAACCTGAGGTTCGTCTGCGAGCCTTTTCCTCTGGGGTGAGACGAGTCTGGCCCAACTGCATGGGTTTGGAGTGGTCCTGTTCGGGTTCAGAGTGGTTCTGTTTGGAGCGAACAGCAGGCAAAGGTTCAGGAGCAGGCATAAGAGCCAGGAGAGGAGGTTTGGGTGAAACGACAGGACCACGACCTCGTTCAGCGGCCCTTTCACGCATCCTGGCGTCAATGCGACCAGCCAGGCTGATGAGTTCCTCCAGGGTCTTAGGTGGGTCCCGGTAAGCAATCTCATCCTTTATGCGGTTGTTAATGGCGTGCCAGAAGGCCCCCTTCAACGCCACCGAGTCCCAGCCGGACTCTGCTGCAACAGTCCAAAACTCAACAATGAAGGTAGACATAGGACGGTTACCTTGGTTTAGGGTCCAGAGGCGCCTGGCAGCTGCATCAGGGTCTGTGTCTCCAGTGAAGGTCTGTTTGAATAGACTCAGAAACAGATTGAAAGGGAATGTCTGTATATTTTCTGTTGTAATGACAGACTCCACCCACTGGAGGGCGCTGTCTCGGAGGAGACCGATTATGAATGAGATTTTACGTTCGTCGGAGCTGAACTTCCGGGGTGATTGACGGAAGACTAGCGAACACTGGAGGAGGAATCCACGAGCTCTATTAACATCCCCAGAGAAAGGAGCTGGAGAGGGGAGATCGACGTCAGACTGAGGCGATGAGGAAGCCGCCGCTTCAGCAGGAGCCTGTCGAGGCTCGTCCGGTATGGGACCGGCTGGGGTAGAAGAAACAGAAGAACCAGAGGGATTAACAGCGGTTTGACTTACGGCTCCCTGGAGGAGTTGTTTGAGGGCATCAAAGTGTTGAGCCTGGGTCTGGAGCTGTTGGGTCACTGTTTGAGTTTGGGTCTGGATCTGTTGAGCCAGCTGTTGGATCAGGGTTTCATGGCGGCCGAGAGCCACGCCCTGTTGGGCGACAGCGTTACGGAGTTGTGTCGCAGGATCCAATTGGCCAGTCTTTTCTGTCATAATCTGAGGTTTTGTGAGGATCCTGGAGCAACACAACAGTCGGAGGAAAACAGGAGGTAAGTAAAATAATGTTTTATTATAAGGTTTGGTGGAGGTGGATCCAGGAGGATCCGTGGGATCCGGGTACAGGAGGCTTCTGAGAGGAGAGAGGAGAGTGAGTATATGGAGATGAGGATAACGTGCTGAGATGAGGTTTGAACTGAGGTCTTACTGGTAGGATGAAGATAGGGATCTTGGGGAGGTTTTGTCTGTCCTGGGTGAGAATGGTTGGAGCGGTGGTGAGAGGTTGATGGAGGATGAATGGAGTGGAGGCAGCTGGCTGGCAGGGGGACAGGCAGACCAGGTGGACATGAGGTTGAGGAGGACTCCGGAGGATCTTGAGGTGGACGATGCCGGATGAATGACTGGAAGAACAACAGAGTGATTATTAGAAGTCAAAAACAAGAGGCTACTAAGCAGACCTGTGTTTACCACTGGCGAGGTGGAAAAGACTGGCGTCGTCCCTCTGTGGATCTGCTCCTTATGAAGGTCCTCCTCTGATGAAGCTGATGAGCTGCAGCTGGAGAGGATCTGCCTGCCACGCCCTGAGGGAGAAACACAGACTGCCTGCAGGCACCCAGGACATGACACCTCCATGGAGTAAACATGGAGCCTTGGGAAAGGATTAGATTTAACTAGCCAGTGAGTTGTCTCTTTGACGAATTATTCTGATGGCATGACTGTCCCACCAGTAACTATAAAATATATTAAAACATTTACCCTTAAATTTTCTCTACACAGGTTGCAAAGTGTGCAGGTTTAGTGTTAATACTCTTTTGTTTTTTTGGTTAAAACACATGTTTCAACAGCTAGCTCACGTAGTGCTACCTTTATGTGTACAGACTCGAACGTTATCCACGTTGTGGATGAAATGTTTGGTATAACCTTAGTTCTTGTCTAGAAGGGTTTAGAGTCACATTTCGTTTGGGGATTTTGTGTTAAGGGGCTCACTAGATATTTTGGTTCTATGATTTTACAGGTCATGAATATACAACAAAGGGTTTTTCCTCTTTTTTGTTTCCTTTTTTTTTTTTTACAGATAAGCCATGTTTGATAGCTCTGTTATAAATGTAATGTAAGCTGGAATGTAAGGGGTATGAACAAAATTGTCAAACTTAAACAAGTGCTGGCCAGAATTAAGCAGATGAAGACAACACGTAATATTTTATCACTTCAAAGGAACATGGTTTTAAATAACTCTTGAGTGTGTGTCTCTACCAGAGGAAACACTGGACAGCTTTGTCCTGGTTGAAGCTGAGAGTCTTGATAAAGTTTTCTCCTCAGTGAGACCCACCACATGTGTCCTGGACCCGATTCCCACTTCTCTTTTTAAGCAGTTTTATAATTCTTTTAGAGAGGAGATTTTAACTCTGATGAATTGCTCCCTCCAGACGGGGGTCTTTCCTGCTGCCTTTAAAGGGGCGGTGGTCAGGCCCCTGCTGAAGAAGAGCAATCTGGATTTTAATGATTTGAACAACTACCGACCGGTATCTAACTTACCGTTTTTGAGCAAAATTTTAGAAAAGCTTGTTTTTATTCAGCTTAATGATTTTATTAATGAACACAATGTCCTGGAGAAATTTCAGTCTGGTTTTAGGGTGAACCACAGCACTGAGACGGCCCTTCTGAAGATTTTAAATGATTTTAGATTAAATTATGATTTACAGAAGCTGACGGTGTTGGTCCTACTGGATCTAAGCGCTGCCTTTGATACAGTGGACCACACCATTCTTTTAACCCGTTTAAAACACATCGGCCTCGCTGGTGCTGTCCACAAATGGTTCACATCCTACCTCACAGACAGGACTTTTATGGTAAGTCTAGATTATCTGCTCCTCTAAGGTCCACATGATCACATATGGTGTGCCCCAGGGTTCAGTTTTAGGCCCAGTGCTTTTTAACCTCTATATGCTCCCTCTGGGCAGCGTCATCAGAAGACACAGAGTTCATTTTCACAGTTATGCTGTGATGACACACAGCTGTTCATCTCCACGTCTCCTGATGACACACGGCCAGTAGAAGTACTTTTTAACTGTATTTCAGACATCAAATCCTGGATGGCAGAAAACTTTCTCCAGCTCAACCGGGACAAAACTGAGGTTTTAGTCATCGGTCCTGAGGCCCAGAGAGAGAAACTTTTACCCAAACTACAATCACTGTCTATGAATCCTTCTTTACAAGTGAAGAACCTGGGCGTGATTTTTGACTCTGACCTGACTTTTATCCCTCACATTAAAAACATTACTAAGATAGGTTTTTATCACCTAAAGAACATCGCCAGAGTCCGCCCCATTCTCTCTCGGGCCAACACAGAGACACTGATGCTTTTATCACCAGTAGAATGGATCTTCTTCCCAAAAAGAGTATCTCAGGTCTACAACTCTTACAAAATTTAGCGGCACGTGTCCTGACGAAGACCAGGAGGCAGGAGCACATTACACCCATCCTGAAGTCTTTGCATTGGTTACCTGTGTGTTTTAGGATCGATTTTAAGGTTCTTTTAATGGTTTTTAAGTGTCTTAATGGTCTTGGGCCTTCTTATCTCTCAGAATTGCTTTTACCGTATGAACCTCTGCGGTCTCTGCGCTCCTCTGGCAGCCGTCTTCTTGTCATCCCTAAAGTTAGAACGCATACTCACGGTGAGGCGTCTTTTTATTATTATGGCCCTCACCTCTGGAACAGGCTACCGGAGAACCTCAGGGCCGCAGAGAACGTTCATGTGTTTAAAGGCAGGCTCAAGACCCACCTTTTTAAGCTAGCTTTTGACTGATTATTATTTATTATAGTCTGTTTAAATGCTTTTAGTCCACCTTTTTACTTCATATTTATTTAACCTGTTTAACTGCTTTTAGTGTAATTTTAACTTATTGTGTTTAATTACCTTTAGTCTGTTTAACTGCTTTTAGTCTAACCTTTAGCTGATTTTAGTCTAATAGATTTTAGGTATTTAGTTAGATTTTATCACTGTTTTATTGTTTATTCTTATGTTTATTGTAGCCTCACCAAATAGGCTATATCCTCTGAACTTTGACCTCTGTTGACCATCACAACAATAATCCATTTCTTTCCCAATAACTTGGAATACAATCACTCTTGGATTATGTTTTAACCTGAATCAAGATTCCTACAGGTGTCCTACTGTCCACTTTCAGGTGTCCATCTCCCAGATGACCTTAACTGGACACTAGCTGGTCTAATAAAACACTCTCTGTAAAGAAGTCTCTTCTTTAACACCACAGACTGGTGTTCCAACTGTAATCTCTTGTTTACAGAACAGCTGCCTGTAGTGTTCCTGCTCCAAGGGCCAGGGCCGGCCCTGAGCTGAATGGTGCCCTAGGCGAAAAATGATTTTGGCGCCCCCTACAGCCCAGAACAGAAACAACGTAACTTTTGCAAATTCTAAGTAGTAAGCAATGCACTAAAGTTGGATAAACTTGAACTGATGACATCATTCATATAATAAGTGGGGGCACAACAGCATGATAGCCCTTTAGTCTTAGCTAACTTGCTAAATGATGGGTCCAGGAAAAATGTTCACAATTTCATGTATATTAATTAAATACCTCTACTTTGGGCCCATTTTTCCTCCTTTTTCTTTATTCGTTTCCTGAAGGCTGCCCCAGAGGGCTTGCTTTGTCTTTTCATTCTGCCAGCGACTTTTAACAAGGTGCTATCACTGACAACGTCACAGACTCATCATGCATTATCTACAGTGTTGGGCAAGTTACTTCAAAACTGTAATGCATTATTTATTACTTGTTACTGTCATTTTAAAGTAATCCCTTACATTACACTATTACTGTTTTTTAAATGTAAGGCATTGCACTACTTTTGCATTACTTTTAGTTACTCTCACCAAAAATACTGTAAAAATGGATTTGACCATAAATGTAGCTCATTCTACATCCAGTGGAAGGTGATGTGATGGATACATGGAGATATACAACTATCTGGATATTAACCCATCCATCCATCTATCTATCCATCCATCATTTATCATTCATCCATCATTATCCATCCATCTATCATCCATATCTCTCCATATATCCCTACCTATCCATATATTATTCCATCATATCTATATACAGTATATTTAAATCTATAAACATATCTCTCTGCACAAGCTCCTTATTCATTAGTTTGACTGACTCCTACCTCCACCTGTCCACCTGTCCGCTCCTCCCTCCTGCAGCAGAGGCTGCATGACGCGCGTTTCCTCTGCTCAGTGGGCGAGAGAGTGAACTCTCCAACTTCTGACGTGAATAACAGAGTGACTCTTTATTTTGAAACTACCTCTCAGTTCGCTCGCTTCAGTTTACGGAGTGCTGCATGCGCTCATGTGTCTTAACAGGCCTTGGATGCCGTGAGCGCGCACGACTCGGGCCGCGTTTTCCATCTGGACCGAGTTCCGAACCGAACCACGCATGAGTGTCGGACCGGACAGAACCAGACTTGTTTCACTGGCTGCAGATTCACTCATCTCTGCTCTGTCTGACCACATTTTTCACTGAGTGACGTTTCTCCTCTGAAGAACCCACCGCCTCAATCCAGGTTAAACGTGCACTGTAACGCGCACTGACGTTAAAATATTACAGCTTTTTTTCTGTAATGCCTTACATTATTGCTTTACCGAAAAAAGCAATGCATTACAGTAATTAATAACCTTTGGAAGTCGTTACTCCCAACACTGATTATCAATAAACAACCGGACGGAGGGGTGCGCGCAGCGCGCCTCTCCCCGACCTACTTGATCACAGCGCCAGCAGCAGGTAGCCATGGGGCGCCGCGTTGACTGTTCATGCAGCAAAAGTTGTGCTTTTTTATTTATTTATTTAGTTTATTTATTTATTACGGTACTTACTTTGCTCTTTACATGAGATGAATGGTGTGTTCAGCAGTTTGTCAAAATAAATAAATAAAAATTTTTTTTAAAGAGACAATTTGGCGCCCCCTCCAGCAGAGGGCGCCCTAGGCAATTGCCTAATCAGCCTATGCCTAGAACCGGCCCTGCCAAGGGCATTTGCCCTCTCATTCACTCAAAGTGTTATAATGCTTCTCTGCTATTTCATGCATTTCTACATTTATAATGTGAGTGTTTAACGAGCAGAAGTCATATGTGAGTTGGTAACTCCCTCACAGTCCCCTACCCAATCAGATCCATCCACAACTTCACTAACTCAGTTTTGATTAGTACACTTAATACCTTCTGATTGGTTGAATTTAAGATAACGTAGTCTCAAAACTAATATTCAGTTCCGGTACGAATCAGTCTTTTGCTACAGTCTTTTGCTACAGTCTCAGTCTTGGTCTGAGCTACAGCCTGAATGTAGCTGAGCTGCTATCTTCAGAGTCTTAGCTGAACCTTCATCAGCTTTGAACAAGGCCTTGAGAGACACCTGCTTGTGTCTCTCCCTCTCATCTCTCCCTCACTACGGGGACTGATCAGAAATGACTTCAGCATGCCTGCTGAAATGCCTCCCTTGCTGATCCGGACGTATCCACGGACTGTCCAGCGAGGTCCTCGGCGGCCACGCCTTCCAGGACCACCACTCCGAGTCTGGGGACTCCAGCCTCAGCTCGTGGAGAAACCAACGCCTGCCAGATCCAGGAGCGTCCACCTTTCAGTGAGCGAACACCACTTTCTGATCGAGAGGTTTGCTTTGATAAAGCTTAATTCTTCCACTCTAAATTAAGCCAAAACTAAATCCCATTCCAAACTCAAATTAGCCCTAAATTGACTCTTAAAGTCACAACTAGGTTAACTAAATTAACTAACTTCCCTAGTCATTAAACATATGCTACGGTCCGTTAAAACTCACAATTAAAATCATCTTTAACATCCTCAACATGTTTAAGAATATTAATTGTGTTTACATCAAACTTTCAAACTGTTTTATCTGTCTGTGTTCTTAGGTTTTTCAAATTAAATGGTTGTTCAATCTTATATGGTCTCAGCTTCACATTATTAATAAGGTATTTCAATTCACTGTACTCTTTCAAAGAACCTAAAGATACCTTCAATAAATATTAGCTATTATCAGGGTTAAATGACAGTTTATCACTTTTCATTATAAACCAGAAATAAGTTCTAATGTTTATCTGAAGAGGGTGTTGTTAAAATAACTAATACCGTATTTGCCCGAATATAGGACGACCCTGATTATAAGACGACCCCCCCTTTTCAAGACTAATCTTCAGAAAAAAAGACTAAATTCACTTTTTAAAGAAACAATTTTTATTGAAATTTTGAGAAAATAATTTAACTAATGCTACTAATAATTCCAGACTGCTTTAATATTTGCTTATTAACAGTGGTGCACACAACTAGTCCACCAGTCCACCGTACTGATCTCTCTGCCCAAACACACCTTTGCTGACAGGAGCTTTCACGGTCAGACTGTGCAACTTCGCGATCATCAGACACTGATGAACTTCACATCCAGTTGTGGAGCTGAGATGGAGTTTTCATGTAGGGGAAGCTTGTTTACCAAAACACACAGCTGCGCCATGAACGAACAGACACACAAACCGGCTGCTGTGCCATGATGGCGCACACACACATAAACCCGCTTTTGCGCCATGATCGTGCAGACACACACACACAAACCCGCTTTTGCGCCATGATCGTACACACACACAAACCCACTGTTGCGCCATGATCGCGCGCACACACAAACCCGCTGTTGCGCAATTATTGCGGAGACACACACACAAACCCGCTGTTGCGCCATGATCATGCAGAAACACACACAAACCCGCTGTTGCGCCATGATCGTGCAGAAACACACACAAACCCACTGTTGCGCCATGATCGTGCAGAAACACACACAAACCCACTGTTGCGCCATGATCGTGCAGACACACAAACCCGCTGTTGCGCCATGATCGCGCGCACACACAAACCCGCTGTTGCGCAATTATTGCGCAGACACACACACAAACCCGCTGTATGTGTGAGCAGGGGCAGCTCATCAATATGGGCGATTGGGCGACGCACTACCAAAGGAGAATGAATTAGATCGTTTTTTTTATACTTCTAATATCACGGCAGTTCGGATCTACCACTTTGGTCTGCTTGTTTATCTTGTCCAATCAGCTTGAAGCCTTGTTACTTTGTGTCCCGCCCCTTTCTGGGCGATTTCAGCCAGCCTGAGAATCGCCCCCAGCGCTCTCATAGACTATAATATAAAAGTTTTTTTTTTTTCGAAAAACAGGGGCTATAGTGCATTGTCTATGGGTACCGGTGGGGCTCGCACTTGCGTGCTTTCGTCACATCTTACGTAAAATTCAGCTAGCGTACATTTGACTGAGCTACCTTAATCATGGCTATTTCTCCGAGCAATTCCGTTGTCTCTTAATGGATATTTCTTCAAAGAATCCTGCTTGACAGCTTTGTGATAACCCTGAGGATTGATTCCATGTGTCCTCCTGATTTAATCAACTCAACAGTTGGTGAGTTATTTTTAATTTTATTTTGTTAGACTTCGACCAGGTCCTGCAGGTCTGGTATGAAGTCCGGTTGAAGTAGCGGTCCCTCTGGCCTCCAAGCCAACACCCGCTCACCACAGAAAGTTCAGTCTCGGTCGGTCCTGGAACCGGGTCAGACCTGGACCCGGACCGGTACTGGACCCGGGTCGGTCCTGAGGTTCAGGACCGGCCGAGACCGGGAGGCGGCCACTAATTTTAAATCACTTAGCGGTGTATTTGAGCGCTGAGCTTTCTGTGGTGGGAGCCACAGGTCCAGGTCCGACCCGGTTCGGAACGGACTCATCCAGTACCGGGTCATTTTGGACCAGAACCGTATCGGTTCCGGTACCGGACGGGTTCGGAACGGACTCGTCCGCTACCAGGGTCCGGTTTACCGGGTCATTTTGGACCAAAACCGAACCGGTTCTGGTACCGGTTTAAAGATTTATAAAATGTGAACTTGGATTGAAAGAACTTTCCACCCAATAAATGAAACTGAGAATTCACACAATGAAAGGAATCACGACATGAAGGTTTTAGTGAAACAGGTAGTCAGGAAAAGTCAAACTCTGTACAAAAAGGATAAACCTGATAAAAATCTTAACAGTTGCCTTTAAAAGCAAAAGTAACAAGTTAACACAAAATAAATAAAAACAACAAATTAAAAATAGTTGTTATTGAGTATCAGAACATTCTGATGTTTAGTTGATTTGTCCTCCTGCTTGTCTCATATCCCAGGAGGACAGCTTATCAGCAGTAGGTGTCTGAGTGTGCACCGCTACTTTAGTTTGACCTACTGTAATGCATGTGTGAAGACAGTCAGTAAACACCTCATTTCATAAAGGTGCTGAGCAACAGTGCTGGTGGTCTGGGCAGCAGCAGCAGGACATGTGGTCCAGAACCACGTCAGCGTTACTGGCACCAGGACCACCAAACACAGGCAACCGTTTTCCAATCTTGTGTCCTGGCAGTGAACTCTAAACATATGGAGCAATTTGGTGTCATAAAATTAGCACCTTTATAAAAAATGGTGGGTGGTGTTTGGACAGGAAGTGGACAGCAGGATGGGGGTATTTTTGGCAGCCATGTTAGTCACAGAGCTGATGGTCTTTCTGTGTTTATTGACTTGTCAGTTCTTATCAGTGAGCAGCCATGATGTGAGGACGATGAATAAGGGGAATCGTCTCACCAATTTTAAAGACGGGATACATTTTGATCCTGAAATTATTAGAATCTACTGAATGTAACTAAATAAGCTCAAATACTTATGTCTATTGTACAAATGCATCATCTGTTCCTCCCCCAAAATATCATAAATACTGAAACAAACCAAGTAGTTCCAGATTACTCACAAACAGGCTACGGTCAGTAAAGAAGGTACAAATTCTGACAACTTTGCACACAAAGTTGAGCTCAATCTCAGCCTCCAAAGTAAATGATGACTCCCAGTTCAGCACGTGGCCTTCACAAAGGCCCACCGTATCACCTAAAGTGTGAAGGGACTGCTCTCTCTGCGCTTTCATAAACAATGTGGACAGCCTAGAAAAACATCATAATTCTATTTATTTACTTTGAAAATAGATGTTATCTCTTGGTGTTGGCTATTTCTGGGTGTATCTTTGGTCAAAACACCGTGAACTTTGGTGTCGCTCATTTTCAACGGCCTCCTCCCACAGGCAAGTTCTCTGGTTCCTGTGCGCTTTTATTTGATTTTCACATTCCTGCGCTGTGGCTGGCTGAGACTGGGTGGTGGCGTAAGGGTTAGAGCAGCAACATGTCAAAGGATAACAGCAGGATGGGAGAATGAATGAATGAATGCATCTCAGAGGCTAATAGAGAATCACTGTGACAGAAACAAGCGGAGTGTGTGTGTGTGTGTGTGTGTGTGTGAATATATGGTATATTTATTAAAAAATACATACACATATTAACAGCTATGTTTTATCAAATTTAGCTTTAAATAATTGTGTTAAAAGGTCATGTTTATAGAATGAAATCTAAATATTTAAAGTTGTATCTGAAATTAGTAATCTGGTGATTTAACCCTTTAAAGGTTCCTTTTTTTAACCCTTTAAAGGGTTCCTGAAATACTTGAATATTTAAAGTTTCAACTATCAAGTGCTATTACAGTAAGAATATTTAAAAATAAATGTTTCAGAATAAATTAAAAATATGTTTTTTGCATTTATTTCCTATTTCTGTAGGTTTTTTATTTTTATTTTGAAAATATTTAGTTATTTAGAAAATGTTCTACTGTATTTAGCAAATGATGCAGGAAAATGTTCAGTGTGCAGCTTTTGACACCATTGACCATCACCTGCTATAGGCTGAGACACTGGGTAGACCTGTGCTGGAGAGGTTCTCCTCATATTGCTCTGAGGGTTCTTACTCTGTAGCTGTTTCCAGTACAGGTCCTCCTCCCTTTTCCACGGTGTCCCACAGTTATCTGTGTTGAGGCCTCTACTGTTCCTACTCTATCTACTTACTCTTCAACACATTCTGAGCTCTTTCAAAGAAATCTCCTATCTTTAGGGATATAAGTCAATTGTATGCTTTCATCTCTTCTGGTCTGGACTACTGCAACTCTCTCTTAACCTGTCTGAACAGAACCTCCTTGGATCAGTTCCAGGTGGTTCAGACTGTTTGTGCTAGTCTTCTGACTAAAGCCTAATTTATACTTCTCCGTCTGCATCGGAACGGAGACACGCAACACCATTATCCATCGACGCAAGGGCTCTCCGACCCTCCTGCAAGGACAGACGGAGTAGAGCCCACTTTTCTAAACATCCGTCGAACCAGACGTATAGCGCACGTCTCTGATTGGTTGGCCCAACAACCCGAGATCATTTCCGTCTTTACGCCATTTCCTGTGAATTTTTCAATGTTGTCGGTAGCGAACGAGGAAGGTAGCAAAACTTTTGTCGATATGGATAAAGAACGTCTAGCTGAGGAGGTCCACAAGTACGAGCATTTGTACAATCCGTCCATGAAGGATTATAAAGACACCAATTTAAACTTCAATTTGTGGAAGGAAATAGCAAGAAATTTAGGAATGGAGGTGACGGATTGCCAGAAGATGTTGAGGAAAATGCGGTACCATTTTGTACGAATCAAAAAGACCATGAAGAGCAGCAGTGGCAATGCTGGCGGCAAAAAAGTCCCAGCATTTTATGTGCTCCTTTCATGGTTGGAGCCACACATTAAGCACAGGGAGACATCTTCTAATTTCAAGGTAACTAGCAGGTTTGCATGGTCTTTGTGTCTCCGAGCTAACAGAGCTAACATGCTATTCAATAAAATGCACTTCTAGTAAAAACCTTGTAATGAAATCCACTTTCTTGACTGTTGTAATTACATCAACATATTGATAAGTATAGTTAGACATATTTTTAACCAGTGTATGTAATATACTGAGGAACTCTGACATGCTATCTTTTTTTTGTTGCCTGTACAGTCCTCTGAACACCAGGACCTGGCCTCTGGGGGATCCTTAATGGACCAGGACTCACCTGGATCCAGTCAGGGCACAGGCGCAGTGGTATTTCATCAGCTGCAGGCCTCTGACCAGGATCCAGCTTCAAGTTCATCTTCTCGGACGCCCTCCCCAGAGCGTGATTCCTGCCCTGATGCACCAAGAGATCAGCCCTCCTGCAGCAGCACACCACGCCAGTCACAAAAAAAAGGCGAAGACAGCAGCAGGATGACTCAGTCAGTGAAGAAAGGTCACGTCTTGGCCGAAAAAGACAGGAGATTCTTGATATGCTGAATAGCAAGGACAGTGACGAGTACAATCGGTTTGGCCAAACCACAGCGGACCTGCTGAGGAGGGTTCCAGACGAACTCCAGGGGGAAGCCAGGCGCAGCATTATGTGCTGCCTGTGACTTTCTGAAGTGACTTTTTTTTTTTTGAATGAACACTTCCCATTTAGATTTTATTGGAGTTTGTTTCTTTAACTGTCATATTATTTGTTTGCATTTTTTTAATTAATAAAAGCTTGAAAGTGTTTTTGATCTTTAATTTCCTTCTTTATTGTCTGTTATTTTTTTTACTGATTTAAAATACACACCCCAGAATAATTTCAAGCTGTATTTGAGAACTTAAACTGCTTAATTCACTCAATCCATTTGTAGTTGCATTGATTACAGTTGAGCTAATATATATATGGAGTCACAGTTAAAGAAAAAGAAGAGTTGTATAACAATTTTTTAATTTGACCTATTTTTAACCAGGAAAGACTCTCGAGATCAAATTTAAGCAACAAAAAACACTTTTATTCCAGACTTTTAGAAGTTTTCCCACAAACTCAACTGATGTCTTTCTTTTTCTGATTTCTTGAATCTTATCAGTAGGGGTGTAAGATGAGATTTGAATCAAATTTTCAAGAATTTTTGAAAGATCAAACCATTGCTGAAAATGTTTTTTTCCTGTCTCTCTCCTCCTCTTCTGTCTCACCAAAGAAAACATTTTGATTTCAGCTGAAGAGGAGAGGTTTGAACTGTTTAGCCATGATATTAAACCTACACCTAAAAACAACAGCAAGTATTCATTTAATATAGTAACTATGTTTTTAGACAGTAAAAACTACAGGGCTCTAAACTGACTTTAAAAAGTGCAGAGGACATGTCTCCCCATTATGTCCATGTGTCTCTCAGTGATCTTTCAGTCCTTTACTTCTCTCAGCTCTCTAATGCTGTTATTCTGTCTGTTTTCTTTTCTCTCTTCTTGTTGAAAAATAGAATCAGTTCAGTTAAACTTCACTAAATCCTTAAAGGATTTGGTCATTAATAGAAAATAAATGCAAATTTAAGAAAAGCTTTTTTTAAATATAATAAAGCTGTGTTTAACAGTGATAATACAGTGTTTCATATAGATTGTTTTCAGATGCACGCACCTGTCTCTGTCTCCTTTTCTCCTCTCCTCTCTCCTCCTCGTGTCTGTCTGTCCTTTATTCGGGCAGTAGGTGTAATAGGGTAGGAATCCACGTCTTTCTGCTTCTGGTTTATGGACCAGCACCAGGCAGCTTCCATCCGTGATCTTACCCATCCTTCCACCGCCAGCAGGTCCCTGAGGGTCAGTGATCAGAGCCTACTGGTTGTGCAGCATACCAGGTTAAAGACTAAAAGAGACAGAGCATCTGCTGTTGTGTCCCCCAGACTCTGGACCTCTGTTCCCCTGAGCCTGAGACCAGTGAGCAGTGGTGGCTGGTGAAATTTTCTTTGGGTGGGGTGCATTTTTGCAAGTCAGTTTTCAGATGTGCAAAAAAAATCACATATCACCACTAGGGCAAGAACTGAGGCAAAATATTTTCATCTGACTGAATATTTTGCTGGTAAAAATCCCTACCACCAGTTCTCTAAAAATGTGGAGCTAGGTCTAATTCTATACATTAAACAGTACAGAAATCAAAAGGTCTTCATAAGGAGACCTTATAATAATATCAGTATAATCAGATACAAATAAAAATAAAAAACAACCACAATGTGGTCACAACAGAAGTTCTAAGAGTTTCAAGGAAAAAACAACCTGACCTACACAAGGTCAGAAACACAACTTAATATTCACAATTAGCGTTCTACTGACACCACAAACTAATAAATACATCTATAATTAACACAGCCAGATAATTAATGTTACAATTCAGACAACAACCACTAACCAAGCAAGTCATGACAATCAGTTCAACTAATGAAGTGAATTAACAAAAAAATAAAGTCAAATCCACTGATACAGTGGTGTGAAAAACTATTTGCCCCCTTCCTGATTTCTTATTCTTTTGCATGTTTGTCACACAAATGTTTCTGATCATCAAACACATTTAACTATTAGTCAAAGATAACACAAGTAAACACAAAATGCAGTTTTTAAATGATGGTTTTTATTATCTAGGGAGAAAAACTGCTGTCCTTTATTATTTCATTTCTTTTAATAGTCTTTTATTTTATCTTGATGCTTTTGGTTCTTTGTCTTTTAATCAGGTTTAATTCTGTTTTGTGAAGCACTTTGTGATTTTTGTGTTACAGGTGCTATAGAAATAAACTTTACTTACTTTCTTACATGCCCTCAAACACACCACCTGCTTTAGTTGATTTATTCTCCAAACTTTTAAATAATAAACAGTTTAAGTTTAAATGATTTATGGTTAAATCCAAAAACTCTATATTTTTTCATTAAAAATGTCTTTTACCTTTTAATTTCACATAAAGGATTTCTGCCTTTTTTGTTTCTGCATCTTAATGATACTGAGAGACAAAATGATCATTAAAAGCTGAACAGAGACCTGGACCTGACTGAGTCCTGGACCTGCTAACAGGTCCAGAGAAACTAGATTAGACTGGACTGAATATCCAGTTAACATTTTGTTATTTTGTTTTAAGGTCATATTTGAGATGTTCTCTGATGCTTTTTACCTGATGTGTATAAATACAACCTCTACAGCTGTCTGTCAGCTGGTTGTTATGACAACAGCACACAGGCTTGGAGTCTCGCAAAGTGCGAGACAGAAAAGAGAGGGTTTTTGCTTCCTCCTTAGTTCGGCTCTGAGCGCTGAAACAGGAAGTGCAGATTAAAGCGTGCCATCCTGTGGCACTGGTCCTGGACCAAAGTTAACATCACGACTAGTAAAATGCCTGATGGCCAGTCCAGTCCACTCCACAGCAGGTCCTGTCAGCAACAGTGGCTCGGTGCAGGCTGCGAGGGGCTCACGTTGGTCCATCAGAGACACACCTCCAAGCCTGCAGAGGCTGGGGAGCGAGGCTGACACAGGTTTCTCTCACAACAGCGCCAGTGCAGCACCTCGCTCCGCTGGACTGCACATACAGTGGGGACGCAGCACTATTTCTGCATCCTTGGATCAAATTATTGGTGGGGACATTTCAGTGATTTCTGAATATTGGTGGGGACACATCGCCTCCGTCCATGCCAAATCTACGCCCTTGGCGCATGCATCAGTAATAGCGAACAAAGCGTAGGTCTATTGGTAAAGCTGAGTACACCCAGGACATGCACAGTAGAACCCAAAGAAACAGCAAATATATCCAGGGGTGCGCACAATTTTTCATCACATGTCCTCAAGGGAGAACCTGGCTCTGGTGTTTGGTCTGCAAATCGGGGTGTGTGATGATTTGCTGTTGGCTCTTTTTTGTTGCACCAGTGCTGGACTAAAACTCACAAATCGGATTGGATCATGAATTTGAGTCAAAGATTGGATCATTTTTCAGATCAGCTAAAATAAAAATAAATGACAAATAACTTTGCAACTTTGCTCTCTTTTTTTGTGTAGAACACTGTGCAACATTTTTCTGCTTAATGCTCAATAAATTCAAACAACCTTTAACTCATGAGGTCAGTCTGATGCTTAAATAAAACTTTTAATCATATTAAAACAAATTAAATATTGAAAAGCCTTCTATTCACCTCTCCGGTCAGACAGAGCGATGACCCGGTTTCTTCTACTCACTGCAGTCAGACTCAGCTGCAGCAGGTGAGGAGGCGTGACGATCAAGGTGTTCTGATTGCTCCTCCTGACTGAGCACCGTTAATATTAATGTTCATTTGCTCGTATAAAAGTCCAAAACAACACGTTATCTTAGGCAGAAATTGGTTAATCTGGTTTGCCATCAGAGAGGAGAATGATCAGCTGACAGAGGGATGGAGGATCGCAGCTCCCCGTGCGCGCGCATCAGAGAGTGGATCAGAAATTGATCAGTGATCCTTTGTTCTGTTCAACTAAAATGACTGAGTCTGATAGAGAGAATTTGATATGTGATGACAAAATGAATGCATTTCTCAGAGGGGAATTATTTATCAGCAGATTCAGAGCTGTCGGGTTGGGGAGGATTTAGCAAAGCGTGAGAGATCCGTGAACTGTGTCTCGAATCATAGAGGGTGATCTGTATGGATCACGGATTGTGACCCGTTGTACCCCTCCTGGGCATGTGTGAGTTGCATGCGTGGGTTGGATATACTGTGATCGCGTGTGTGTTAAACCACGCGCCCAGCTGTGCGTAAAGCGCGTTGCCACGCGCATTGGAGATGCTGTGAGTGTGTGTGTCAGAGGTCCTGCCATGTGTTTACACTAGCTTCAGAGGCCACGTGAGCACTTATTCACTGCGCTGCAACAGGATGTGAAGCTCGTCAGATCGAGGGGTCTCCCATCAGGATGTGCTGGTCCGCAAAGGCGCGTTCAAGCAGTGGGTTCTGGTACGCATGAATGAAATCCAGTTCTCATGAGGACCAGCGTACTGCTTTTGTGCACCCCTGAGTATATCACTCGACCTTTTGCTCTGGTAAAAAATAATGAGAGAACATTTTAAAACTACACCTAAATGCAGATTATACACAGTACTTATTGTTTATATAATGGATGGATCGTTTATTTTCATGTTTGTTTTTTTTATATTTTGTGATTCCTATCCTCTTCTTCTTCCTCTTGGACTGGTGGGGCGGCGCCCTAGCACCCCCTATGGACGGGCCACCACTGCCAGTGAGTCAGTGTTTCTGTTAAAAAGCAGCTCAAAACCCATTTTTTCTAACTGACTTTCAAATGAGCTCCTGTGCATCAGTTATTTACTCCATAGATGATTTACCTACTTGTATTTTATTGTCAGTTTTCTGTGTATGTCTGTCTATTTTGTTGCGATTGTAAAGCATCTTGTTATTTATGTTTCTGAGATGTTAGGTGATCTCTTCACCCCACTTTAATTTTGGTAGGATATTTTGCCTCTATTTAACGACAATCTGAATTAGCATGTTAGCAATGTTTTAAATGGATTTAGCTTTCAACATCTAGATGTAACTTTATTGTTGGGTTTGGTTAAAATATATTTTTAAATATTTTTATTTTGACTTTTTTTTTAATGTAGACTTTTTCCCTTTTAGACTATTGTTGCAAAATCATATCAAACCACTTCTGGTCTCAAAGCAACCAGAAGGAGTGAGAAAATCTCAGATGCACAGAGGTAAAATCTGAGAATAATGTAGAAGAAACAAATAATAAAAACTAATAGCTAAACCTTTAGAAATGTAACTAACAACATGTAATCTGAAGCCCAACCAAACACAGAACCTAGCATCAGAAGCCATAACAGAAAGTTGTGATGATATCTGAAACACCACATGCTGATCTATGTAAGAGATATAAGAGGGTATCATCTGTCAAAAATGCTAATGAGCTGTCAAAATAAGCCCCGCCCCTCACGTTTCGAAACCCCGCCCCTGTCAAAATAAGCCCCGCCCCACGTGTTAAAACCCCGCCCCTGTCAAAATAAGCCCCGCCCCCACGTGGTAAAACACCACCCCCTGGTCAAATTAAGCCCCGCCCACCCATGTGTCAAAACCCCGCCCCCCCGGTCAAATTACGCCCCGCCCGCCCACTGTCAAAACAAACCCCGCCCCCTCCCACGTGTCAAAATATGTCACAGCCCACCGGAAATATGCCACCGGAAATACGTGGCCGGAAATACGTCACCGGAAGCGGATGTTTGAACTCGGAAGGCAAGATCACATGATGGGGCTAGCAGCTAATGGTGAAGCTATCAGGTATCTGCCCATCTACTGCTCCTGATGGTGGATGTCATGTACTGCAAGCTAAATTGAAAAGCTAGCGAGTGACCAACGCTGAAACTAGCTTAAAGGTTTTTGCTATTAGACAGGGCATGCATTTCTCATGTACTGCAGGCTAAATTGAAAAGCTAGCAGCTTACCAACGCTGAAACTAGCTTAAAGGTTTTTGCTATTAGACAGGGCATGCATTTCTCATGTACTGCAGGCTAAATTGAAAAGCTAGCAGCTTACCAACGCTGAAACTAGCTTAAAGGTTTTTGCTATTAGACAGGGCATGCATTTCTCATGTACTGCAGGCTAAATTGAAAAGCTAGCAGCTTACCAACGCTGAAACTAGCTTAAAGGTTTTGCAGGACACATACAGGCGACAACATGTCAGAACATGCCCTGACATGCCCAGACATGATCCCCTCACCTGGTTGGCCCCTGCTTCCTATTGGATGGCTCAGCAAATTTGAATACACCGCCCCCATCCTTCTACTCTTATATAAGGCAGGGGAGAAATCAGTCACCATTCCCACTTTTATCGCGAGGCCAGGCTGCATCAGGATCCACTGAAGACGCTCTAATTCTCTGACGCCGGGAACAAAGCTGCAGTATTCTGACTGGAACTGAAGAAACCTTTCATTGCAAAGGGGTACTGGTGAGTAAAATTGTTCTTATTTCACATGAGGGTAGGGTAGGGTGTAAACGCCTCGTGATTGCAACTTTTCTATCTTCATTTCAGATCCGTCCGGCTGCCTTCAGGAAACTCTCCTTGGCCTCTCGGTCAGGTCAAATAACTGTGCGTGTACTGACTATCTCCTTGGATAACAACCTGGTATGATACTTTCTAACATAATGTAGAATTATAGAGAGTCATTGGAATATGAGTGCTTCATACTCATTTGGTGCATTTCTATATCCTAGAGAACCTCTGGGCTTCAGTATTCTGACTGGAACTGAAGAAGAAACCATTTATTGCAAAGTACTGGTGAGTAAAATTGTTCTTATTTCACACAAGGGAGTAGAATTATGAGAGTTATTGGAATATGAGTGTTTCATACTCATTTGGTGCATTTCTATATCCTAGAGAACCTCTGGTGAGCTGTGATGCAAAGCGTGGGAGTGAACATATGAGAGAGGTCACCCCACTGGGCATCGCCTCCGCGGAGCAGCACCAGCACATGATCCACAAGTCGGCTTCAGTAGGATCTCTGTTACCAATGACTGATTAATCATGTCTCAATGTAAGACCGCTCTTGAAACTCTTCGTGAAGCTGTAGCTTGTCTGGCTGGCTTAGTTACATCTCAGTCTTTGGTTCAGCAGTCAGGTTCGGCAAGTGAAACTGCAGAGCAGCTTACACCAGTTAGGACCCCTGAAAATGTGATTCTTCAGCAGATTGATGACGCTTTAACACTGTTAAATGAGTTGTTCTCAACACCCATTCATTTGCAAACGACCCCACCAGTCAGGCAGCAGAGAGAAGTGTCAGAAGAACCTCCAGAATCTGTATTGCACCCACAAAATCATGCTAATCAAATACCCAGTCACCCCTTACATCAGCAGGTGGATCCATCAGAAATAGATAGTGATAATCTATCTCAACATGTGCCGGATGCACTTTCAGAGCCATTGTCCATACACCAGAATGAGCCCACTTCTGCTTCCCTTCAGACCGGGGGTCAAAATGTACCATTAGAGCAGCCTAGTACCAGTCGTGACAGCCACCCCCGTATCATAGAGCGGGCTAATTTTAATAGTCATGAAATAAGACAAACATTAGTCTTACCCCAGAACCCCCGCCCCAGCTTGGCAGATTTCCATACAGATGTAATGAACACACTCAGAGGGTTGTCTGATAGAGTCTCTGCCATGGTTGACAGGAATGATATTGTTCAGATAGAGCTGAATGTCCCTGGCAGCGCCAATCAACACCATGTGACATTTAGAGTTGACGATGAGGGTGGAAATATCATACGGGAGTTTGAAACATTTTTAGATAACCTTGTACAGTCCAATGCTGAAATAGCTTCTACCGAGCATTTAGAATTCATTGTTCAGACAATTCAAGATCCTCGTGGTGGTGGTAGAAAGCGCAAAGCTGAAAAGACTTTGGATTGTGAGCTGATACGAAAGAAAAGACAGCATCTCTATATTATAGGGGATAGAGATGATCAGCTATGCTTTGCAATAAGTTTGGCGTGTGTCACAGATCCTAAAGTCACCTACAACGAGGCTCAGCTACGGGGTGCGGATCTGCAGCGCCGTGCTGGTTTGTCAGAACACACTGCTGTGACATTCTCAGATATACATAAATTTGAGGAAATCTTACAGCGCAAAATCGTTGTTTTTCACAGATCCGATGGAGACAGGGTTCTTTGTAAATTTGAAACAGATTTTTCAGACCGAAGCAGGACAGTCTTTCTCCTGCTCTTTCAGCAACATTATTATGGGATAAAAAATCTCAAGGGTTTCTTCGGGTCTGATTACATTTGCGACTTCTGTTTTTCTCCCATTAAGCATAGATATTCACATTATTGTGAAGGGTCGTGTGCAGTGTGCACGGACCCAACATGCAGGCAGGGGGCTCCAGCACCACTTAGGTGCAATGATTGTAACAGAGTCTGTCACAATCAGTCATGTTTTGACAGACATAAAGTGGTTGAGAAGAAACCCAGGACGAAGGTGCAGAGCAGTATTTGTGACCGTGTTAAGAAATGTAGCAAGTGTGAACAAAATTACACTCGGAGCTTAACCACAGGGAACCCCCACGTCTGTTGGGGTGTGAAATGCAAGATTTGCGGGGTTAAGTTCCCTGATAACTCGGCATGTGGAGAACATAAATGCTACATTCCAACCTGTGATGTTGATGAGAAATTAGATGAGAAAATAATCTATTATGATGTTGAAACCTATGTAGCCGGTGAAGACAAGCATATTCCTTTTCTGATATGTTTTAAAACTTGCACAGGACGCGAATGGTCAGCTTACGGTCCGAACTGCATGCGCGATTTCATTCTTGAAATCAGGAGACCTGCTTTTAAGAACTCCACATTGGTAGCACACAACGCGAGAGGATTTGATTCTTATCTTGTCTTGAATGCTATGGCCGAGTTAGGAGTAAAACCACAGATCATTATGCAGGGTTGTAAAATTCTCTGTTTCAGTGACCCAGATTACAATCTCAGGTTCATTGACAGTCTTTCCTTCCTTGGCATGAAGCTCAGCAAAATGCCTACCGCACTGGGATTTGAAGATCACGCGAAAGGTTACTTCCCTCATAAATTCTCGGCTTTAAAAAATTTAGACTATGTCGGCGTCTTCCCACCACCCTGTTATTACGGGGTTGATAAAATGTCCCATCCCGAGCAGGAGAAATTCTACTCCTGGTTCAATGTTGCTAGTAAGGGGGTATTTGACTTTAAAAAGGAGGCCCTCTTTTACTGTAGGAATGATGTCGAGATCCTGCTTCAAGGATGCAGAAGGTTCCGTGAGGAATTTTTCACAGATTCCCAGGCCGACCCCTTCAGCCGCATCACCATTGCCAGTGCATGCGTGAAAGGGTTGAAATGCATGAAAGGGGGGGGGTTTGACACGTGGGTGGGCGGGGCTTAATTTGACCAGGGGCGGGGTTTTACCACGTGGGGCGTGGCTTATTTTGACAGGGGGCGTGGTTTTGACACGTGGGGGGGCTTATTGTGACAGGGGCGGGGTTTTGACACGTGGGGGCGGGGCTTATTTTGACAGGGGGCTGGGTTTTGAAACGTGAGGGGCGGGGCTTATTTTGACAGCTCATTAGCATTTTTGACAGATGATACCCTCTTATATCTCTTATGTAGCATCTCAGACCACAGCCTATAATGACAACCTGAGCCGTGCTGGTGAGAGGTTAATACCTCTCCATGGTGGTGAGGTACCTCTCCAACACCACATACCATGGTGAGGAATCTCCAAGATGTGTCGATATTTAGAACATCCTATGGCAGCCCGTCATTGTGCTGCCTGGGGTTTTGCTCCATCCTGCTTTATGGTTTCTACTGGCCTTTAATGTGAAAAGCTTTTCTGGTGTAATTTGCTCTCTCCTGAAACCAAGGAGTGACTCATTGACGGGAAGGGTTGAGTTGACCCTGTGGACGGCCTCAGCAAGAGTATTAAAATGCAATGGAACAAAAACGTGGTAATATAAACTTTATTGCAACCGCAAGCAATGCCATGCAGGAATTAGCAACGTCCAGATAGTTAATCTTTCAACAGCTGCAATATAATATTCTAATACAAATAGAAGACATTTATTATTTTATTAATATCGCAAGAAGCAAACAGTGACTTAAATTGATTTATTTTATAGACTTTCCACTTTTTAAAAAGGCAAAAACTTGAGTTTAAACACTAAATTATCCTGTAGAATTCACATAAACAGTGAAAAGCCACATAAAGTGCAGGCTGTCCCATGCAGGTTTTCTATTTCTGTGCTGTATGTATTGTACATATGTGCCGTCTGTACCTTGTCTATGTATATCTTGATCTGGCTGAACAGGTGAAACTTTACACCAAAGCTTTCTGGAAATGCAAACACATAAATCAGTTTAGATATAATTATGGTATATGTTTCATATACTTAAATTCTGTTGGTATAATAATAATAATAATAATAATACCTCAAACTTATATAGCGCTTTTTCGGACACTCAAAGAGGCTTTACAAACAGAGCAATGAACACAATTAATAAACACACACAATCTAAGAACACTTGACGGCAAGCTAATTAATGGGTGCTGGTGAGGATGATGATTCAGGGAAAGCCTGTTTGAATAGGTGGGTTTTGAGCAGTGACTTGAAAGTGGAGAGAGAGACGGAAATCCTGATGTTTTGTGGTAGAGAATTCCAAAGAGTTGGGGCAGCAGCGGCAAATGCTCGATCCCCCATGGTGCGATGTTTTGTTCTTGTTGGCGAGAGGAGATTGGAGTCAGCAGAGCGGAGGTGACGGGTAGGAGAATGACGATGGAGAAGTTCAGTGAGATAAGGGGGAGCAAGGTTATTGAGGGATTTGTAGGTGATGAGGAGCAGTTTGTAATGAATCCGGTGTTGAACTGGGAGCCAGTGGAGTTGTTTGAGGACAGGAGTTATGTGGTCTCTGGAGCGGGTGTGGGTGAGTAGACGTGCTGCTGAGTTTTGGATGTACTGTAGTTTGTGTAAGGCCGTGGAAGGAAGTCCGTAGAGGATGCTGTTACAGTAGTCGAGTCTGGAGGTAATGAAGGCAAAGATGAGTATTTGAGCAGTGGAGTGAGAGAGTGATGGGCGGAGACGGGCGATGTTACGGAGGTGGAAGAACGATGTCCTGGTGATGTTATTGATGTGAGATTTGAAGGAGAGGGAGGAGTCAAAGATGACGCCAAGGTTGCGAACTGTAGAAGAGGGTGTGACTGTGTGACCGTCGATTAGGAGGGAGATATTTTGAGCAGAGGATAAGTGGTAGTGGTAGAAAAAGAACTCTGATACACTTAATTTACTAAAACCAAAGAGTGAAATGAGGGCCCCAACTGTATATGCCAACGGTGTATTTGATTTTTTAAATTGTTTTTCTTGTTGTTCAAATTGTTTATCATTATTGTTTAATAATAATTTTAAGACAAAAACTTCATCATTGTTGTCATTGTCTCATTGATGTCCAACCCTCGGTCCCCTGCCGAAACTAGAGTTTTTCTGATTACTGGTCCAGATTTATGCAGATTCCCCAGAACTATTGAGACCACTGATTGTCTGTTATGCACTTATTACATAATAATAAGCTAAGGGTTACACTATTCTGTGAGAAAATTTGAAATAAATAGAACCTTCAGCGTTAACAAACGTGAATTCCTTTTAATGTTGTACATTTTTTAACATGTGATTAAACACGTTTGTATCCAGTGAACACAAGGAACCTCTTCTCTTTTCTAAACTCTTTCTGCTGAACCGGTGAACCTTTGAGGTTGAACCTCTGAATATGAAAGTAAAGCAAGTCGCTCACACTGTAACCTCTGAGTGACACTGTGACAGGCTGTCAGTGCTGTTGTCATGGAGATTACAGCATCTTGTCAGTGAAACACAATGCATACAGTGTGTGTGTAAAGAGGTTGACAGTGTGTGTGAATAAACAAAATAAAACCCTAAACAAAACAAAATAATGCTTGAAAAATATCACAAATTTGACCACAACTTTTTGGGATGCAACAATTAAAAAATAAACTGCAGCTTCCTGGAGGTGTTGGTTAAGCACTTTGAGTCATGTTCACATTTGAAAAGTGTTTTATAAGTAAAGCTGAGTTGAGCTGTGTTAATGTTGATATTCAAATTGAGAGTCTGCATGAGGAGTGAGAGTGGGTGTACAGCATCTATTGTGTGTCTTGGTATGTTTGCTAGGTGTGTGTGTGTGTGTGTGTGTGTGTGTGTGTGTGTGTGTGTGTGCGTGCGTGTGTGTATATACATTTTAAGGATATCACAACTGTTGTGTATTCATATGCTGTTTACTACTGTTGTATTTTTTCCCTGTATTTCTCCCTGTATTTTTCCCTATGTATTTTTTGTTCGCTTGTTGTTTGTTTGTGCTTTATTTGCAGGTCTAGAAGTGGATTCTTCATGTCTCTTGTACTCTTCTCTGTTTCTGTTTACTTTCTCCCCCACCCTTCTTTCTGTACCCTTCCCCTTCTTTTCAGTCTCTGTGTCCATTGGGATTCAAATCAAGCCAAAAAAAGTTCTAATAAAGATTTTTTACATTTATATTTGTGTAGCATCATAGCAGTGCTGTAACGTCTCACCTGGAACAGCAAAATCTGTTGGGCTTGTTCCTGGCACTCAACATCTATTTTGTTTGCTATACAGCCGTTCAGGGCATGGGGTAAAAAAGAAAAAAAAAACTCTAGTCTAACAAAAGGAAACTGTTGGGGAAACCACAAGTCCTCCTTCTCAGTGTAAGTCATACTGATAATGTTTCTGCAGCAACACATATGCCATAGTCACGTCTTACACTTAGAGGATTTTGTGTTTACTAATGTTTATTTGCTGTGGAGGCCATCTGAAATTGTTTTAACACTAACTGTTAATGAGTTAGATTTATGTGTTATTTAAAGATATCCACAGCTCCAGGTTTTAGCCCTTTATGTAAAAAAATAATGGAGGAATGTTGATTATTGTGGTCACAAAGTAAAACGACAGTGTTTATAGACAAGCCGACACAGAGCTGAAGTCAGAGCTGAAACATGGTGGTGAAGCTCGGTGATTTAAATAGCTCACAAGCTGAGTCTATGCCCCATCATATACTTAAATAAAAAATCCTTCAGACACGACTCATCCATCCTTGGCAGGTTGTGTTCATTTGATCCCCTTCCCCCTCCTTTCTCCCCCTCTGTCTTGGTGCCAGGGCCGGATCACTTACGCTGCTCATACTGTGTGTCAGCAGGTCGTTATGTTTATTCCAGACGACCACCAATTAGCTGCCTTCTAATTAATCAGCACTTTCCCTGATTTCACATGTCTCACAAGTTCAGCCCTTCAGCACCCTGGAGCAGGAGCAGGAGCCTTATGGTGATCATTTAATAAGTATGTGATGTATCTTTGTTTATTTGTAACTTTAAGAGTCAATCCTGCCTCAGCTAATCAATATCAGAAAATGCATGAATGGTGAACCCAATCAATTCGGCAGCTATTGAGTAAAGATTAGATGTGATAGAAGCTGAGAGAAAGTGATGCTAGAGGAATAAAGGCAGACAGCACCTGTTATTAGATGGATTCAAACATTACTGAGTAAAACCTGTAGCTTATGAGTCTTGCAGTGAGCAGAATGGTGCAGAAATAGGAAGAACAGAAATGCCCTCTCTTAAACTATTGAGAAAAAAATGTCAAAATAGCAGGTGACAAATTATTCTGTCGACTTTAAAATAGATCATTATCAGATTGGGTATACCATGTATGCATCACAGTCCTGATAAATCACTGACATCAGATCTTTGCTTTGAGATAATCTCCTTATAATCCCCCATCTCGCATTTTGCATATTTGCCATTTCTATGGTGTATTGAGATACATGTATATGGGAGTAAGAAAATATTGTCACATCTGCTCTAATCTGATACTCTAGCATATGTAGTGTGATCTCTAGCGATGCCAGGTCACCACGGATACGAGGCGATGTTGTAACTCTACTTCCTTACACCCACTTATCTCAGTACGCCATAAAAACAGGAACATATGCACAAGTGAGACATTAGAGTTACAGCTAACACATGGTTTCTACTTCAATCAGACTGAAAAAAATACAATTTATACATTATATATCCATCAATTCCTGGCAGGTGTGTGCACGTTGGCCTAAACCAAGGTACCACCAGCCCTCATCACCAGTAATCAGTGTTTTTAGTGAGGCAGGAGCACAGGCAACAGTCTTTCATTGCACAAGGACGCTACTTTGAAGTGAACAGCAGCCAAATTTAAATCTGTTATGGTTTAGGTTTTTTATAGGCAGTCTTTGAACTTTTTAAGCGCTCCAAGAACACCAGATGCCTACAAGTGAACTTAAAGCATCATTTTGCCTTTGATTTAACCAAAGCAGTGGAAGCAGATCAAATGGAGCTTATATGATGAACTTTACAAGATTTTGGCAAACAATGTGGGGAATTTGTTTTAGTGTTGCTTTTGTTGTGAACATGGGAGGCAAATGTACAAGACATGGAAAACAAACTTTTAAAACATTGCAGTACCAGGTTATGTGCTCCCACTTTTACACCGTAAACCCCTTCTTGGCTCAACGATGACAAAATAATTCTGAGTACCACGCTCTCTCACTCCCTTTCTCTTATCGTCTTTCCCTGGTACTGAAACTTTACACCTGCAGCTCAGCCATGAGATGATTAAAGCAGATCTGAGCCAGGCGAGTGAAATGGAGCCTGCAGGAATGTTCCACTTGACCATCCAGAGCATACCAAGTGAGGATGAGAGGTGGCGTATGGGAGGGGGGGGGGGTTGGGTTTCACTGGACCTTCTAATGTTGTAGCAGTCAACAAAACATTTGGACTAATAAAAACTTAGATGGGTGGCAAGGTTGGTCAACAGGAAAAGTGCAGTCTGCATTAAAGCATTGAAATCACCTTTATTTTGTTGTAAAAAAAAAACGCAGAAAGATCATCTCTGTGAATTGATGTCACTGGCATGACTTCTCTGTCTGAAGAGAATTTAAAATGTGCTTTTAATAAACTAGTTGTCCACAATGAGCAGTTAGGTGGCCTCCTAAGGCAGACACAGGTCCAGAAAGGATCACATACTGGGCCTTTCTGTCATGTTCTCCTCATGCACCTCATGCACATAATTCCTAATATTCCCACTGAGGGTGAGGTGGGGGCCCTTAAATATTTGGTGCCCAGGGGCCCCGACAATCATAATCCTGCCCTGATCACTGCTTGTGACGAGCAAAACAAACCTCCAGAGTGCCGTTATTTCATTACTTTATTACTATAGGGAGAAGTTATTTTATTAAGATTAAAAAAAAAGATAAAAACAATCAGTCCAGTAAGGCTGTACCCTGCCTGCCGGTCCAGCTGTAGACCGTGACCCACCTCTCACTCGGGTCTGTGAGCAGAGATCGACCGTACACGGATACCAGCGTTTAGCACCAGGTTTTTGATCATCAGAGCTCCAAACATTGAGCTGCGTTCAGGACGAGCTAGATGGATTGTTAAGGAATGAAAGAGTTTATAAAGAAGTTTCACAGGATGTAGCTGAATGGTTCGAGCTGACACCGGAACAGTGTCGGAAACCCCCTCCGGAATGCCCCTCTGGAGAGTCCCGCAAAGTTACAGCGCTGGTATGAGGCGACGGCATACCCCGCCTGCCAGGTGAGGGTCCGACAGCTGAAGGAAACGCTCTCATGAAATCGCGGATCGGTACCGGACTACAACGACCCGCCACGAACCGTTCCCTGCCATGGAAACGAGACTCAAGTCTCCCCGTTAGCTCCTGTTAGCTGCTGTGTGCTAACAGCAGTTCCGGTGTTAATTTGAATGGATCGAAGTAACGGCGCCTGTTTAGAGTCACACTGAATGTTTTTCGTCGGTATGTGGGACTCTATCACACCCAGTCCTGGAGATGTTAAAGTAGTTTTAGCTTTAAAAAATCTAACACAATGATTAAAACAAGCATCTGTTACACAAACTTCACACAACAAAGGGCTCAAATGATCATATTTATGGGATTATTGATCGTACAGAGTGTTAAATTATTCTACAAATACTTTATTTATCTACATCTGACAACACTGTAAGCAGCGCCACCGAGCTGGGAGCTCCCTCTGGTGACGTAACAGGTCCAAATATGAAAAAAAAAAAAGCGTTTTTAGAAGCTTTGCAAAAAGGGGCACTTTTGACTAGAAAAATGGTTTAAAAAATGTATTGTAAAACAAAATACCCTCAATAAACATTTCAAATAGTATTTTTCGACAGAATTTTATCTGAATAAAAAAAAAAAACTTTCAATTTGATCTTTAAAAAGTGTCAACTAGTACGGCCTAAAATATCAACTAGTCAACTAGTAGACACTATTTTGTCCTTACTAGTTAACTAGTGCGCATTAAAATGGTCAGCTAGTTAACTAGTGCACATAAAATGCCTACATGTTAACTAGTAAGCCTTAAAATGGCCACTAGTCAAGTAGTGCGTCTCTTTTTTGTCATACGTTAACTAGTAAAAGCCAAAATGTCCACTAGTTCACGCTCTTTGAGTCTTACTAGACAACTAGTGTGTGTATTAATTGTCAACTAGTGAACTAGTGCACCTCAAAACTGTCCACTAGCTGACTAGTTGAATTTAATGTAAATTAGGAGGAGTCAGGCTGAACACAGAGCATTCCTATTGGCTCTCCTGCTGGATCTTGTTCCAGAGCTAAAAGGAATCATGGCTGCCGTTCCCTGCAGTAGATGAGACTTTCTATCGGTGCTGCTGGCTGACAGAAGCCCTGGAATTCAGATTTATGGATGAAGAGGAGTCTAGCAGGGTGGAGATGGTTTAGTTTTAGAATATAAGGCAGTTTGGAGAGTTCAAAATCAAAGCAATGTTTTATGTAACTAAATTATAATTTAGCAAATGTTTATTTATTATTACTTTTGTCAGTTTCTAGTTA
This sequence comes from Callopanchax toddi, assembly GCA_006937965.1. Classification (NCBI taxonomy): domain Eukaryota; kingdom Metazoa; phylum Chordata; class Actinopteri; order Cyprinodontiformes; family Nothobranchiidae; genus Callopanchax; species Callopanchax toddi. The sequence goes on along the minus strand of SSNR01000020.1, from coordinate 2,723,699 downwards.
TTTGAGTTTCTTTAATAGAAGGGTGTGAGGACATTTGAGGACATCTTAATGTCCCAGAGATTATTTCTTTTTACAATACTGTATATAAGCTGACAATATATTAAACTCAACAGGACAAAACTGTAAAGATTCTGTCTTGATTAAACATAACATGATGCCTCAGTCAGATCATCACTGATGTAGTTCAGGACTAACTGAACCCTCCTGCTGTCTTCAGGGGGTCAAATTGACCCCAAAAGACTAGAAAACTTCATGGGCCCCAAAATAAGGACAGTGTGAGGGTTAAATGTTGGTGACTGACTGATATGGTGTGTGTGTGTGTGTGTGTGTGTGTATGTTTACAGTCTATTTTTTAATACAGCTCAGGTGCTACTCACTACAGCTGCATCACCCTGCCCTCTATATGGGAGCTACAGGTTTGTGAGTCCACACTGTAATATTCTATATGAGGTTGATTTGACTGTGAGGTCTGAGGACTTTGTTTTTGTCACACAGATGAGCCTGTACAGAGGAGCAGCAGGAGACAGCAGAGCCACAGGGACAGCAGGTGGATTGTCAAGTATTGATTTAGGGACATAAGACAGTGTCCATCAGCAGGAGTGTCTCCCCAGTCCCCCTTCAGCCAGTCTGGATGTGAGGTCTATTCCCTGAACCTGAACTGAGATGACTTCAATCAGCAGCTGACTGAGTGATATTGTAGATAGTTGTTCATATTGTTGATTCACGGTTTCAATTTGCTTCATTAAATCATGTTAAGTGTAGTCCAGTGTGTTTTGTCTGAATTTAAGGTGGTAACAATTTGAAAGTTGAAGTGCTGTATCATTTTAAGAAATCAACAATTTTTTGCACGTTAAAAAATCCATCACGCTCCTGGGCTAAGCCCCGGATCTTCTTCAAGTCTAAATCCGCCCCTGGACCTCTGTAGGGTCCAGGTATCTCCTCATGCTACCAGCAGTGACACTGGTCCTAGTCTACGGCAAAACTAGTGAAAAGCTTTGTTGCACCTGTTGTTAATTATATTAACACCAACACAGCTGACACTGATTATCAATCAAACAAGTTCAACTGACTTGATTCCAGACTCGGACTAAAAAGTGTTCCTTAATGTCTAACCTGTGTTTATGTCAGTGGTTTAATCTGACACCAGATCTGTCAAAAAGCCAAATGAAACCAAACAAACTCCCAAACTGTCTTTGCTGCAGTTACTGAAACAAGCCTTTCAGCTAACTCGTTACTATCAACACCACATTAAAGAATCGTCTCTAAACCGGCTCAACTTACCGTCTATCACTGTGGGGAACAAAACCTGAGCACCTGCTTCTGCACACAGTGAGAAGTCACACACACACACACACACACACACACACACACACACACACACACACACACACACACACACACACACACACACACACACACACACACACACACACACACACATGCCATTGCATACATTAGTGTTCTTTTGGCCAGCCCTCTGGGCATTAATCATTGCAGTCCAGGTGAAACTAAAGGCGTCTGAAATGTGGCTGACAACCAACCCTGTTTGTTTCCAAACTTCACCTGTGATCAAGTCACTTATGTTCCTCAAAGTCAAATAAGAACAGAATGAAAACCACCTATATCAATCTAAATAAACTGATTCCTTAAGGCTGGAATACACCGGATACCTCAGCGATGCGCCACCTCTTGGCTGCGGTGTTGGTGAGTCTTGTACTCACACAAGACGCGCTCCTGACACAGCGCGCCGTAGTATGCTGCTTAAAATAATCGCGCGATAGTCACAACATCACGCGGGAATTGAAAACTGGAAGCGGGAAGTGAATTCTTTGTTTATATGTGATCAGAGCTGCCGTCGTGTGTTGTGGGAACCTAATTCTAATTCTTTCAAAATGGGTAAGTAAGCTATTTAATGGAGCTGTTGTTTATGTGTACCGTAATGTTTGTGGCGGTTTATTTCTGTGTGCCGTAATAGGAGCCGTTCTGCGTCGTAACGTCGGTGTCATGGTAATGCCGGTGTCAGAAAGTATTCAATATGTCGTGACACACGCGCACAGCTGCGACTGGCGCTCCTTTTTAAACTGGTGCGAATCTTTAGCAGGCTGGCGGCGTCTCGCGTGTCTGGGACGCGTTGTGGCGAGCTCTGTGTGAGTGATCTGATGGACTAGAATGGTTTTAAATCAAAATAACGCCGCAGCCACGACGTGGCGTGTCGCCGACGTGTCCGGTGTATTCTAGCCTTTAGTGTCAGTCAGTCTTTTACATTATGTTCCTAACTGTATTCATTTTACAGAGATAGTTCTAAAACACATTTTATACCTAATATCGCATTTCCCCAGGAAACAACATGTAATAGACACATGTTAGCTTCAGATTGAATTTTAAGGCTGCTCAAATCTTTTCTATGAAGGTCAGAGGTAACATTAACAGAAATTATGAAATCTGCAGGTGTAATGATCATTTTTAAAGGGGATTCAGAGTTTCCACTCTTTCCATATTGCTGCCAGGTGGACAGGGATCAGGCTCCATATGGCTCCCCTCGGTGGGGAGCGTTTAAATGGGGAAGTGATTTATTAAGCGTTAATTGTTGGTGAGGATGTTTCTCTATCAGACAGGAGCTGAGGTTACTGACACTCTGCTGAGTGCTAACTTTTGTCAGCTGGCAGATTCACAGCAGACATTTGTAAAACCTCCTGCTGAGGACAGAATATTTTATAAAAGTTGTAAAGTTGTTGCCACCACTTGAAAATTGCCCCTTGTGTCCTGGTGGTGGGGGCGGGTGGGGGTGTGTGTTCTGTTTTTTGTTTTCACTTCCAGCAGGGGGATGATTAATGATGAGAGGGGACGATAGAGAAAGGAGGGAGAGAGAGAGAAACGGGAGAAAGAGATGAGGATGGATTGAAGGAAAGGAAGGGGGTTGGGAGCCTAAAATATCCTGATGGAGAGGGTCGCCTTGCTTGTCTGTGGACAGAATCTGTTCACAAACTGGGACACATATAACACATGACTTACTGTAGATAACAGGGGATGCTTAGAAAAGTCAGACTCGTCTATTTGTGGAGAAATCAGTCGTGGACCTCCTGTCACCTAACAATGGATCAGTCAGAGAGGATCAGATCAGAAGGGGGTGGGGGGTGAAAAGATACACAGGTTTAAAGAAAAACACAAGTCAGCCACCAGACCATGCGCCAGAGCATCACGTCCTGGGCAGTCCCTAACCTGTGAACTCAGCTTACATTGGCTTTCATTGGTCTGAACCACAAACTCAGTGCAGCATTCCAGCTAATTCCTGGCTAAAAAATTTAAAACACATTTTGCTGCACTTTCCTATTTCTCTGTCTCTGGTGTTCATACAATATTATATAAGACACCCAACCAACTCTGGCAGCATTGTGTTTTTATCCACTTCTGTCCTGATAAACACAGCTTGAAAGGTATACACCAGAGATGGATAAACCATTACACCTGGGTGGGCTTCAGGATGCTAAGACAAAATAGATTATAAACATACAGTATGTTAAATATGTTTAAATGTGTTAAATACAAAAAAGAAAGGAAAAAAGTGTTAAATACAGGTTTAGTAAAAAAAAGGTAAACGCTAAACAGTTGAATTAATCTAACTCCACCCCGTTAAAACATCAGACCACGTGGTCTCATTGCAAAGATGGAAACAAACAAGTAAGACTAAAAAAAGGAGGAAAAAATTAAAACGTATTTTTGGCAAAACTATCAAAGATCGGTTTAACTTCAGCCACCGAAACGCGAAGGTGCGGCATAAACATGCTGCTACCAAAAACACTTGGGTTAGCTTTGCTAATGCTAATTAAAATAAACTCCATCCCTCAGGATGACATGATCACTCCCACAGAGCCAGTGTCATCACAGAGTACCCCAGGAAAAGGGAGGAAGTATTAAATACAATGATGGCTCTAACAGTTTTTGAGGAGTTGAGTTGGGGACAAAAGTTTTTCACTAGGAGTCAGACTGAATTGGTACCAGGCAGGTTTCAAAGACCTACAACAACTCTGTGTTTATTTTAAGTGGAATTTTGTCTTAAAACTTTTTTGAGCATGTTAAACTTTTTGTCAATCTCCAGGAGTCACGGAGAGAGAGGTGGGGGACACCCTGGACAGGTCGTCAGTCCATCACAGGGCCAGAGCATATCAAATCATAATTCACATTATGTTGATATCAAATACAACTGTTATCACAAAAAAGCAGATTTAACAGTGTGCTGATCTAAGATGTGACAAATAGAATGTTCATGTTGCTGAACCTGTCTGAGTTCTTCCCCCTCCTGCCTACGTGCCCTTTTGCTATCTGTGGTTTCTCAGATTGACTGGGTCTGGAATAGCATCACTGACCTCAGGGGCAAATGCCTACAGATCCCACCCTGGCCCCTGTGATCCCACTGTGACCTTTGTGATTTATAAATCTGACCTGAATTTACAGCTTGTGAATAGCAGCAGGAGAAGAGGGAATACGTAGCAGTCTGGGGAGGTGGAAGCTGAACTGATGTTAATGAATTTGCACCAAAATGATCCCTAAATTCAACTGCATGTGTGCAACCTGACTAGTGTGTGTAGATTAACTTTTTGGTACAATATAGACATCATACTGTTTGTGAGTGTGTATTTGTGTGTTTTAATGTGAGGGTTCATGTGAATGACACGTCTCTACTGTAAGTCTAGATCTGAGTGTGTTAACATTCCCCAGCTGCAGCACCTGGCGCAGAGGAACACTTATAAATTCCCACGATAAGGAGAGGGGAAGTGTCACATAGCTGGGTGTTATTTTTTTAAGATGTGAGAAAATGCCGCCCAGCTTGGTTTCCTCGTGAAATACAACGAGGATGAAAACAGTGATAAGTTCTCCCAGACTATGATGAAGTTGGAGAGTTGAAAACGTGAAAATAAACAGATATCAGGTCTCAACATAAAATCCAAACCTTTGACTGTTTTCCGATGCTGAGCGCTGGACGTCTGTCACAAAGGTCGGTGATAAGCTCTTTCATCAGGTGCATTGAGTTGTTGGCGGTGTGTTAACACAAACACATTCTAATCCATGGATGGAGCACACACATCCTCTGCACTGGGTTGAATGGTGTGTTTGTTCATTTTTAGAATGTGGTTCTAAATTTATTATAATGTCAGCAGTTTTTTTTTATTCTTAAGCTTTATTATTGTGCTTAGTTAATAGGTCTAATGCCGTTTATCTTCAGTTGAGGTGCTTATTTCCTATTTTAAATAGAAACCATTAAGGTCAATGAGTGGTCCCACCTTAGAGAACCACATCACGTCCCAGCAGCACTTTATCTAGACATGATAAGTCATCATTAACAAAAATTTTAATAAACATCAAATGCACAGCCTCAGCCCAAATAAACACAGCAAAGTTTATTCCAGTACAACTAGAGCAGGGGTACTCAATTACAAACCCGAGAGGGCCGGATGACTATCCAAGATGGAGTCCGGGAGCTTGGGGGGGGGG
>SSNR01000020.1:2684364-2718199 GCA_006937965.1 Callopanchax toddi | reverse complement strand
TTTTTTTTTTTGGTGTGTGTCGCACCTGTGCTGGGCAAAAAACTCATGGTTCAGATCTAGGGATGTGTACAGAATCCGGTACTTGTTAAGGTACCGACCGAATTTCGTTGTACCAAACTTGGACCGACACATGATCTGAAACGGTGCCTCATTTCGGTACCTGTCCGTCATTAATGAGAACTTGTGAGACAGTGATTAAGCCTGAAAAACTGTCGCTGATGCTGCGCATGTTGAGGCACGTTGTGTGCATGTTTCGGTGTGTGTGTTCGGTGCTGTAGCTGCATGCGTCGGAACCTCCGACTCGGGAGGGGCATCTCACCTGTACCGCAGCTGAACGGAGTGCTCAATGTGTCAGAGAGGAGCAGCTGAGTGTGTGTGCTTGTGTTTGTGTGTCCGTGCGTGTGTATGTGTGTGTGTGCCCGTGTCGGATCATTAGAACCCGGACCGAGTGCTGCTGCCACTCAAGTAGGCGATCCAGCTGGATCAGCCCGTGGACTGGGTCAGCGGACCAGCAGCTCGGGGGTGAGGGGAGCTAAACTGTGGACTGTGCGTTATTGGCTCATCCACTGAGTCTCCCCGCCGTGTGGTTGCCGGCAGAGATATTTAGTGTATGTATTTGTCCACTGTTTTAGATTAGTTTAATAAATTATTTTATTTGTAAACACGTCTCTGTCTGCTGCTTCTGTAGAGGAGCCTTTTTTAGGCGACATTAAACCTCCTGTAGCTTCAGTTCTAAAAGGTCAGATAAAGATAAGTGAGGTGAGAAGGGGGAAAGAAAAAATGAGCAGCAGGTAGGGGAGGAAATAATCTGAGAGAGAAGAAATAATGTGTCATAGTATCATAGTAGTAGAATCGTAATTCCAGAGGACAAAGTCAGGAGGACAAGGAGCTGGTTAGAGGTTTTGCATCATTTATAAAACACTAATCAGTTGGTTAAAGGTTTTCATATTGAAGAATTTTGTACAATGCTACAATAGCAGTTGTGTGTTATCATGATTTTTGTTACTTATTGTTATATATTGAGAAATAAATATATTTAATATAAAAAGTGATTTATTTAATTATTAAACACTCAAAAAGTATCGAAAACTGGTACCGTTAAGTACCGGTATCGATTCGTAGGTACCGAGAATTGGTACCGAATCGATTCAAAGGTGAAAGGTACCCATCCCTACTCAGATTGGATCACGGATTTGAGTCAAAGAGATCAGATAATTTTTCAGAGCAGCAGAAATAAAAAAAAGACAAAAAAAACATTACCCTCTATTTATTTTTTAGAACACTGTGCAACATTTTTCTGCTCAATCCTCATTAAATGCAAACATTTAACTCAAGAGGTCAATCTGATGCTGCTCTGTGGCTTCTGACTGAACACCTGTTATAATATTAACGTTCATTAGCTTGTTTAAAAGCCCAACACAACACGTTATCTTAGACAGAATATACAGTAAGTCTGGTTTCTCCATCAGATAGATCAGCTGACAGGCATGGAGGATCAGCAGCTCCGCGCGCGCACGCATCAGAGAAGTGATCAGACATTGATCAGACAGTGATCCTTTGTAAAATGACTCAGTCCGATAGAGAGAACGTGATATGTGATGACAAAATGAATGCCTTTCTCGGAGGGGAATTACCGGTATTTATCAGCAGATTGAGAGCGCGAGCACTGGTTCTTGGGTTGGGGAGGATTTAAACGTGTAAGTGCTGATGGATTCGGGAACCATGTCCCGAACCATAGAGGGCGATCCATACGGGTCACGGATCGATAGTGACCCGTTGCACCCATTCTGGGCATGTGTGAGTGGCGTGAATGTACTGTGATTGTGAGTGTGTTGAAGCGAGCGTCAAAGGAGCTGTGCGTAATGGCGCGGTGCCACGTGCATTGGAGATCCTGTGAGTGTGTGTGTTAGAGGTCCTGCCGTGTGTGTCTCCTAGCTTCAGAGGTCATGTGAGCACTCAAACTCTGCGCTGCAACAGGATGTGAAGCTCCTCAGATTGAGGGGTTCCCCATTGGGGCCGTGAAAGCGCTGGTCCGCAAAGGTGCGTTCAGGCAGTCGGTTCTGGTACGCATGAATGAAATCTGGTTCTCATGCGGACTGGCGTTGTGTGCACACCTGGTTATAACACACACATTACTGTGTGCAGCACGCAGGATTTTATTAAATATAAACAGCTTGGGAGGGGGAAGTCTGGCGATTGGTCTGCGTGGCTCACCTGAAATTCTGGAATAGCGCAAGAGATGTGCAGCGATATGCTTTGAATTCTATCAAATATTAACAGCTGTGGAGAAGGAGAGGCTCCCATTTGGTCTGTGGGGGGTGGAGGGTGCATTGTAGCTGCCTGTAGCTCTTCTTCCTGAAGCTGTCGCAGGAGGTGCGTTGTTCTGTTTCTCGGTGGTTTTATGAAATATTGACAACATTGGGGACATTGTAATTGGCTCGAGAGCTAGAAAGAGGGGGCCGCCTATTGAGTACCTATGGTTTAAAATGATTACAAATGAGCAAAAAACAGCAAACACAAATGCAGATGACTTTAGTAACAATAGATCAAAGATCAGAATGGTTCTGCCTGGATGAAAAGTAACAGAGCTGCACATGAGATTCATAGAGCTGCAGAAAATCATGGTTTGAATAGTACTGAATGTGGTTATTCACAACTTGTTCAACTTGAACCTGTTAAAGGTCAAAGGTCAGACTTCCTCCTTCAGGATTTTCTGTAAGTCAGCAAAATTCATAGTTCCATCAGTTCCAGCCAGTGGTCCAGGTCCTGAAGACCAGACCATCACACTTTGGATGAAATACAGAGTTAGTTTGACTCCAGGTGGAACGGGACACACACCTTCAGGTGGAACTGGACACACACCTTCAGGTGGAATGGGACACACACCTTCAGGTGGAACGGGACACACACCTTCAGGTGGAACGGGACACAGACCTTCAGGTAGAACTGGACACACACCTTCCAGGTAGAACTGGACACACACCTTCAGGTAGAACTGGACAAACACCTTCAGGTAGAACTGGACACACACCTTCCAGGTGGAATGGGACACACACCTTCAGGTGGAACGGGACACACACCTTCAGGTGGAACGGGACACGCACCTTCAGATGGAACGGGACACACACCTTCAGATGGAACGGGACACACACCTTCCAGGTGGAACTGGACACACACCTTCGAGGTGGAACTGGACACACACCTTCAGGTGGAACAGGACACACACCTTCAGATGGAACGGGACACACACCTTCAGATGGAACGGGACACACACCTTCCAGGTGGAACTGGACACACACCTTCAGGTGGAACGGGACACACACCTTCAGGTGGAACGGGACACACACCTTCAGGTGGAACGGGACACACACCTTCACGTGGAATGGGACACACACCTTCAGGTAGAACGGGACACACACCTTCAGGTAGAACGGGACACACACCTTCAGGTAGAACTGGACACACACCTTCAGGTGGAACGGGACACACACCTTCAGGTAGAACGGGACACACACCTTCCGATGGAACTGGACACACACCTTCCAGGTGGAACGGGACACACACCTTCAGGTGGAACGGGACACACACCTTCAGGTGGAACGGGACACACACCTTCAGGTGGAACGGGACACACACCTTCAGATGGAACGGGACACACACCTTCAGATGGAACGGGACACACACCTTCAGATGGAACGGGACACACACCTTCAGATGGAACGGGACACACACCTTCAGATGGAACGGGACACACACCTTCAGATGGAACTGGACACACACCTTCCAGGTGGAACTGGACACACACCTTCAGGTGGAACGGGACACACACCTTCAGATGGAACGGGACACACACCTTCAGATGGAACGGGACACACACCTTCAGATGGAACGGGACACACACCTTCCAGGTGGAACTGGACACACACCTTCAGATGGAACGGGACACACACCTTCAGATGGAACGGGACACACACCTTCCAGGTGGAACTGGACACACACCTTCAGGTTGAACGGGACACACACCTTCAGGTTGAACGGGACACACACCTTCAGGTGGAACGGGACACACACCTTCACGTGGAATGGGACACACACCTTCAGGTAGAACGGGACACACACCTTCAGGTAGAACGGGACACACACCTTCAGGTAGAACTGGACACACACCTTCAGGTAGAACGGGACACACACCTTCAGGTAGAACTGGACACACACCTTCAGGTGGAACGGGACACACACCTTCAGGTAGAACTGGACACACACCTTCAGGTAGAACTGGACACACACCTTCAGGTAGAACTGGACACACACACCTTCAGGTGGAACGGGACACACACCTTCCAGGTGGAATGGGACACACACCTTCCAGGTAGAATGGGACACACACCTTCAGGTGGAACGGGACACACACCTTCAGGTGGAACTGGACACACACCTTCAGGTAGAACGGGACACACACCTTCCAGGTGGAATGGGACACACACCTTCCAGGTAGAATGGGACACACACCTTCAGGTGGAACGGGACACACACCTTCACGTGGAACTGGACACACACCTTCAGGTTGAATGGGACACACACCTTCAGGTGGAACTGGACACACACCTTCAGGTAGAACGGGACACACACCTTCAGGTAGAACTGGACACACACCTTCAGGTAGAATGGGACACACACCTTCAGGTAGAACGGCACACACACCTTCAGGTGGAACTGGACACACACCTTCAGGTAGAACTGGACACACACCTTCCAGGTGGAACGGGACACACACCTTCCAGATAGCAGGTCTGGGTGTGACTGGTGGAACTGAACTCAGCTTTACAAAAAATGTGGTTAAATTACAGTTAATTATGATTTAACAAAAGGGAAGCATTTCTTTTTCCCAGAGGGACAGGTAGATTTGATCACTTGTTTCCTTTAATGAATGAATTCATTATTTGAAAACAGTATTTTATTTTTACACAGGTTATCATTGTCTGATGTTATCACTGATTTGAAAAATGTGTTTAAAAAAAAGCAAAAGGAGAATAAATGTGTGAGAGGGCAAATTCTTCTCCACAGCACTGTATGTGTTGGAGCACGGTGAATACTGCTGTGAGAAATGGATCCTTTGTGGTGAAAGTAATAAGTAAACAAACAAACTATTTTGCTGAATGTCATCATCTCCCTGCTGGGTGTTTGCAGGCAGGGGTCAAAGGGGTAGAGGGGAAAACCGGAGTGGAAATGTCATAAATCAGAAGGATTTTAGAATCTGATGACAAACCTAATTCCTGTCTGAAAAGAGCTGGGCTGCACCCCCCGACTGTCATCGAAGCTGCCCTATAAACATCGCAGCTGTCACCCAAACTCGAACGGACTGCGAAGGACATGCCATCATGCCTCTCACATGCTCTTTCCGTGGGCCAATTCTGGACTGGAGGGGCTGGCAAATTCCACTTTGCATTTTGTCACATTCAGCCACAGTGGGGGCTGGATCAGGACCCCATCTGTGACACCCCCCACACCCCTGACACACACACACACACCCTCAACACCACCGTGCACCATCTCCTGTCATGTCCGACCATCTGCTTAGAGCAGTTACTCCTGCAAAATTACTTCATCCTTCTACCGCTTCAAAAGCAGCTTGTGAAGACTTACAGACAAATGTGGGTGAGACTGTGGAAGGGTGAGGGTGAAAGGGGGAGGGGGGCAACACACAGTGATAAATGTTGTCACTGCGAAAGGTGAGTAGAGGAGCTTAAGGAGCCATTTTCCACTCAACAAACGCTTCGACTGCCACTCTCTGTCCACTTCCCACAAACACACACACCAACACACACACACACACAAGCGCACTCGCACGCACGCACGCACGCACGCACGCACGCACGCACACACACACACACACACACACACACACACACACACAGGCAGTAGTAATGAGATAGGTCCCCCTGAGCCTGCTCTGTAACCTATACAACCAAAGCTGGCAGCTCACTCACTGGAGCTAAAAAAAGAGAAATATAAAATGACAGGAGCTTGTCTAACAGTTCCAAAACTGTTGCTTTAACTTTAACCTGCAGTAAGATGAGATCCTTACTGATGTGTGGAACAGAGGTTCAGACATAACTGGCACTTGTGAAGTCCAACTCACACACGTGCAAATAAAGTGTAATTTAGATGCAGTGTGAACCCTGGACAGATCCAAAGACACACAGGACACCTGGAGTCATCTTAACCTAACTTACATGTTGTTTGCATAATGGGATGAAACCAGTCTACATGGAGAAAACCAACACATGCACAGAGAGAACATGTACTCTCCACACAGAAAGCACCGTTTCCTATCACTGGATTCCACCCTCTAGCTGGGTTAGATGTGAATAAGTCAATGGCCTTCCTCCAGGGTAATTTAATCAACATGTTGAGCTACATGTGATGATACCTGAGTGAGCATCATATGTACAATTACACACACACTTTTTCTTTGATTCTGTACAAACCTTGAAAATGGCTCTATGTGTGAAAGACTGATAATAAAGCAGTCCGTCGTGCGTGTGACGTCATCCCTCTCACAGACAGAACAAACAGCACATTAGGGTGTTTCATTTGCAGTATACTTTCAGATACTACTTCAAAAGATTTTACTGAGGTTGTTGTCAGGACATAGTAGTTCAGTGGTTAAGAAGGTCTCGCATCAGGAGGATCGTAGGTTTGAATCCCACTCTGGCTGGCTTACATTGTTTTTGTACTTGTTGACTTGTGAAAGCCTATCTAAAGGTTGCTACCCCACACAGAGACTTTAAATAGGTTTAAGTCTTCTTTAATTAAACAGTATATTTACAGTCATGTTTCATGAGCCAAGTGTCCTCTTTTTCGAAAATGAAAATATGGTCACTTTATTTTAAAGAAACCACTCATGTTGTTGCGTGAAGAGCTTGATTCTCCTGCAGGTAAACTTTCAAAATATCCAACTAGCACTTATATAGACCTGTTTTCCTCTGTGGTATTACTGCACAAAAACATTGAGTATTAAGTTGTGAAAAATCACTGTTCACTAGTAATCCACCATACTCTGATCTGATGTATTGATTATTGACTGTAAAGTCAGATTTCACATCCACATTTCCCATCATAAAGAGAGTATTGTAGGTGATCCTTGGTGATCCCAGTAACTGATGACTGATGAGGTAGAATCATCAAATGGATGCAGTACAGCTGAAAGATAAATGTCCCTCTTTTCATTTTTTCATTTATATTGATCGTTTGCAAATGTTTCAAGCACAGAACAGAGTTCTGTTAGTGAACTCTCTTTATAGCTAAGACCAGCCTATCTGACTCATAGGTTTTATTGATAACATAAAGGCAAATGTGTATTATACTGTATTTATAAACAGCAGCTGGTTCTAAAAGTTCAAAAAAAACAAACAAATCACATTTATTGTTTTGATTGAAAATCTTGAATCTAATGTTAAAGGGGTGGTTTTGTCAGAATCCATTTTTTTCAGGTTTTCATAGTTTCTAATAGGTCCCCCTGAGCCTGTCATGTAGGCCAAACATGAAAACTCTCTGTTCCCTGGTTATTTTTGAAAAAAACTGAATTTCTAAGAAATTAAACTTAAAAATGCGGATGTGCATTTGTGCACGGTTTGACGTCACAACGTGTATTCGCTGAGATGGTAACACCTTTCGGTCCGCCGAGCTGCTAGCTTTTTTTTTTTTTCATAGGTCAACATGGCGGAACGCTGATGGACTTTTGTTTTTTGCAGAGATCAAACCTCATGAAACAGAACTGATACTCAATGTTTATATATAAAAACAAAGCACATAGCTATACCTGGTGTGTGGTGTAGCAGCTTTTTAACACTGTCTGCAAATCTGGAGATTCTGAGTTTGAACCTTGGAGCTGTCTTTATTATTTATTTATTTATTTATTTATTTATTTATTTATTTATTTATTTATTTATTTATTTATTTATTTATTTATTTATTTATTCTGCATGGAAGTTAATAAATTCTGTAGGTGCAGCTATTGGCTAACTTTGTAATATATTTGGCTATTCTTGGCAAAATTATAACTTATTCTGAGGTATTTTGGTTAAGACATACTGAGAGCAGTGTGTGTGTGCGTGAGGGCAGCAGCCGACATGTGAGTAAGACGACCAGTGGAGTTTCAGTTTCGCTTCTCGTTGATGGAAAACACAGCTGACTTTTGGCTAAAGGAGTAATGCGGGACGTGGGAAGAGTCAGCCCGCGTGTCGAGCCTTGGTATACAGAAGGCGGACTCAGAGTTCGGTGTGGACAGCAGCCCGCATGCGGGGAGCGAACGGCTGTTTGCTAGAGGCTGCTGCTGAGCTTTTTTCAGGAGAAAATGTAAATTCAGTTGTGAGTATTACCCTTCTGAATCATTCATTGACAAACGCTGAGGAAGTGGTTCTTCTAATTTGTCCTTCGACTGTAACTTTATCCACATAAAGTCTAGCTGCCATGTTTACCGGCTTCTTTCTTTATAAAAAAATTACATAGATAGCATTGAATTACACTAGAGAACAATGCAAAACTATAAAATAACCCAGAAAACCACACCTTTAAATTGAAACTAAATATTATGCAAACATTTTCATTATTTTCTCCTGAATGCTGCCTACAGCCTTTGATATATATGGTCTCCTATAGCCAGACAAAATTGCCTGTTTTTTTATGCTGAGTTTGCTGAAACTTTCAAACTTGTCTGAAAACTGTTTATTTTTATTTATTTCACTCCTAAAAAAAACAAAGACAAGTTATCTTTTGACAGCATCTTACCAGGAATCCAGACAGACCATGTTGGTGGTGTGTTTTAAATGACCTAATCTGTCAACGTGTGGATGGCCTTGATGTGTCTGGTAACTCCTCTCACTTTAAAGCTTCAAAACACCTTTGAAAACTCATTTTGCTGAAGTAGGAACTCATTCTTCAACACCTTTTGCTTCTCTGTAGCCACAACAGAGATTTTATCAATCAGTGCTGCTGCAGCTAATGAAGATAACAGCCATGCAAGAGGAAATTGAATCCAGAGCTGCAGGAGACAGGCGGGCCTGGACTGGAGCTGAAGACAGGTCCTGCTCTCTGGTTCGTTCCACCACAGGCTGCATTGTCATTGTCAGAAAGGCGATCACAATAATAGTCTTGTAATTGGCTTTAAGTGGATTAAATGCCAGGGAGGGCAAAGCAGCTTCAGCCAGAAATGTGGAGTTCAAACACAACCTGTTGTCCAGGCTGACGCTGAGCATGAGGTCTCAATCTGAACAACAGACACGGCTGTTTGCTAAACGACCATGTTCAAACACAGAGCTTCAATTTAAAATCCAACAAACTGACAAGTCACTCAAAGATGTGCAGTAGTAGATCCTAGCTGAGCTTCTCTTTCATCTATTGCAGCATTTTAATCCATTCATTTGTTTATTTATGTTTGGTAGAAAATCCTTGTAGAATCCAGTTCCTATTTTCTTTCAAATTGCTTTATTTAAATCCCTGAACCTGGAGTTGTCTCTCCCAGAGCTCCAGTTAGGTGACATCTGACTGGATGAACCCCTCCTACCACCTCAGGATGATGCTTTAAGGTTCAGATAGCTAGGTGCTTTAGATCTGGATGGTGAATAATGTCACCATGAGGGAGGTAGAGAACAAGAAAATGTTGTTAAAGCATCTCGCAGACTGTGTAAATGAAGGAGGCGGAGATCAGAATGTAGCATTAATGGAGTTTTCAGATCCCCATGCCTATTAAAATATTCAATATTCTGAACTCAAGAGCAACTGAAGAACCTCCTAAAACCATTCAGTCTGATTCAACTCAGAGATCTTTTTAGATTAATGCAGTGACACAAGTCAGCAGCACCTGTACACCTTCACTCATGTAGAGTTTAGTCTCTGTGTGTCCCTGTTTAAATACTGTAACTAAAGGCTGAAGCCGTTCACACAGCACATACAACCACAGCCAGCTTTTGTCTTCCAGCTGTGCATTTCAGGGACTTAAAGGAGGGGTTGGCACAGTTTAAGCAGTTGTTCAGTGTTTGTTTTTGACAAAGGCTTCAGGGGCATTTGCACATTTGCAGCCACTCCAGATTCAACCAGAGAAGAAGAAAGAGGACCCAGGCTTCCTGTTTTCTTCGCCAAACACATGTCGTAATCTGACCTTAGCCAAGCTGCAGAGCTGCACAATGAGCACGGGTGGGATTCAGCTTTCAGCAGGCCTGTTACCAAGGATTACCCTGGTGTTGTTTAATAGGGTTATCCGGACTACAATAGGATGTTGTTTTATCACTGTAATGAGTTGGACACTTGGCTCACTGAAATGTCACCATGAAATTTCTGCAAATCTGTCCCTGGCCTCTGTCCAGCCGGTGCAGGTGAAGTTCATGACAGAAAGCAGCTGTCACTCCCAAACTCACATTCAGACACGCACCGGCATGTATGTCCGCCATAGATAGATTGATGGAGGTGGGGCGGGGTAGGCTGAGGGCTGTGAGGCTATCCTCACTTTAACACAGAGGACATGCTCTCAAGCCCACATACGCAGTAGCATTTTATGTGACAAGCATTATAAAGGTGATTTATGGAGCACATGTGTGTTGGGCTTAGGGTTTACCTGAATCTTTAGCTGCATTTTTAAATCAGACTCATTGTTCATATCATTTCTTGTCTTAAACAAACTGAAACTAATGAGAACAGAAACCGTCGAGGTGCCAATAAGGACAACAAAGTGTTTTCCATGCTGTCTTAAAATAGATCAAA
Source organism: Callopanchax toddi (assembly GCA_006937965.1). NCBI lineage: Eukaryota > Metazoa > Chordata > Actinopteri > Cyprinodontiformes > Nothobranchiidae > Callopanchax > Callopanchax toddi. The sequence continues at coordinate 2,707,441 of SSNR01000020.1, read as the reverse complement.
TCCCCTAAATTCCATAACTGTTAATGCAAGTGTGATTTTTTTTGTTTTTTACACTTTTATACTCCTGTCAATTTCACTGTTATTTACATGAAAGATTGCTTACAAGGGTAAATTTCACCAGCAGCAGCAAACTGCAGCACCTCCAGTGTGTCCAGGGATCCAGCAGGCATTTATTAATATTTCCATAAAAACAATAATGTCATTTAATTTTGAAAGAGGTGTAAAAGTCTGCTGTGTTCTAACTTTACTGCTGTTAGATGATTAGTTCTGAAGGACATAAAAGCTGCTTACATATTAAGGCTCTTCATGAAGTTACCTAATGGTGTCGTGTCCTGCCCCCTTTGTGTTCAGTCCTCCCTGTGTTTTCCATGTTGCTCCTCCTGTGTCCTGCACTAATCCTCCACAGGTGTGTCTCATCTTCCCGATCACCTCCCTCCCTATACATGCTGTTTAGTTCAGTCACTCCTGTCAGTTCCTCATGTTGTATCCCTTTGTTTGCCTTGTTTGTCCTGTGTCTCCCTGAGCTCTGTCCAGCCAGCAATAAAGCTGTTTTTGGTTTCACCTCGCCGTTTCCTGCCTCATGAATTTGGGTCCTGTACTTACCTCAACCCTGACAAATGGATAAGAAAGCCATTCATAACTTACACAGAAACACATTTCAAAATTGACAAAATATTTCTTTAATTGTTTCTAAGCTAAGTCAGAATGATCAAATTGAGCTTTATTAACACGTTTCAAAAATGAAAAAATAAAATAAAGCAAATGGACACATGCATAACATAAGGAAAATAGAATAATAAACAAGTGCACATGTACAGATCATATCCCGCTCTTAATGACTCTGGATATGGGGAATGTCCCAGTCTTAACTAATAGTAATAGAGATGATCAGAAAAGAGAAAGTTAAGTGGGCTGAGCTGAGAGCAACTTGCTATATTATAAATGTTATACTGATGAACATCTACGCAAGCTAGATGTCCCTGTAGATGCTGTTATATGCTGTGAAGACAAGTGTCAGAATCCTGATCATGAAATGAAACTGTGCACATTGTATAATGAAATTGTGAGTTTACTATATAAAGCTAGCAAAACATTCTGTAGCAAAAAACCTTTAAAATGTCAAATCAGACCTGTCTGGAACCAGCACGGTGCTGAATGCCACAGAGAGGCTAAAGAAGCGCTTAAGGTTGGGTTTCTGCTGGGAAACAGAAATGTGGACCTGAGTTTGAACAAAAGAAATAATGCCAAATATAAGTATGCTATTCGCTATATTAAATCACATGAAAACTCTATGCGGGCTAATTCACTTGCTAGGAAACTTCAGAACAAAAAAAGTGAACGGGTTTCACAGTGGGAGGACACTGATGTGTAGACAACTGTCTTCTATCACATCATGGTGTTCATCAGCAGCATCAGGAATGACTTCAGCTTCACCAGCTCCATTACTGAAGTTACATCTGCCGTTCTCTAGAAAACACAGGTACAAATCTAGATTTAAGACTTGTTTTCAGAAGCTGAACATGTCAGCAAACAACTGTTTATTTATTTTCCTAGCCTAGCAATATATAAACCTTCTGTATCTATAGAAAAATACTTTGCTCTGTATATATATTTACATCAGCCCTGAGCTGAATGGTGCCCTAGGCGAAAAATGATTTTGGCGCCCCCTACTCCCCAGAACAGAAAGAACGTAACTTTTGCAAATTCTAAGTAGTAAGCAATGTACTAAAGTTGGATAAACTTGAACTGATGACATTCATTCATATAATAAGTGGGGGCACAACAGCATGATAGCCCTTTAGTCTTTGCTAATTCGCTAAATGATGGGTCCAGGAAAAATGTTCACAATTTCATGTATATTAATTAAATACCTCTACTTTGGGCCCATTTTTCCTCCTCTTCCTTTCTTCGTTTCCTGAAGGCTGCCCCAGAGGGCTTGCTTTGACAGCGACTTTTAACAAGGTGCTATTACTGACAACGTCACAGGCTCATCATGCATTATCAGCAGTGTTGGGCAAGTTACTTCTAAACTGTAATGCATTATTGATTACTTGTTACTGTCATTTTAAAGTAATCCCTTACATTACAATATTACTGTTTTATAAATGTAAGGCATTACACTACTTTTGCATTACTTTTAGTTACTGTCACCAAAATAACTGTAAATATGGATTTGACCATGTAATGAGCTCATTCTACATCCAGTGGAAGGTGATGTGATGGATACATGGAGATATACAACTATCTGGATATTAACCCATCCATCCATCTATCTATCCATCATTTATCATCCATCCATCCATCCATCATTTATTATCCATCATCCATCCATCCATCCATCCATCCATCCATCCATCCATCCATCCATCCATCCATCCATCCATCCATCCATCCATCCATCCATTTATCATTCATCCATCATTATCCATCTATCATCCATATCTCTCCATATATCCCTACCTATCCATATATTATTCCATCATATCTATATTAGTGCTGTCATGCGATTAAAAAAATTGTGCGATTAATTAATTATGATCTGTAATTAATTAATCTAATTAATCGCATTTTTAATCGCATCTAAAGAAATGGCTAAAAAAGCCCTCCTCTTGAGTTATTGTCATTTAAATTCATTAAATGATTGTGTCAGACCAGTAGATTGATATAGAACAACATAAAGTGTCTTTCTGAAGTCATTTATTGTGTTTAACAGACTTGAACAGATTCAGTCCCAGTGCAACCATTACTTTGGTCAGTGGACTCAGTCTGCAGCAGCTCTGTTAACCCCTCATCTGATTTTAGGTTGTTTTATCTGCTGTAAAGCACATTGTGTTGTTCTGCAGGAAATGTGCTCTATGAATAAAGTTTGATTTGATTTTCCACCAAGAATAAAATTTAAATTTCAAAGGTGGGGGGGCACAACTTGAATACAGGGGTGGGAGGAGGTGGAGAAGAGGGTCTGAACTGTTTAAAAAGAGCCATAATATCAACCCTACACCTAAAAACAACAACCAGGATCCATTTAATGTAGAGCAACATTGTTTTAGACTGTAAAAACTACAGGACTCTAAACTGACTTTAAAAACGAGCAGAGGACACGTCCCCCCTGCACCCCCCCAAACTACATCCATGTCTTCCTTCGGGCACCGCTGACTGGACCGGTTCATAACACCGCCAGTCCAGCGGTGTACTGGTAACCAGTGGTCAGCGCTGTGCTGGACAAGCGGTGGAAACTGAGCTGGCCGGTCGCGCACCGGACCAGCTGATATTTAAGGCTGAAATACACCAGCGATCAGCGCTGCGCCACGTCGCGCCGTTACTTTGAATATAAACCGTTGTAGTCCGTCAGATCACTCAGTGTAGACTACTAGTGATCAGCGCTGTGCTCCACAAGCGGTGGAAGCTGTCAGCCGGCCGGTCGCGCACCGAACCGGCTGACAGCTACGTGTAATCAGTGATCAGAGCTGTGCTGGGCTGACGGTGGTCATTCCGGTCGAGTAGCTCGTGAAATGAGCAGGTCGTTTTAATTTGCACTTCCTGTTGCAGCGGGGTCAGATAAATAGCGCTCTACAAGGTGATGCCGGTTTCATAACACCGCTATGGCCATCAGCTGTTTTGTCTCGGCATCATGCGTAGATCGCGTGATCACTTCCTGAAAGTGAGGGGCTCTGAGCCTCACAGAGCTGCTCAGTGACACACAAACACCGCGAGGAGACCAGCTCAGCACACACACACCACTGCAGCGGCAGACTGCAGGCACAAACGGTCAAGCGATTAAAAATGCGATTAACGCGATTAAAAAAAATAACGCGTTAATTAGGGCTGTAATTAATTAATCGTAATTAACGCGCTAATCTGACACCTCTAATCTATATACAGTATATTTAAATCTATAAACATATCTCTCTGCACAAGCTCCTTATTCATTAGTTTGACTGACTCCTACCTCCACCTGTGTGCTTCTCCTCCACCTGTCTGCTCCTCCCTCCTGCAGCAGAGGCTGCATGACGCGCTCTTTCCTCTGCTCAGTGGGCGAGAGAGTGAACTCTCCAACTTCTGACGTGAATAACAGAGTGACTCTTTATCATGAAACTTCTTCTCAGTTCGCTATCTTCAGTTTACGAAGCGCTGCATGAGCTCATATGTCTTAACGGGCCTTGGATACCGAGAGCGTGCACGACTCGGGCCGCGTTTTCCCTCTGGACCGAGTTCCGAACCAAACCACGCATGAGTTACGGACCGGACAGAACCGGACTTGTTTCACTGGCTGCAGATTTACTCATCTCTGCTCTGTCTGACCACATTTTTCACTGAGTGACGTTTCTCCTCTGAAGAACCCACCGCCTCAATCCGGGTTAAACGTGCACTGTAACGCGCACTGACGTTAAAATATTACAGCTTTTTTTCTGTAATGCCTTACATTACTGCGTTACCGAAAAAAGCAATGCATTACAGTAATTAATAACCTTTGGAAGTCGTTACTCCCAACACTGATTATCAATAAACAACCGGACGGAGGGATGCGCGCAGGGCGCCTCTCCCCCACCTTACCTGATCACAGCCGGCAGCAGCAGGTAGCCATGGGGCGCCACGTTGACTGTTCATGCAGAAAAAGTTGTGCTTTATTTATTTAGTTTATGTATTTATTTATTTATTACTTACTTTGCTCTTTACATGAGATGACTGGTGTGTCCAGCAGTTTGTCAAAAATAAATTTAAAAACATTTTTTTAAGGGACAATTTGGCGCCCCCTCCAGCAGAGGGCGCCCTAGGCAATTGCCTAATCAGCCTATGCCCAAAACCGGCCCTGTTTACATCTATAGGATGGCTGGTCAGGTAGTTGTTTTGCCAGCTACACAAACATTAGCCGTTAGCTCGCCCAGCTGCTGGGCTACTTTTCTGGGTAAATAATAATAAACACCTAAGGATTTCAATTAAATGAGTTGTAAAATTACAAGTCTATACAGTATTACTACAATATATCAGAAGTAAAGGTGTAGATGTAAAAGTAATAATTACTAGAGAAAATTCACGTTTCCAAACGTAATTCCTCGTTGAGTGATGGAGCTGCTGCGGCCTGCATTAGCTGCTGTGATGACACGGTTTCACCTCCTTGTTCCTCACGCTGCTGCTGGCTGACTCTGCTGTACTGACGGTACAGCGGTGGGCTTCAGCCTGACCTTATCCTGGCTTTTAAAACCCGTCTTCTGCTAATTCAAGTCACTTTTATTGTAGTCCTCCTCACAAAAACGCGCACCGCAAATTACGGCAGACTCAGTCCTTACAGTGAAATCTTTCCGTCCAGCTTGAACAAACCTCACCCACACTCAAAAAACTGGGTTTGTCCTCAAAGGAAATCGATGCATCCGATGTCCAGACAGACAGGAGTTTGAAAAACCTCCACATACACAAGCTTTCACCATATTTGACTAATCTCAATCCCTCTGTGTGCTCTCTACAAACACAATCCTTTCAGTAATACGAATATCCACGGTTTGCCTACAGTGACTCCTTGACATCACGTGACAGAAAGACGCTAGTTTTTGGCCGGAAGCTGCATTTTGGCACATCTAAGGACAAATTCAAGCATTTGTCTTTCAAACACAAATAAATGTGATCAACTATATTTTTTCAACAAATTGAAATATATTATGAATTTAAAAATAACTTGAAAGATGGACTTTAATATTTTTTTAGCATAGGCAATGGTTTGCGACCCATAGAAAATGGATCACTTATAAACAAGTAATTCCCTCACTATCAGAGTCCATCCCTTGTTCTGTAAGTATTGTTTAATATGGCTGTAATTCAATGATTTTCTGTAGATAAAGGACTATAGCCAACTATATTTAAAAGAACACCTCATAATAATTGATTCCCTTGGGGAAATTCATCTCTGCATTTGGTCCATCCTCATTGTTTTTGAGGAGCAGTGGGCTTCCATCTGGGGGTGGGGCCTGGGAGGTGGTTGTTGGGGTTGGGGGGAGGTTCAGTATTTTGTCCAAGGAGACTTTGACACATGACTGGGCTGGGGTTTGAACCCACACTCTCAGACATGGGAGGCAATCTCTCTTGCCACTGCACCACAGTCTCCCCTATAAAATAATATCTTGTGTAACAACAAGTCAAAGGTCACAAAAAATAAATAACGTTCTCTATTTAAATCAAAGAAATGTCAATTTGTGCTTTTGAGAAGTCAAAAGTTTTTTATGCAGAAGACAAAGTAAATTGTGTTGACAGTCAGTTTTGTCCATTTAATCAGAAACATTTTGACCCAACTTGACTTGGCTCTGAACAACACTCTGATGCTCTACCGCCGGTCTCACACTCTGAAATCAGGCCTCCATTGGGGTTTGAGTATCCGGGTCACCTGCCCAGCCAGTCATCCAATCCCCTGGATCTCTGAGGACCTGACTGCACGCCACGGTGCTGCACCGGACCTCTCTCATTTAGACCCTGCAGGGTGTCTTTGTTCTCAGCATGTGTGGCACCATGGGACAGTCATGGACTGGTCTGTCTTTATCAGAACCATCTGCCAGACGGGTGGACCATATCTCCAACATCTTTGTTTCCCTCCAGAGGAAAAATGTAAACCCCTCTGTCTGTTTTCTGTTGTTTCCTGTATAATTGGTTTTAAGGAACATTGGTTTCTGCAACATTGCTCCTGTTTAATTAATTTTCTGGATCATTTTAAAACAGGCTGCTGAACCAAGTTACCAGCTGATTGGATCTTTTCCCTTTTTTCTTCATTCAGAATCCACTAAAATGGGACAGTCTAATCTTCATTCAAGTTTTCATTTTCAGTTTTTTGTTTTATTTAACATTAAAATCATAATGGCAGCTGTCATCAAAATTTTTTTATATACTTATTTAAAATGTGCTCTTATCCAAAGTGGCTCACAATTAACCTTCAGGCTTGCTGTGATCCGGAAAACGAAAATAATTTTATGTAGAGAAATGATTACAGTTAGAGCTGTTTAGGTCAAATATAAAAAAAATAACATGAGTTCATGCATTATTGCAAGATCCATTCTGTTTCCAGGTAGGCAGGTGAATCTGTTGACACTCATATACACACGCAACAACAGGACATTTTAAAGAAATATAAATGGACTAAGTTATAGTCATTTTTGTTGTTGTTTGCCAAGGTCAGCTTTTAAGTTTTTAATTATAGATTGAGAAGAATTAGAATTTAATTAAAGTTCAATACCAGAACACAACTACTGCACTAACCTAATACAAATATCTCAATGAGCCATTAAAACATACCAGCAACAGTTAACTTGGGAGATTTGGACTCATGTCTCCAGATCACGCTCTCTCTCTCTCTCTCTCTCTCTCTCTCTCTCTCTCTCTCTCTCTCTCTCTCTCTCTCTCTCTCTCTCTATCCTTTCTTTTTTTTTTACTTAATATCTGCATCAGCACTATCACCCCTAGAATAGATTCAAGATGTTTCTGATAGAACAAGAGAAGACTGGTGTAAAACAGCTGAAGGTTTGTGAAGGGCCTTCATGAAAACTAAATGATTTAATATCTCAACATGCATGTCAGTCGCACAGTAACACCTCAGAAAACTGTCTACTGGCAGCTACAATTTACAGTAAGAAAAGGCAAGCTGAGGACTCTCCAGCATAAGAGAGGATTAAACACAAGAGGGCAATAGTTTACCAAGAATTCCTGATCCAAGTGTGATATGAACTCACACTTTATGAAAAACAGACTGATCTCAGAAATTAACTCTGTTTTTAGTCGCTGCTTGGCCTGAATTTGACTGAATACAGTCAAGTTCCCCAGAGAGTCTTTTAAAGTGTCTGAGATGTGTTCAGAGGGACAGAGCCATGGCTGAGAATGGGGGATTATGAGATACCTTTCAGTCAGTGGGCTGTCACTGCCAGAAGAGCTTGTTAAAGTCCAAGGCCTGGATCTCCACTTTTCTCAGTTTAATGACATTCTAACAATAATCAGTCAATGGAGCCATTTTCATGTTTTACTCTAATTGGAGAAGCAACAATGAAAGCCAGACACTGACTCCTACTCAAGATTGGCCATTTTTTCCTCACTTGGATAGTTTGACACAAAAGCAGAGCTGCTTTGTATTATACCATCTCTATGTAGGTCCCTATACACTGCTTCCCTTTAAAAACATCTCATTTAACAGACCATAAGGTAAATTTGTAGTGAAGATGGGGGGGGGGGGGGGGGGGGGGGGGGGGGGGAATGGGTGATTTCTACGTTGCTGGAACAAGAAAGTGTGGGAGGGGTTTGGGGATGTCAGACAAATAATTATTGGAAATAATGTCCAGATAGATGGAGTTGAGCCAAATCATGAAATCATGAGCTCCTCTTTGGTGCATCACCCTGCTCATTATTTGAAGTCATGCTTGGAAAACAGGTGTTTTTAATACTGGGTTTCTGTCTCAACAGTCCTGCCCCCCTTCGTTTTCTGATGATGGTTCAGATATGATATTTCATGGTTGGAGCTGAGCACAAGATAGGAAGTGACTGGGGAGAGCTGCTCAGAAGACATCCGTGTAATGGATGCTGATTGGCCCTGGCTGAATCCCTGGAGTTTTAGCAATGAGGGGGGAAGCTGGCCTGGACTGATCTAGGTAGCAGTCACCCCCCACACCCTCGTACCACCCTCCTACACACACATCTCCCACCAGTCCCCCACCCCCCTTTTAGATATTTTAGTGATTACGGGAGATTTTACTGTCTTTTTAAACAGGCGCCATGTTTTTGTGCACCAAGCACACAGCAGTTCAGCTGATTGCACAAGACCTTGAATCTTCATTCTTGCGATAAACAGAACCAGCAGGGAGAAAAATCAGTTTGTTTAGGGCTTTTTATTCCCAGTTTAGTTTATGATTGATGCATTGTGTCAGAATCTGAAGCCCATGCCTGTAATGTGGAGCAGAGCCGACGTGTGTCTTTTTAACACAGCGAGCACTCCGCTGTGTGCAGTCATTAGCTGTTTTCTGGCCTTGAGGCTGACCAATGAGTAAGCAGTTTCCAGCCTTACAACACAGGGATGCAAACAAACTGCAGTTCAAAAATAATTAATGATGTATTTCAGTCAGTAGAATTACACAGAAGAAAAATATAAATGCAACACTTTTGGTTTTGCTCCCATTTTTCATGAGCTGAACTCAAAGATCTGAAGCATTTTCTACACACAAAAGACCCATTAGTCTCAAATATTGTTCACAAATCTGTCTAAATCTGTGTTAGCGAGCACTTCTCCTTTGCCGACACACCACCACCTCACAGGTGTGGCATATCAAGGTGCTGATTAGACAGGATGAATAGGTGTGCCTTAGACTGCCCACAATAAAAAAAAAAACACTCTGAAATGTGCAGTTTGATCACACAGCACGATGCCACATATGTCGCAACTTTTGAAGGAGCAATTGGCATGCTGACTGCAGGAATATCTACCTCTGGTAGATTATTGCCCATGACATAAATATTCATTTCTCCACCATAAGCCGTCTCCAAAGGCATTTCAGAAAATTTGGCAGTACATCCAACTGGCCTCACAACCACAGACCACATTTAACCACACCAGCCCAGTACCTCCACATCCAGCATGTTCACCTCCATGATCATTTGAGACCAGTGGATGTATTCCTTTGTTTCCCATGTCCTGTCTGTCAATATAGCAATGAGAATTGATGTCTGAATGCCAAAAACAAGCCTTACAGATTTACTGTCACAGGTGGGGCGTTACAGCCGCTGCTATGCTGGTGGTGGTGAGGAGGGCCCATAGGCGCCTGGTTGTTCATGGTGACTCCAGCCTCTGACAGTCTGCTCCAGGGCAGCTGTGGCTTAAATGAAGCTTACTGCCATCAGAGTGTGAATGTGTGTGTGAATGGGTGAAAGTGTCTATGTAGTGTGAAGCGCTTTGGGAGTTCTAGGACTTAGAAAACGCGATACAAGTACACGCCATTTACCATTTATAATGCTCCAACTGATACATTTTTTTTTTTAAAAACTTTATTAGAATTGTTTTTTTGTTTGTTTGTTTGTTTGATTGAAATCCCAATGGACATGGAGACAGAAATGAAGGGGAAGGGTATAGAAAGAAGGGTGGGGAAGACAATTAACAGAGAAAGAGAAGAGTACAAGAGATATGAGGAATCCACTTATAGACCTGGAAATAAAGCAAAAAATAAATAAAATAAAAAACAGAGGGGAAAATGCTACAGCAATAAACAGCATACAATTACAATGACCTTAAAATGTTCATGGTAATAACTAATTCAAGGTCTGCTCAGTGTCAACCACAGTCCAAGTCAATGTGTCTAAAAATACCTGAGTCCATTCTTATGTTAACACCTTGTGAGCACCTGTGTGTGTGTGTATATGAGCACTTGTGTATGTAAGGTTTCTCCATAGTTCAATAATAAGTTTAAGAAGATACAGACCCAGCCCCGAGGCCCATGGAGGACATGAAGGAGATCCCAGTCCCAGACATCAGGAGGCCACCCAGAGCATGGAAACCCCAGGAAGACCACTGCAGGGGCAGCCGCAAACCCACCCTCCAGAGAAGTACAGAGGATCACCCCACGTGGGTCACCCAGCAGCCGTTGTGCTAGAGCCCCGGGGAGCCGCGATGATGGGCTCACAGGCACTGCCAGCAGCCGGCCACACCAGGGCAGATCCAGCCCAGAACCAGAGACTGGAGTTCCAGAGGCGAACCAGCCCCAGCAGAGGACCAACCATGCCCATGGGTCCAAACTCCGCAAAGCAGCCACAAGGGGAAGAGCAGGCAGATTCTCCAGCACCTGGCCCCAGACCCTGAGACCCACCAGTACGCTGGCGGAAATAGGCACCACCCACCGGCAGGAGGTGTGGCAGGAGAGGATAGGCCTCACAACTTAGAGAGACCTAGAATATTGCAGGAGAGGGGGGGGCGGTGGGGGGGGGGGTGGCGGGGGGGACAAGACCCGGCCTGATAGATTAACAATCACACACAGACACAATCTCACGTTACCACCCTCATGCACACACATCCCTAGCAAACATACCAGGGCACGCAATAGATGCTGTACACCCACTCACACTCCTCATGCATGCTCTATACTCTCAGGTCTGGGGACCAGTGCCCTATGGGTGAAACCAGCCCTCAGATACAGGAGATGGTCCCTTTCGTAATGGGGTGGAGATGAGCAGACCGCCCCACCTACCACAGCAGCAGCGCAGCACAATGCCACAGACCACTACATACTACATAAAAATAGAATTGTTTTGTTGTTCATATTTTAGCCTTTTTCAAATCTATTTTAAGAAACTGTCTAATGTGTTAAATGTTATTTTCAGCCTTGATGACATCTTGCAAAGCATTGCTGAAGAAGTGGACAGATCCCTGACATTTTCAGTTTGTGTCACTACAGCCAACTTCTTCCATCGTGCTGTAAAACGATGGCAAAGACAGAAGTCATGTACTCCAAAAGGCTCCCTTACTGTTTGCTATGTTGGGGAAGCAGGTGTGGACACAGGTGCCATAAAGAAGGAGTTCCTTACAGGTGAATACATTTTATAATTGTACATTTTGAATTTTTGTTCATTAACTCAGTAACCCACTTCATGTCTTAATTTGTGCAGACCTTATGTCTGGAATTGAATCCTGCTGCTTTGAAGCTGGTACTGACAACAAAGGAAAGAACCCTACAGTATATACTCCATCAGTGCTCTGGAGGAAAACTACTTCAGGTTAAGCTGACATTTTACCTAAAATAATAACCTGCCTTTTGAAAAGCTAATGACTCCATGTGATTGTGTTAATCTTATATCTACAGAAGCTTTGGGGAGATCATGGCTGCATGTTTGGCTCAAGGCCGTCCAGCACCTGCCTTTTTGCGGAACTGGTGCTACACCTACCTTGCAACAGGAGACATGGACAATTTAGCACTCACTCCTGAAGATGTCACAGATGTTGAAATGATGGAGTTGATTGAAAAGTATAAAATGTTTGCATTCCCATTTACATAACTATTTAAATTGTCTAAGTATGTTCAGTAATAGGTCTTATTTTTACACAAATTGAATAATTAAACTTCTATTTAATGAGTGCCCATGACAAGCATGTTTGAATTATGCAACATATTTTATTTTGTGCAGCTGAAAAGAGCAAATGATGTGGAAATACAGTCTTGCACAAGATCTTCTTACCTGTGGATACACAAGTGTCATAAAGGCAGACAAAAAGGACTCAATAATAAGGTTTATGATTACCGGTACATCAGATTTTTCCACACTGTTCAAAAGCTTTATTATGTAACTGCTATTAAAACACATTTTCTTTGTTTTCTCAGAACAGTTGCTCTACACTCCCTCACACGACTTTTACCCTTGCTTGAACAAATTCGAAGAGGTATGATTCTGTACAACCTTCCACGTTTGCTGGAAGAAAACATTGACCTCTGTCGACCTCTGTTTGTTCCTTATGGTGACAACAAGGTCTGCATCCAGATGTATTTGAGAGATGTTATACTTATTGCAAACCTAATTACAGACAATGTCTTTTTTTCATTAGTCTGATGCAAACTTCATCATGGCAAACTGCAAACCTAACTTTAGCGAGAAGGGAACCATCAGATACACTGTGGATCAAAGTGTCCTCAGCCACTTTCAGGACTTTCTTCTAGAGCTTGAAGATAATGGTAAAACAGTTCTTGTACCACATCTAAGTTACCTGTTAGATAATCATCTAAGTGTTTTCCATCGGCCACCGTTCAAGATATTCTGGAGAAACTTCCAAGTCTGCTGTGCTCCGTCCCGACTTCAGTCAGAAGAGTGATCATTCATGTTGGATCCAACGATGTCTCCCGTCGGCAGTCTGTTGTCACATTACATCGTTTTTACCGGCTGCTGGAGATCCAGAAGAGCAGTGGAATATCTGTCTTCATCTCCAGCCCGATTCCTACAGTTCCTCGTGGAGATTAAAGTTTCAGCCGTCTCCTCTCTCTCCACACCTGGCTTCAGTCTGCCTGCAGGTCCTTCAATATTGGCTATATCGACAACTTTAATCTGTTTTGGAAGCATTTTCCCCTTTTTAGGCGAGATGGTGTTCACCCAAACCGACTTGGCTCACGCATGCTGACCGCTAACATCAGGTACGCTGTGCAGTCCTACACACTAAAAAATGCTGGGTTATTTCATCTACTCAACCGCTGGGTTATAAAATGGTTGACCCACTTTGGGTTATTTAAATGGAATTTGGGTTGTTTTTGTGCAACCCATGCGCTGGGTCAAAATCAATCAACCCAACATTCATTGGTTGACTCAGCACCTGGGTTGGCTTGCTTGTTTGACCATCATTACATCAACAGTTCCTCCAAGAATCCACATGTCAGGTTTCATTTTGGCTGCGGTCTGAGCTGGGGCACAAAAAACTCATCCTCGTGGGAGGAAAATCAACCACTCAAGGTTTGTGTCATTTGTGTACAGTCTATCTGACTCTCATTATGTCTGTGCTTAAGTAGTAAATTTAAGAGGAAAAACAAAGCATTTGTTGTTGACAATGGTTGTTGTCATGATGTATTGCTGAATTGTGGCAGCCCTAGACATCTGTTTCTTATGTGTCATGATCCTGCCTCTCTGCATTGCTGCACACCACCTAACCAGCTCACCTGTTACCTGTCTGCTCATGATTGCCTGTCTAATCATCTCCACCTGTGCTCCCCAGGATATAAGCTCCCTCCAGCCACAGCTCTGTGCCAGATTATCTGATGCTCTTGCAGGCGACATCCAGCCTTATATCAAGCCAAGCTAAGTTCTTTAACGTTTTTACCCTGTTTCTGCTCGCAGGACTCCAGCCCTTTGCCTGCTCCTGCCTGCTTACCCCACAGAGCTGGCTCTTTAGACCCTTGCCTGTTCTCTGCCTGCTGGACCTTGGTGCCTCTCTGCTATCTGACCCCATGTGTACCCACCTGGACCGTTCACATGCTAGCAAAAAGAGCAAATAGGTGTTTGATAAATGGGCACTAGACCTTTTTAAGTGTTGTTAGTTGTTTTGCACTGAATGTTTAAATTACATTGATTATATATGTTCCAGTTTCTGACCTGAATGTATTGATCTGAACGTTTTATATTGTTTACATGTATATGAATAAATTTAAAAGTTGTAAAGATTCCAGTATTTAAGTGTTTATTGTATAGTAAATGCTTTACATCACCAAATCTAGCATGTATGTTGTGGCAGTTTGATAGATATGGATAGTTTCAATTTTCTGTCTTATAGATTTAATGTAATATGTTAGAATTATTGTAATTGGGCATATTGGTTAAATTGACCAAGCATTTGGATTAATTACTGAACAATATATGTTGAAACAACCCGTAATTTAATTAATCTGGCCCAGCATTTGGGTGGAGTAAATAACTCATATATTTAGTTGAAACCACCCATAATTGTAGTTGATTTGACCCAGCAAGTGGGTAGAATAAATAACACACATGTGTGGTTGAATTTACCCAGATTTGTGGTTATTTTGACCCAGAATTTGGGTGGAATATTTAACTCATCTGTTGGGTTAGAATGGAGGAACCCATCTTGCTGGGTCAAATTAACTATTGCTGGGCTGGTGGGTGTTGGGTGAGAAACAGCCCAAATTGGGTTATTTTTAACCCTGCAGTTTTTAGTGTGTATAGATGTATTTCTATGGTGGACTCCTCTGCACAGACATGACTGTTTACATCCGAGTCATCTACACCTTCTTCGGCCATCGTCGTCGCCCCTTACTGTCTACTGGCGTGATAAGAGTGAGAGCAGACGTGTCCTTTCCAGCTCTCTATTGTGGCCTAATTTTGTGGCTTTTGTGGCTTAATTTCTTGGGGAAAACTCACCCCTTTGTCACTGATGTTGGATTACACTGGATTATATTATTTTTGGGGAATTTTTGGATCTCTAAAGGACTTTTAACAGACTAAACTCCGATCCGGGAGAGAACGCTCCGCTGCAGTGTTTGCCTGCTGTAGCCTTGAAGGTATCTGCATGTCGCTGCTACCACTTCTTCTTCCTCACAATGATGAATCTATGCTTCTTAAAGCAAATAGAAAGATCGCTGTCCATAAGGAAGATGTTCGACATCTGTCAAATGAATTAGAAAGGAGAGAATTTCTGCTGTCAGATCTTACCAGTCGTTTCCCTAAACTATCCAAAGTGATTATTGATCACCATGAGAATCAGACATCCAGAGACACTCTGCTCCAGGACACTATTGCCTGGGACCCCTTATCACGGCCAACATCCAGCCCCACTCCAGACCCGACTTCATCTTGGTCAGAGGTTGTGGTACGTGGCCGAAAGAGGTCCCCTCCTGTTGTTTCCAGCACCCTACCTGAATTCAACCTGTCTAACCGCTTCTCTGCACTGGCAGAGGAAGAATCAGCTGTCATCTCTGAGCCCCTTCCTCCCATTCAATCACCACAGCCTGTGGAGGGAGATGAGGAGGACAGAGGATCAGCAGGTGGAGCAGCAGCCGTGTGTCTGGAGCCTGTAGTTCGTAAGAAACAGCCTCCACCATCTCTCCAGCCCCGGACCTCAACTTCTACTGCCCGACGCAAAACACTGAAGGAAGCTGTGCGTCGACACTCCGCTAGACCTCCTACCCTGGCTCAGGAGCAGGGCCCCTCCAGCTCCAGCCCTCCAGTTCCTCGGCCCCACAGGATCACAAACCCAGAAAGATCAAACCCAGAACCCTCTTCGCCTCATCCACTGTTCTCCCCAACCACTCTGCTGGTTGGTGACTCAATAATCAGGAACGTCCGCTTCTTCAACGTCATCACAAAGTGTTTTCCATCGGCCACCGTTCAAGATATTCTGGAGAAACTTCCAAGTCTGCTGTGCTCCGTCCCGACTTCAGTCAGAAGAGTGATCATTCATGTTGGATCCAAAGATGTCTCCGGTCGGCAGTCTGTTGTCACATTACAGCATTTTTACCAGCTGCTGGAGATCCAGAAGAGCAGTGGAATGTCTGTCTTCATCTCTGGCCCGATTCCCACAGTTTCTCGTGGAGATGAAAGTTTCAGCCGTTTCCTCTCTCTCCACACCTGGCTTCAGTCTGCCTGCAGGTCCCTCAATATTGGCTATATCGACAACTTTAATCTGTTTTGGAAGCGTTTTTCCTTTTTTAGGCGAGATGGTGTTCACCCAAACTGACTTGGCTCACGCATGCTGACCGCTAACATCAAGTACGCTGTGCAGTCCTATAGATGTATATCTATGGTGGACTCCTCTACACAGACATGACTGTTTACATCCGAGCCATCTACACCTTCTGCAGCCTTCGGTCTCACCACCACTCCAAATGCCGTTGCCTCCTACAGTCCATCACAAATTCAACCATCACCTATGTCTCTTCCCAGAGTCTCTGTCCCCACAGTTTCCTCCTCTGCTCTCAAACCAGAACATTTTCCTATTCCAGTCCATTTATCAACCCGCTGCCCTAATCACTCTGATCAGAGAACCCGGAAACTCAACAGGTGTTTATGACCCATCCATCTACAAGTAACAAAGAAGAAAAATGACCTGCATCCTTCAGTTCAGTGTGCCCTGTTAAATGCCCGATCCATTTCTAACAAATCCTTTATCTTAAAGCGGCTCTCTGGAGCATTTTTCTATGTACTGTATCAAAGTTTTCTAAATGTTTTAAATGATATTTCAGGTCTAAACTATGATCTATGGGTTGAGTTCCACAACATCTGTCATTCTGATGAAGACCCTCCTTCCTCCTAGAGCCCCCTTTGCATTATTTCTTGCCGCCGACATTTTTCAGCCAATGAAATGCAAATTTCTGCATTCTCTCAACATGCACGCGCATCGACCAAACCTGTACCAGTAGGGGGCGCTGTCGTACAGGACGCTCCGTGCGTTTCTCTGCCGTCTCAGCCGTTCACTGAGAACTCACGGCTCATTTCTACTAAAAACCTACCCATTCCCCAGCTAAAGATGGATTTATTTTTATTTTTAAACCTTTCACCTCACAGAATGGCAAGGCTTGACAGGATTATGCGTTTATTTTGGTCAGAAAGTTCATCCAGGACCGAGTCAAGTTCAGCTTCAGAGTCCAGCAGCAGCTCTCTGCTAACAGAGCTAATATCAGAAGCAGCAGGGACAGAAAGGGCTCATCAGACCCTCGTAGTGTTGGAATAAGATTGTGAACTGTGAGTGATTAAACCCTACACATTGAGCTGTACAGTTCATGTCCGAAGTATATGCGCTGTGTGCACACGCGACCGGACGCGCGTGTCGAGATGTTTTGAGGAGGAGCCTTTGGACGCTAGATTCAAAAACTGCTCTCTTGATGAAATCCTCCAGAGTGCGGCTTTAAATGAGCTTTTCACCCAGCAGTGCCTAGACTTCTTTTTTCTAGTTGAAACATGGGAACAAGATGGTAACTTTGTCCATTCTAATGAAATCTGTCCTCCAGGTTGCTCTGTGTTTACCACACCACGCCCCTCACGCCGTGGTGGAGGTCTCGCTGTGGTCTTTAAGGACAAACACGCCTGTAGTCTGATCAACAGTGGCTGTTTCACTACTTTTGAATGTCAGATCATTAAAGTAGGTTTACAAGAAGTATTTTACTGTGTTTTAATTTACAGACCTCCTGGACCAGCTGGCCCTTTTCTCTCTGAATTTTCAGTTTTCTTATCATCCATGATTAAGCTGGAAAAGATTTTAATTCTGGGTGACTTTAACTTCCACATTGATAACCCTGAGTGTAACACAGCAGCTGATTTCTTATCCATCACTGATTCTTTTAACTTTGTACAGCATGTATCAGAACCAACCCATAATATGGGTCACACTTTGGATCTAGTCTTCTCTCTGGGTCTAAACATCAGCCAGTTACATGTTGAGCAGGTTCATGTGAGTGACCACAGCTGTATTTTCTTTAAGATTCAGTCTAACGTTGATTCTGTCCCTCACAAACTGAGTTCAGAAAGACGCATCATTAATCAGTCAGCAGTTGATGGTTTTTCTGTAATGTTTGATAGAAGCTTAGTTCGTGGTGAAGATGCAAAATCCTTCATCCAGTCACTTAATCAGCAGTGTTCTACTATCTTAGATAAAGTAGCTCCAGTTAAACAAACAGTATCTCATAGAAGGAACAGTCCCTGGATGAATGAAAATATTTATAATCTCAGAAGGACATGTCGTAAAGCTGAGAGGCTTTGGAAATCAACAAAAATGGAAATTCACCAACTGTACCTTAAGGAATTGATAACATCTTTAAATGAAATGGTTAAAAACTCCAGAGTTGTTTACTTCTCTCAACTAATTTCCTCAAATAAAAACTCCAAAGTTCTGTTTGACACGATCAATCAGATAGTTTCACCTAAAACGCCCCAAATCCCTGTGTTCTCAAGGTCTGATTGTAACAACTTCCTTTCATTCTATGAGAACAAAATTAGAAACATCAGGTCAGGTTTCTCACCCCCATCTGCTCCTTATTCTCCCATCCACCCTCCTCCTTTCCATACCTGGTCCTTCTTCACACCTGTTCATTTTCAGGACATCTGTCTCATTCTTAAAAACATGAAACCAACTTCAAGCCCAGTTGATATTCTCCCAACCTCTTTGCTTCTTAAAGCTTTTGACCTAGTTGGCCCATGCATTGTTGATTTTATTAATCTATCCCTCCAAACCGGCTCTGTCCCCTCCATCTTTAAACACGATGTTATTGAACCCATCCTTAAAAAACCCAGTCTGGACTCCTCTCAACCAAAAAACTACAGGCCCATTTCCAAACTGAGCTATATCTCTAAACTCTTAGAAAGAGTTGTGGCTGATCAGCTGGTCTCTTTTCTGGAACAACACAACTTTTTTGATAAATTCCAATCTGGTTTCCATAAAAAACATTCAACAGAAACAGCTTTACTCAAAGTATCCAGTGACATCATGATGGCAGCAGATTCCGGGGAGTTTACAGTCTTAGTTCTGTTGGACCTTTCTGTTGATCACAGCACCTTAGTGAACAGACTCCGTGACCTGGTGGGGATCTCTGGAACAGTTTTAGACTGGTTCAGATCGTACCTCTCAAATAGAAGTTTCAGTGTCCATATAAACAACATCATGCCAGATACTATAGATCTGTTCTGTGGGGTATCCCAAGGCTCTGTTTCTGGGTTTACTCCTGTTTTTACTATATCTCCATCCTCTTGGACAGATCATTAATAGATGTCACAATGTCTCCTACCACCTTTATGCAGATGACATTCAGCTGTACTGCTCCTTCAAGGACTCAGAGTTCTACAAACTGTCTGAACTACTGGAGTGTCTGTCAGCTATTACTAACTGGTTAGAAAATAACTTCCTTCAGTTAAACCCTGAAAAGACTGAATGTCTGATTGTTGCCCCTGATAGAATGGTCCCTCTGATCAGTCAACATATTGGACATTTAAGTTCTGCTGTAAAGTCAAACCTGAGGAATCTGGGTGTTATTTTCGACCAATCAATGTCTCTTGAAGGTCACTCAAAACAGCTGGTCAGAAACTGTTTTTATCATCTGAGAAATATTTCCAAACTGAGAAAGTTGGTGTCAAAACCTGAACTGGAAATGGTTCTTCATGCTTTTATCTCCTCCCGTCTAGATTACTGTAACACACTTTTCACATGTTTGAACCAAAAAGCCCTTGACCGCCTTCAGCTGGTCCAGAACTCTGCAGCGAGGCTCCTCACTGGAGCAAACAGAAAAGATCACATCACTCCTATTCTGAGGTCTCTGCACTGGTTACCTGTTAAATGTAGAGTTCATTTTAAAATCCTGACTCTAACTTTCAGGGCCCTACATGGTCAAGCTCCTCTTTATGTTACTGAACTGATAAAGCCGTACGCTCCAACCCGAGCTCTCAGGTCCACAGACCAGAATCTCCTAACAGTTCCAAGGACCAGATTTAAAAGTCGAGGTGATCGCTCCTTCCAGTCTGTTGCACCGCGACTTTGGAATGAACTTCCTTTAGTTTTACGCTGTATAGACAGTCTGGACTCCTTTAAAAAGCAGTTGAAGACCCAATTATTCAAAACTGCTTTTAAATAACTCTTTTATGTTCTCTTGTTGTTGTTTAATGATTTTGATTTGTAATGATATTTTGTTTGTTTTATTAATTTTATTTGTTTTATCATGTTTGATTCTGTTTTCTGTGAAGCACTTTGTGATTTTTTCTGTGAAAGGTGCTATATAAATAAACTTTACTTACTTACTTACTGCCCTCCACCAATTCAACCATCATCTCTCTTCCCAGAGTCTCTGTCCCCACAGTTTCATCCTCGGCTGTCAAACCAGAACATTTTCCTATTCCAGTTAATATACAGTATCAACCTGCTGCCCTAATCACTCTGATCAGAGAGCCTGGAAACTCAACATGTGTTTACGACCCATCCATCTCCATGTGGCTAAGAAGAAAAATGACCTGCATCACTCAGTTCAGTGTGCCCTGTTAAATGCGAGATCTATCTCTAACAAATCTTTTAAATGACCTTTTCACCCAGCAGTGCCTAGACTCCTTTTTTCTAGTTGAAACATGGGAACAAGATGGTAACTTTGTACATTCTAATGAAATCTGTCCTCCAGGTTGCTCTGTGTTTACCACACCACGCCCCTCACGCCGTGGTGGAGGTCTCGCTGTGGTCTTTAAGGACAAACACGCCTGTAGTCTAATCAACAGTGGCTGTTTCACTACTTTTGGATGTCAGATCATCAAAGTAGGGTTACAAGAAGTATTTTACTGTGTTTTAATTTACAGACCTCCTGGACCAGCTGGCCCTTTTCTCTCTGAATTTTCAGATTTCTTATCATCCATGATTAAGTTGGAAAAGGTTTTAATTCTGGGTGACTTTAACTTTCACATTGATAACCCTGAGTGTAACACAGCAGCTGATTTCTTATCCATCACTGACTCTTTTAACTTTGAACAGCATGTTTCAGGATCAACCCATAATATGGGTCACACTTTGGATCTAGTCTTCTCTCTGGGTCTAAACATCAATCAGCTACATGTTGAGGAGGTTCATGTGAGTGACCATAGCTGTATTTTCTTTAAGATTCAGTCTAACGTTGATCCTGTCCCTCACAAACTGAGTTCAGAAAGACGCATCATTAATCAGTCAGCAGTTGATGGTTTTTCTGTAATGTTTGATAGAAGCTTAGTTCGTGGTGCAGATACAAAGTCCTTCATCCAGTCATTTAATCAGTAGTGTTCTACTATCTTAGATAAAGTAGCTCCAGTTAAACAAACAGCAGTATCTCATAGAAGGAACAGTCCCTGTATGAATGAGCATATTTACATATGAAAAAGTGTAAACACAGTTTTACATTCCAAGAAGTATAAATAAAGTACCAGTTCATGGGGCGGCATTAGCTCAGTTGGTAGAGTGGCCGGTCTGGTAACCGGAGGGTCACCAGTTCGATCCCCAGCTCTGGCTGGGTTAGATTGTCATTGTGTCCTTGGGCAAGACACTTCACCCAACGTGACTGTGTGTGAATGTTGGTGGTGGTCAGAAGGGCCGATGGCGCAAAATTGCAGCCTCGCTTCTGTCAGACTGCCCCAGGGCAGCTGTGACTACAGACGTCTGTCGTAGTTTACCACCACCGGTGAGAATGACTGTGTGAATGAATAATGCAACTCTGTAAAGCATCTTTGAGTGGCCTGAAAAGCGCTATATAAAACTGATGCAAGAAGAAGAAGAAGAAAGTAATTAGCTTGTGCTATGGGTCAAAATACTAATTTTACTTTTTTGTGGTAATCTCACCTCTTTTAAACAAGATGTGCAAAAACATGTGTGCAAAAAACAGTGCCAAACATTTATAACTAAAATAGATAACAGGAATGTGCAAGAATATTCAAGTAATATTCATATCAGGTGTCTGAGAGGAACACTGAGGGCACAACCAAAATTCCTCTTCAGCTGTAGCTTGCTGTAGTCTGACACAGTTTAAATGGAACTAGACTATGGCGCAGTCTTGGTTGTCACAGGCCACCATGTTGTCTTTGCTTTCTGGTCCCTTACAAAAGCACCACAGCCTCTGAGATTTTGTCTTCTTTTGGCACTTCTGCAATACAGCTTTGGGTGGTCTCTTCACTTGTGGAACAGAGATCACGGCAAGAGGAGCACGTTTTGCAACCCTGGTGAAATGGCAGCTTACCAGTTCAGGGAGACACACACTCTGGAAAAATTGCTGTGCCTTAATCAAGAGCGCATGCCACAGTTGAGGGTCACACAGTCTTTTGTAGTCCACACAACAAAATCACAGTACTGGGCATCTGTGACAAAAATCTGATTATTACCACAAGTTGAAATATAGTAGAAAATAATGTTCTGAAAAATTTTCTCAACACCACCTCACAGATAAATAAATATATAAATAATTCAGCCCGAACCTGACGAGACCTGAATGTCTCCACGAGCTGACTTGAGCACGGTGAAGTCATCTTTGATGAAATGTGCCTGCTCAAGTGAAATGTCTACTTTTCCTCTCAGGTTGTCACAGTGCTGGCGCAAAGCAGAAAAATCACTGCCGTCAACTTTGTCATTGTTTGGAGAGTGGACATGGAGCTAAAAAGGGCTTCACTGGATCTGTAAAGGCATCACAAAATGCAGGGACAAACAATGTAGCCTTTGGAGACACTGTCTGCAGCTTTTTGATATATGAATCCCACTGGTCCTCTGTGGAAGTGCACAAACTGCAGTTGCCTTTCACAGTCCTCAGTGATGTAGTGTATTTCTTCACAACATGTAGAAGCTTATCAAATGATTTTCGTTTAGTTTTTGTAGAGGTGTAGTCTATCTTATGTCCTGTTTCTAGTAAGTAAGTAAGTAAGTAAGTAAGTAAAGTTTATTTATATAGCACCTTTCACAGAAAAAATCACAAAGTGCTTCACAGAAAACAGAATGAAACATGATAAAACAAATAAAATCAATAAAACAAACAAAATATCATTACAAATCAAAATCATTAAACAACAACAAGAGAACATAAAAGAGTTATTTAAAAGCAGTTTTGAATAATTGGGTCTTCAACTGCTTTTTAAAGGAGTCCAGACTGTCTATACAGCGTAAAACTAAAGGAAG
>SSNR01000020.1:2648208-2679569 GCA_006937965.1 Callopanchax toddi | reverse complement strand
GTCCAAGGCAGTAGTTGGAGGCAGTAATGAAACGTCCGAGCTCCACTGGTCTCCCTTGAGTTCGTAGGGGTCGACACTACCAATTGTACTAATTATCTCAAAATACCGATCCCTTGCCTCCTTCACAAGTTTATCCCTGTAAAGGATGCGTTTGTCCTTGTTTTTAATATCCATAATCCATTCTTTTCACTTATCATCACTCACACTTCCATCTACCACGTCTGTGGATTCCCCCTAGCAACGGGACCGATACTCTCAAAATGGCGCAGGGGGGCGTGGCGAGAAAGAAAGGTCACGTGTCTGAAAAGGACCGATTAAAACAACAATCGTAAAAAAAACTGTGGTACTTCAAAAGGAGAACTTTACTTTTGAGCTCAGTATGAATGTACAATTTTTAGGAAGAAAAGAGCAGATAGCCACAAGAGGTTGGAACGAGATGAAACGAAAACGGGGTTCACCTGATGGCTTAGAAATTTGTAGGCACGCTAAAGGCTACATCTGCAGCCAACATTCTTATATCAAGTCAATATTTAAAAAAAAACTTATTTATGAAAGACCAACAACAAAAAAACAACTTTAATTTACCTGTTCTTGCGAAGTTGATGGGTTTGAAACATCCATCTCAACTGTGCAACAGTTGTGTAGAAAGTCAGAAAGATCGATCGTCTAGTCGAGTCTGGATCTGTGACGTCACTCCCAGGGAAATCTTGAAGCGCTAGAGCGCAGCGTTCAGAAGTGAGAGGGCGTACATTGGAGAAGTGAGCATTGGAAGAAAAAAACTGAGGGAGAGTTTTGCAAAAGTGAGAGAAGATTTAGGAATGGTGAGGAAAAAATGTAATTGAATGTGCCCTGATAGACATTTTTGCATCCTTGATAAATGTTTTACTCCCCACAATATAATTTAACCCTCTCCCTAACATGTATTTACACTTGTTGAGTTGTGAATTGCCTTCTCATATTAAAGAAAGTTATATGACACCTTAGGCAACAAAATGGATATTTATTCAAAGAATTCTTCTTGGCAGCTTGTGACAAAAAGCCGTTTTATTCCATGGGTGTCATGGTTTCCTGTATGTTTGGTTATAGTTTAGTTCTGCTTTGCTCTTTGTTTGTTGTTCTGTTTTAGTCTAGTTTGGTTTCTGTTTTTATTAGTTTATTCTTCATGTTATGGTTCTAGTTTTTGGTTCATGTCAGTTTAGTTTTCCATGTTCCTGCTCTCGCCCCTCCCTCACCTGTTAATTAGTCATTGTTCTCACCTGCCCCTCGTTATCCTGTTTACCTCCTTGTGTATTTAAGCCCTTCTGTTTCATGTCTGGTTGTTGGTTCATCTGTTCTGTTTAGTCCTGTCCTGCTTAGTCTAGTCTGTTTTGTAGTTCAAGTCAAGTCATAGCCCGGTTCATATTTTTTGTAGCACTTTCTTTTACAATAAATACTTCTTTTTTGGATTCGCCTCCTGCTTCCACCTCCTGCCTGCACCTTGGGTGCACCTGCCTCCTCTCTGCCACGATTGTTACAGTGGGTCCTGATTTAATCAACTCCATGGTGAGTGACTTCATTTGTTTTTTTTCTTTTGTTTTATTACCAATGTGTCTGTCACGGATTTTAACTATTGAAAACGCCTACCATCAAATGGCAGAGGCCTACTGTTTTGTGGATTTATACCTTAAATAGCGACATGCCTTTGTAGCTGAATGTTAGAGGGACACACATACTGTTGAATACATTTGGTTCATGTAGTTTAGCCCGTATTTAGGCGTTTTATGTTACTTTTCATAAAACGTACAGCGCTCTATGGGAGTTTTTTATGAGTGGCCTAAACTCATAATTAAACTTATTTTGATGGGACATATCAGTGAATTAGACTTGATTTTGTTGTTAATTCACTTCATTAGTTGAGCTGATTGTCATGACTTGCTTGGTTAGTGGTTGTTGTCTGAATTGTAACATTAATTATGTGACTGTTAGTTATAGATGGATTTATGTGTTTGTGGTGTCAGTAGAAATCTAATTGTGAATATTAAGTTGTGTTTCTGACCTTGTGTAGGTCAGGTTGTTTTTTTCCTTTAAACTCTTACTTCTGTTGTGACCACATTGTGGTTGTCTTTTTTTATTTTTATTTGTATCTGATTATATTGATATTATTCTAAGGTCTCCTCATGAAGACTTTATGATTTCTTTACTGCTTCATGTGTAGAATTAGACCTAACAGCACCACATTGTTAGTGAATTGGTGGTAGGGATTTTTACCAGTGAAATATTCAGTCAGATGAAAATATTTAGCTTCATTCCCTGCTCTAGTGGTGATATGTGATTATTTGCGCATCTGAAAACTGATTTGTAAAAATGTGCCCCACCCCAAAAAAATGTCACCAGCCACCACTGGCAGAAATAGCACTGCACCCCCACTAATAATACATGCAGCCCAGCGAGTCGAGGTGCTGTGCTGCTGTTCGTGGACCGTCCAAGGGAAGGAGGCATGTCTGGCCCCTCTCTTCAGGATGTATGCTGCGCTACCACAGCCGCTCACGCCGAGGGCACCTGCCCTGGGTGAGGATGTGGAGATGAGCCATCGGGCGTTTTCCTGCACATAATCAGTCCTTTTTCATGCTCGAACACCTTTTGACTTTTAGAGAAACAAAACTCACCAACAACATGGTCCTTTATGACTCCAGGTCAGTTCGTCTCTCAGGCCAGATGTTTTCTGAATGACTCCATAGATCAAAGTCAAATCAGGCATAGATGTAAAGCTTCTAAAACTTTTAATACATTTATCTAAAAACACAAGTAGGCCTGTTTGTATCTCTTGTTTTCCTTCATGAAAAATCTCATGTTCCCTAAAAATAAATATAAAAATACATCAAATAAAGCATGCATGGAGCTGGTTAGTCGGGGTGTGTTTGGTAAGTGCATGGGCCTGATACCTGATCATGTTGTACTGGTGTAAACAGTCATTCAATAGGAACAATATGACAGATAATGGATATAAAGTGAGCAACATCAACATCTCCCTCTTTCTTCTAAACACAAAGCTCTTGTCATTACAGAGATGTGTTTAAATATAAATATTCTGCTAACAAAAAAAACAATCCCTGTGAATGAAGTAAATGTTTATTAGGCGTTTTATGTGCTTGGCACTGGTATTTACATTTAGTTTAAAATGCCTCCAAAAAAATGACGTTATTTCCATTTTTCACACATTTTAATGACACATTGGGTGGTAAAATTGCTATATTGCCCAACACTTAAATACACATCTCTAATACACACCACAACACAATTTCATCTTATGCTATTGTTCATTTTTAAACTTTTCACACAGCAACTTTTGAAGCTTATGTTATTAATGCATTCACCATCTCATATATATACTTGAAAGCATAATTCACTCAAACATAATGAAAACCTTTTTTAAGTCCATGAGGAAAACACAGATGAAGATTGGAGTTCGGAGTTCTGAACTCATGTTCTTGGTAAACAGAACGTACACTTACTGAGTTTGGCTCTGCAAGCAGCAGCTACAACATCCAGAATCTTCACCTCCTGTGTGTGGAGGTCATTCAGCGACCACGTCCAGTTGTCCCTTTCTTACAGCCAAAGCCTCAGAGCACCACAGCATGCCGATGACTGGCATTTCTAAACCCAAATGGCATGAGCGCTGCAAGAAGTGTAACCCTCTGGATCACAGTATGGCAGGAAAACTAGATGGCCTTTAAGTCTCTGGAAATCAAGGAGGAGTCACCTGAAGAGGCTGTCTCTGATATTGCACCATAATGTTTCATGTCCTTGAGAACCAGAACCAATTCATCCCCTTTTCCCTTTGTACTGAGCGGAGTTTGTTGATTTGTGCTACAGACCCAAAGATTGTCTTTATTAACACAACACAATTTTAAGTAGTTTTTATGCTCTCTAATGGTTTGTGGAGCTTTTCTGAAAGATTTCTTGGTACCTTGTAAAATGCTGATTAAACCCAGAATTAAACTTTGCTGATTTGAGTTTTGATTTTCCCCTGAAGGAAGGTTCTGTGACTGTTCCTACACCATGTGCATGGACATCTGAGAGGAGGATCCGTACTGACGACCATCACAGGAGTTGCCGCCCTGCTGGCCACCAGAGGCGTTGCCGATCATGTGCATAGTGTCCATGCTTCCATTGGACAGATACTGGCGTTCGGCAAAGGCCCCTGCCGGAGCGGAGGAGCAGAGCAGCCCTCCCTGAGGCTTCTCAGGGCTGGTGGCCAGGCGAGGGGAGGTGGGGAAGTTGTATCCGTACAGGTTGTAAGGGTTGTGAAGGGAAAAAGCATTGTAAGAGCCTTGTTGGACGTGGTGGTGGCTTCCGCTGAACATGTGAGCAGAGGAAGGTGTGGATCCTGATGAGGAGGATGCGGCGCTGGAGCCACCGCCGGCCTGCATCACATACTGAAGCTGAGATGTGGGGAACGAGCCAAGCTGACCACCGTAGGCATCCATCTTTCCAGCAGCACTGCTGCCACTTCCGCTGCCGGTCAAAGAGGCATTAGTACCACCCTGCATGCCAGCGGCAATCAAAGAGGAAGTCCTCTGTGGCAAGAAAGATTCAGAGGGCTGAGCTGAGGCCACAGCTCCCCCTGCAGCCTGGAGGCGTCCATAGGAACTGTCAGCCAGGCCACCATAGCCCTGTAATGCTGCCATGTTGCTGCGAGCACAGGCTGGGTACTCGGACAAGCTCAAGTTGCAGAGCTGACTTTCTCTGCAGCCCACATTGAAGGTGTTTGGGGCCAGGTGAAAGGCTGGGGGGGAGCAGGAGGGGGACAGGAGGTGTGCTGCACCAGATGGAGAAGGAGTTCCTGTGCTGGAGGTGGTGGGAGATGTTCCAGTGCTGCCACCTAAAAAAACATTCAGAGGGAGTGGGTGAAATATGAAGTCACATGACTGATCCTTGGTTTCTTAGCTAAAATGTGATTAAAATCCCTAAATTTATCTGAAGGTGGGTCAAGGCCAGAAACATTGAATAATGGTTAAAGATTTCTGGCAACTGTAGATCAAAGGTTTTGGGTACAAAACTAAAACGTACACATGATGTGATTTAAGTTATAAAATCAAGGTTATTTAAAACAAAATGTACAGTAAATACTTAATCACATGTAAAATCACTGAAATTATTGATCATTTAGCTTTAGACTTTTGGGTGCAGCAGTGAAACAACGGCGCACACTTAAAAGAATATTTCTGTCAGGTTTTTTTTTTTTTTCAAAAACCTTTTATTAAAGGTTTATTTCTGTCAGTTTGACACATGTTTTTGTGTAAAAGTTATTAATAATCCCTGTAATCCATTGGCTTCCTGAACAGCCTCTGTTCAAAGAAATCCAGATGAGCTCATGGTTAATCTGAGTGCAGCCAAGACCAACGTGTTTTGCTGCATCTTAAAACAAGTCTAATACATTTTATATAATTTCATTTAAAAGTTATTTAATAAACTTTTATACTGATGTATATTTTGTATTACATCATAAATTCAAGAATTAACATCTGCAGCTGTGCATCCAGGTGTTAAGACGTTTTTTAATATTTCTTTCCAAATGTTCATGTGCTATGAATCTGATGGAGGTGTAAAGGTTTATAAAACAATGATGCATGAACTTCTTTGAAACCCAGCACCACTTTGGTCTTTGCTGCATGCTAACTAGCTGTTAGCTCATCTGCCCTGAATGGACAAAGTATCCTTTCAAGCTAATTTACTGTCTGAGTGAAAAATAATTAAATGTTTCCTGCACTAAGAGCAGTTTCAGTAACATCATTTTCACAAAACCATGTTGTTTCTTTTAGAAAATAACAAGAACCTCTGAGTTCCTAACTTTGGCCTTTGATCAAGTTAAAAAAAAAAAAAAAAAAGATAACTTCCCATGGGGGTGGTGTACCCTGTAGTGGTGCAGGACTGTCACACAACTGTAAAAATCTAACGGTTCATTTTAATGGTCAATTTGTCAGAATGGAACATCAACTCTATACTTGTCCTTTACAAATGGAACAAAAACAATCTATAACTTCAAGAAAAGAACTGTCAAACAAAAATTAATCTCTTTTTAAATCCAGTGTTTGGTTTTGTCCCTATGGGGCTTCTGTAGTAACACAGAGAAATCTGGATATAATGAGTCATTTTATGGTATTAAAGTCACAAACGTTCTTTTTTAACCTTTAACTTCCACGCCAAGAAAACAGAAAATAATATTTTTTCTTCCACTGGAAGCAACAAGGGTTATAGTATACACTAATGTAAGTTTTATTGATATTATTAATGTAAAGTAATAAAGTTTAACCTTTTATTCAAACATTTACATGTTTGTTAGTTTTTTGTTAGCAATGTTTTTCATTAGTGAAGTTGAATGTTTCAATAGGATATGAGGACTAAAATATACTCTACCAAACGGTTGACCTGCCAGTTAAAGGGTTGAGCAGTTTGACTAGCACAAACCCTGTTGATGATGTTACATCACATTACACAGCAGGCTGGACTGAATGTGATACTAAAGGAGACATTTTTTGTAAGATAAGGAACTCAGTTCATTGTATCTCTATCTACAACCAGTCAGATCCACAGTGTCCAAATTGATTAACAACAATGCTGGGAGTAACGAGTTACAAAAGTAATTAATTACTGTGATGCATTGCATTTTTCAGAAACGCAGTAATGTAAGGCATTACAGAAAAAAAAATCTGTAATATTTTACTCGGTACAAACGTCAGTAACGCGTACATTACACTACATATTTAACCCGGATTGAAGTGGTGGGTTTTCCAGAGGAGAAACGTCACTCATCGCCAAATGTTTCACTTCCTGTAGTCAGACAGAGCAGAGAGGAGTAAATCTGCAGCCAGTGAAACAAGTCCGGTTCTGTCCCGTCCGAAACTCATGCGTGGTTTGGTTCTGAACTCGGTCCAGATGAAGAACGCGGCCCGAGTCGTGCGCGCTCACAACATCCAAGGCCCGTTAAGACATATGAGCGTATGCAGCGCTCCGTAAACTGAAGCGAGCGAACTGAGAAGAAGTTTCATGATAAAGAGTCACTCTTTTATTCACGTCAGAAGTTGGAGAGTTCGCTCTCTCGCGCACTGAGCAGCGTCTGCTGAAGGAGGGAGGAGCAGACAGGTGGAGGTAGGAGTCAGACTAATAAGGAGCTTGTGCAGAGAGATATACGTTTATAGATTTAAATATACTGTAGATTATGGATATATTAAGAGAGATATGGGTGGATAGAGGGATGAAGGAATAGATGGATGATGAACAGATGATAAATGATGGATGGATAGATGGATGGATTGGTTATTATCCAGATAGTTGAATATCTCCATGTATCCATCACATCACTTTCCACTGGATGTAGAATGAGCTCATTTAGATGGTCAAATCTATATTTACAGTTATTTTGGTGAGAGTAAAGTAATGCAAAAGTAGTGTAATGCCTTACATTTAAAAAACAGTAATATTGTAATGTAACAAATTACTTTAAAATGACAGTAACAAGTAATAAATAATGCATTGCAGTTTTGAAGTAACTTGCCCAACACTGATTACCAGTGGGAATTAAATGGACATATTGCTGGGTTTCACATGATGTAGCATTGATGTCACCAAATGCAGATGGGGGTCAGGAAGTAACCGTTGCTGCACAGAACCCTGCCGTCTCTGTTGACTCGGCTTCAAAATGCCCAAATTCTGTGCGGTCTACGGTTGTTGCATCTGCTCTAATCGGGAGAAAGGCAAATGTTTTTTTCATGTCCTGAAAGTTGTGCGCCACAAAGGACTTAATTTTTTTTTAAACTTACTGAAAGAAGACGGCAGAAGTGGATCAATATTCTCCGGCTAAAAACAAGAGGCGCAGAAACGGACAATGCTAGAGTTTGCAACGATCACTTTCTAACAGGTAAGGGTTTACTAAATGTTATTTTCCAGTATTTTAGTAAACATTTACTTAGAAAAACATCTATAAAATGGCAGTACCAGATAGTTTGTTATGTCGATTGTTGCAACGCTGGGTAAATCCTCCAGACTGTATTTAAAGTCAGATTTTTTTTAAACTATATGGGTCATAACCTAAGTGAAGGTGTATTTTTTCACAATATCGCCCATTTAAAGCCTTAGTATAGCTGCTTTAATCCTACTCGCTGTGTTTTGTTGTGGCGCAGAACACTTCCTGTCCCCCATTTGCGACTTTGGGGTCATGTGAGTGAAACCCATCAATACTGCATTCACCTGTTGCTATTTAAATAAATAACCTTGTAATGCATTTTAAAACCCTCTTATTAGACTAACTCTTTGAAACTGCTGGACATGAGATCATGTGCAGTTCTGTAAAATATATGGCTGCAATAAGGAGAAATATTCCGTTTTGATTTTGTTTCCTCAGTAGTCAACAGAACCAAATCCACGAGTGAAAGTGAAGCAATAGCTGTGGGATATCAATCACATGCTTCTCTATTAATGAGACTTTGGCAAACGTTCTGTCTGCTGTTATGGAGAACTTCAGTTTGAAACTACACGGGGAGCTGAATAATCCAGGACTTGCTTGGCTGAGATTCTGATTTTGCACCATATGCGTTCAATAAGTTCACTCTGCTCTGCTCAAGGAGAAGGGAGGGGCAACGAGTTAATGCTGAAAAAGAAAGCAAAAGAGAGGAATAGTTTGGTGATGTCATGTTTTTCTTCTGAGGAGTTTAAGGTGCTTCAGCAGAAGGTAAAAAGTTGATTACTCAAAGGGAAGAGGATGTTTGGTTCCAAAGGGGGCAAAACTGCACACAGTTACACCAACCGTACAGTGTGATGGAGGTCAGTGGCAGTGCGAGCACTTTAATTAAATCCTAATTACTGCTGAGCAGATTTAGGATGACAAACAGATGTCAGGCTCATGAGACAGCACCAAGCATCACGTCATGATGACCTGGAGAGGTTACCAAAAAGAGGTCAGGCTTTTAATACGAGCCACGATCAACACTGGAGTGAAGACAAAGAGGTGCTGCGACTGACACTGAGCCACAGCAAACCCACAGTTTAATGGTTTCACACTGATGGCTATGTGTGATGTGAAGAGTTCAGCAGATGCAGGCAGACCTGCCAGTGAAGCGGGGTATGTGGCCAAGCTGAAGTGATGGACAGCCATAGCTGATGTGGGGGTTCTGGTGTGAAGGAAAAATGCTGAGAGGGTTCAGGTTGGGACAACAGGGTAACAGGTTCACGTGGGGCGCTGACTGTAATAAAATGCACCCCAAAATTCATCAGTTCTACCACTTATAGCCTCATTATCAACAAAAACAAAGATCAATCTTAATGCTGAAGTCTAACATATATATGGCAGTTTAAAGCTAAATATTTAGCTAATAGGCAGAATGGAAGAAGTCAAATATCAGCTAAGTCATGAGATCCCCTATCTAAGGTCTCAGAGACCCTTAGATGGATGTGGGGGTCTATGATGTTCAGAGAACAGAATGAGCAGTGACAACAGCCTGTTTTATTCTTATGAGAAGCAAAAAACATTGATTTTATTTTTAATGTGTTATTTTACAATCAGAGCTAACTGTTCATGTTACCTGTGAAGCCTCCCATGAATATTTTTAAAAAGTTAATTTTATAGAGATATAGTTTTTCCAATAATAAAAAAACAATTAATACAAAAATATTTGTTCAATTTTAGATGCTAATGTATTTAATTTATCCTTAATTCATCTCCTTTAGGGAAATTCCTCTCTGCTTTAGACTCATCTTCACTATTGTTTGGGGAGCAGTGGGTTCAGTATCTAGCACAAGGACACCTGGGCTCTCCTCCATGAAGGGTGGTGTCCCTTCCTCTAGGCCACGGTCACCCCATGACAAAGCATTCAAACAAACTTAAAATGATTTCTAAAGTTCTATAGACCCAAGGGGTAAGCAGGTCCCCAGGTGGATTTCAGTTCCTCAGTTTAATGGCTTGTATTTATAGAGCGCTTTCTAGAGTGCTGAACACTCCCCAAAGCGCTGTACAACACAGTCATTCACCCATTCACACTCACACTCTTGGTGATGTTGTTGTCTCAGCTGCCCTTGGACACTCTGACAGAGGCGGGGGTGCCATGCACTGGCGCCCTTCCAAGTCCCTCTGACCACCACCAGTAGGCAAGTTGGGTGAAGTGTCTTGCCCAAGGACACAATGACAATCTAATCCAGCTGGAGCTGGGGATTGAACCAGCGACCCTCTGGTTGCCAGACCGGCCACTCTACCAACTGAGCTACATGTAGCCCTTTCATTTATGTGTTTGAGCTGCTGCTGTTCATAAATCTGTGTCTGTTTGTAAGTCTGTGAGTAAAAGTGTTCATGTCACCTTGTTGTTTCTGGATGTTGGTGAAATCTTCAAACGTCAGGGTTCTGACCGGAGGTCTCCAGAAAGCATATGACTCCATGATGGCCTCCAGGCCGGTCCTGACAGGGGGAGAGAGGGAGATGGTTCAGAAAACAATGAATACCTCTCACTATTAAGACAATGTTTTAGTGTTATTGAAAGTTTTAATTGAGTTCAGTTTACCAAGGTTCAGTTTGATCTATTGCCACCTCTATTTTTAAAACCTAATAACGTTATTTACTTACATCTACACTGCTGCGCTCTGACTAGCTGTTAGCTCATCAATCTGGTTTGAATTAGTCTCTATTTCTCCAACTAGATGCTGTTCAGGAATGTATCTATATAAAAAATTTAGTAACCATTCACAAATTTTACACAAACTTTTTTCAAAAGGATAGTTTTTACGGCTTCTCAGTTTCCTCAGAGTTTGAAAAGATTTTTTAAGTGTATTCTTCAATATGTATTTTAAATGATTAGGTTATTTTAAAAATGACATACATGTGTTATGAGACGATCAGTGAACAAGAGAATCAGCTGAATCAAGAAAAAAATGAAGCTGTTATTGAGAAGGAGATACAAAGGTTTTTGTGTGAAGGA
Source organism: Callopanchax toddi (assembly GCA_006937965.1). Classification (NCBI taxonomy): domain Eukaryota; kingdom Metazoa; phylum Chordata; class Actinopteri; order Cyprinodontiformes; family Nothobranchiidae; genus Callopanchax; species Callopanchax toddi. The sequence continues at coordinate 2,668,629 of SSNR01000020.1, read as the reverse complement.
GAGGCGGGAATCGAAGTCTGGATGGAGGTTGGGGCCATTAAGAAACAGGAAGTTCTTTACTGCGTTCATAAATCTGAGGTGACCTTTCATCTTGAATCTGTACATGGTTCTCCGTCCTGCTTGATTTACTTCCCTACACGCTGCTCGGCTTCATCCCAGAGAAGTCTGTGCCCGTCACTAATCCCAGTGTTGTTTCAGGCCTGCTGACTACAGAGCATGGCAGCTTGTTAGTGCAATTCACTAATCTGCCCAGTCAGTGCCATCATTTATATGGTCAGAGTGCAGAGGGACCAAAACCCAATTAAAACATAGGTTTTTAAAATATTAACATTTCATCTATCAGGCTTTAACAGGTTAAAAAAAAATTATAACATGTCTTTTTTTCTTTTGTTTTTCCATTTCAACTATCTTAATTCTGAAAGTAAAACATCAACATGCTGATGAACGCTGCAGCTCTGTGTCTAATGAGCTCTCATTCAGAAAGACGTTCAGCGTGTTTCTAATCAAACACTTAATCAGAATCATTCAGCCAAAACAGCAGCATTAAAGACAACAATATGCACGAATGATCAAAATATTAAAAACTGTTTAAGACATCCAACTGATGTAGGAGGTCCTCTAAGGTAACGAGACTCAGTTCTACTTTGATCTGAACAAAACAAACCCCAGAAGGAACCCAGAGCAGAGCGTGAGGATAAATTAATTTTCTCTCTCTCTCTCTCCCTCTCTCTCTCTCTCTCTCTCTCTCTCTCTCTCTCTCTCTCTCTCTCTCTCTCTCTCTCTCTCTCTCTCTCTCTCTCTCTCTCTCTCTCGCCAGACAAATATCTCATTTTCTGCTATCTTTTCATCTGTAGCTTTTCTGCAATAAAACTCTGATGCTAGTTCATAAATCAAACAGCCTATTGTTAGAAAAATGAAAAAAGATGTCTGAAAAATCTGTGTGTCATTAATGCAGACCAGATGAAGGGACTGCTTTCATGAGGAGGGGCTGCTGCTTCACTCATTCCTCCTCTCTTCCTCCAGAGTAATAATATAGATTACAAGACTGAGGCAATATAATTAAAAGAAGAGAGGCAGAAAGGAAAAATTAAAAGAAAAAGGTAGAAAAAAATGAGAAAGAAAAAGTAATGGTTGGCATTTTCTGCTAAATTAAAAATCATAGGTATTCCCGTTACTGAATGGTGAGTGAGGATGTGAATAAAACCTGAGTCCAGACAGTGTTAATAACCCTAAAGCTGTTCATTTACAGGTCAAAATGTCTAGACGTCAAGATTTAAAAACCTACATTTACTTACTCAAACCAGCGCTGCCAACACATTTTATGGCCACACTTATGACGACCATAAAGCTGTTGAAAATCTAACTGAACAATGATAAGGCCTCTAATGCCTGTAAAGATGGAAGGTCTAAAACTTCACTAATAAAGGTAACTAAAAACCTTTTGTTACAAACACTGAAAAGTATGGACTGCACACACACACACACACACACACACACACACACACACACACGTATAAATATACAGTATGGTGGGATTTGGGTGGTGTATGGCATCATTGGAGACAAATTGTAGGAGAATTTTACATTTTTTCTTTCAGTTTGGTCACCAATCCTCACAAAGTTGTCTCACATTTCTTGTACTTTCTGATTCATGGAAACTAAACTGCTGGGTCTCAACCTTAGATTCTAGGTCCAGTGTCCTACATGTTTAGTTGTTTCTCTTCTCCAACACACCTGATTTAATGGCTATATTACCAGTTCAGCATGTCCTCAAGCTCTGCAGAAGTCTGGTAACCACTCACTGATTCAGCTCAGGTGTGTTGGAGTAGGAAAACAACTAAAACATGTAGGACAGTGTCCCTTGAGGACTGGAGTTTGAGACCTCGATGATCAGGTAACAATGTTCAAAACTCCAGCACCAGAAGAGCGAGGACTCGTGACTCACGTGAGGAAACTGACAACCTGCTTAAGCACGTTGAGGCATGTTGTGACCCCCTGTGGAGTGCGTTTATAATGTTGTTCCAGCACAATGTAAAACGTGGTTCTATGAATTAATCGTCACTCAGTCTTATGAACACAACACTTTGTTGAATTCTGCCAAGTTGCTGAACTAAGTGTACACTCAGCTCAGACACCTCAGGCTGTTTAGAGTCCAGTGTGAAAACACATGATATGGTTCAGTTCAGACAATGAAGCAACCTGGAAAATAGCACTCACTGTTTTGATTTTAAATTTCAGAGACTATTTGTGACTTTCAGTGCGTTAGAGCGGACATGATGGATGTAAACAGATGAGGAGCCATTAGAAATGCTGTAACAGGATTAATTGTGTACCTGTTTCGACCTGAGTCACGGAAACCTTTGGCGAAAGGGTTACGATCAATCTTTAACCTGGTAATCTGCAGAAAAGAACAGAGAAACTTCTTTATGTGGTCAAAGTTACACAGAGGAGTGTTTCCTGTGTTTCTGTTGTTGCTGTGAATCAGAGGAAGCTGTTTACCTGCTGGTTCTGGTAGGCAGTGACTGTGGTGAAGACGGTTTCAGGGAAGCTGAAGGTCTTCACCCCGTCCCCGCTGGGAACTGGTTTATTAGGGGACAGTTCGCTGCTGAAGTCCTTTCTGATGATGTGAACACGAGGCTGATACTTGTGCATGGAGTGGAGGATGATCTGTATGAATCACAATGAAGAACTGGTATTGTTTTTGTCTCATCAGCTGGGAGGATGTTGATTTATTATCTGTGTTCATGTTGGTGGTTCAGAGGGGAAATTCAGACCAAGTTCAAAGTCGTTCACTGAATCAGACCTCATAACTTGTAGATGAAGGCAGAAGACCGCCTCAGCTGAGTCTGTTAGCGGCGCTAACCAGAGGGCTATTTCACAGCAGAGAGGCGTCAGACGGTGTGTGTGTGTGCCCCCCCACCCCCATCCCTCGCCTCAGGCTTCAGTCTGCTCCTGATTAATCTGGGGTTGAGTAAACCTCCCCAGAGCCAAACACCCCCAGTCCTCTCCAACAATAGAGGGGGTCATTTCAAATGAGGCCTGCAGGAGGGGGAACACCTCTGAATATCAAGTACATTACATTAACACTACACTATAAAGACCTCAAATCACACACACACACACACACACACACACACACGCACACACACACACAACAAGAAGGTCTGACTGGACACAGAAACCTGTTTGAATCTGCAGTCCTCGTTTCTATGAACTCTTCTCCATCTGGGCTTCTTTTTGTGGTCATTTTCTGCCCTGAGATCACCTGTCAGTCAAAGCTGGGCGAGCGCTGCTGTGGTTCGTTCTACTCGTTGCACAAATTGTAATCCCAAAGAAAGAAATGTCTCCTGACTGCATGTCTGGATGTTGGTTTCACACCATGGAGGACAGACATACCTCTGTGGGTTGTTTTAATGTAGCATCTATTTAAATCAGTAAAAAAAATACATCATTTCAAAAAAGGAAATCACAGGGTTTAGTCTATAAGTATAATCTACAAGGAAACACTATAGATCAGGCTATATCAGATATATGGTATATATGTCAGTTATAGATATAGATCAGATGTAAAAGTGACAGAGTTTATATTTTGGCCCTGGCTGCTCTTGGACCAACCATTAGCTCATTCATCCTGTAGAACATGGTCTCTGTTTTTCTGAACAGAGGCTGTTCAGGATGCTACAACAGGTAAAGTGACTATTACATTTACACAAAAACATACTTTAAGAGTTAAGAGTTTTAAAACTGTTCCATACAACAGTCTGCTTCAACCTGTAAAGGGCTATTTGTTGTTTGTTTATTTATTTATTTTGATCAATGTTTTATTTATTTATCTGTTTATTTATTTATATTGATCAATGTTTGATTTATTTATTTATTTATTTATATTGATCAATGTATCTTTATTGAGTTTTCAGATACAAAGAATAAGCCAGCACAGACAAAAACCAAGAAAGAGTTTCTCTTTTCATTATAAAATGTCTTTATTTAATATCATTATTTATTTAGATTACGTTTTAAAATATTTCTACCTGTAATTTTTAGATTTCTGTTCTGTGTCTTTAATTCTTTTATGTATTTTATTTTGTTACTTGTATTTATTTCAAATTTGTTTCTATTTATGTTTAATTTATTTAATTTTCCATGACCCTTACTGAATAAAGCGATTTTAAAAAAGTGGATGAATTTAATTCAATATTTGTTTATTTATTATTTTTATATATTATTTAATATTTTTAGTTATAAACATGTTGTGAGTTTTACTTTTCTGTTGTTTTTATTGTATTTTTATGTATTTAATTTATTATCTAGTTTCCTTTTTTAAGCATTTTTACTTTTTAATATTAAACAGATTTTTCAAATATTTTAAAGTTTTTTCTTATTTTTCATTTTGTAAAAAGTTGTAAAAGTTTCAGGTTCAGGTTGAAAATCAACGTTTAAATCAGACTCAAGAATTCTAATATGGTCATTTACCCTATAAAGGGTTCAAACAAAATTTTATCTTTAAATAGTTTTTTTTTTTTACATAAGCACCTCAGTGCCTTGTAGCCCAGTAGGTTCCTGTCTTTATTCAGGTGACATGAAGTCAGAGCTGATGACATAATGTGTAGTAACTCAGAGAGCAGCCAGAGGACAGAGACTGACTGGTTCAGCTCTAATAACATTAACCTGTTTTCATTTAGTAATGATGTTCCTTTGGGACTTCACACCAGAGCCACCAACCAGAGCAGGAGAGTTAACAACAGCCCTTAAAACACCATCAGTCACAGTAATAAACTGTTGTAGGTAAAGAGCTAAAGCACTGAGATGAGTCTGGACTCCGTTAGTAGGAATTAGGACTGAATGTCTGTGAGAGCGGAGGAAGAAATCCTCTTACATCCTACAAAAGAACAAACATCACTCAAAGGCCAATTCACATATTTTGCAGAGAAATGGGTGAAAGTTAAAAGCAAACCATGTAAAACTTTACTGTGAGGTTTTTAAAGTTTTTACAGGGCACTGCTTATAATGTAGGCCTACAAATAAACGCATCATTACAAAGCAAAGCAACAAAACAAGGCAGCAATAGAAACATCTCAGGCTTTTCCTGACTGCTGCAACATTTTAGATTTTCCCATCGACCAGTGAAACAGGAAGTGGACAAGACAAGACAGCAGCACTAAAACTGACATCAGTTCATTAAAAACAAGTTATAGGATGTTTATAGCTTACAACACAAGTCCACTTTAAATACCACCTTAATGTCATTAATGAGAAAAAACACAAATATGTGGTTTCTGACAAGAAAACATTCAGATTTCATATTAAAACAATGTTTGAATTTGTTCATTTAGTCTCTTTTACTGTTTTCTTTTGTTTTGTTTTTTTTGTTAAATGTTAATAAAAAATACATTTTAGCCACTTTGCAGTGTTTTTCTGTGTTTTAAATAATTACTATCTTACCTGCACTAATGAGCTAACAGCTAGCCAAGACCCAGCTATCATAAACAGGGCCTATATCTGTGTGTTGTTCTTGTTTTAAACCTTTACCCTGCTGTCAGGTGTGCATTTCATTTATTTTGGCAGAAACATTTGAATAATTGATTTGACTACCGAATGCACAAGAAGCGCTACGCTTTGCTGCTGCTGGTATTTAAGGTCATTAAAAAACTCAATCTAAATAACCATGCTGTGAAACTGACAGCAGTGTAAAAAGTATTATAAACTGCTGTATCATTTAGGAGATTATCTGTTTAAGAAATCAGTAAAACTCTTTGGTCACTCTGCTAGCCTTTAGCCTATCAGTCCTTAAAAGAAAACACTTGATATCTCATAATTAAAAGATGTCATAAAGGTATCTATATCAGGTAAGATAGTAATAATTAATAACTCTAACTACTTCCTAATGACTGATAAGTCTCTTTAGGTCTCTTTTTTGACAGCTGCTTGTAGTTTATTTTCTAAAGGAATTCGATTTTTTTTTAAACCTGCATCCTGCTGTCTAAATTAAAACAAAAAAATGCATCTATTTGAATTTTAAAGAACATACCAGTTCTCACATCAATAATAAACATAGAGAAATGTTGGTTTAATAATAATCCAGCACTTTAATTAATAACAGGAAAGTTTGAGGACTAGTTGCTTTTAGGAAGGACCATCTCCTCCATCACTGAACAGAAAAATCAACTTTTATGTGAATTTACGTTTCATGATTGAAACCACTGCAGATCAGAATTACAGCATCATAAAGACATGAAAGTAATCCTCATCAGTGGATCATGTTTCATAGAGCAACACTTAAAGGCCTTTAATCTGGTAAGAAAAGAACAAAAGGTCCAGTGAAATACAACTCTGCCTTTCAATAAAACACACATTTTAATTAAGTTTGTTCATTATTTGCTCACTTTATTATGTATTGTTCTATTAGTTTTGTCTCTTTGAGTCACCTTTGATTCACATAGTAACAGAGACTGTTAGACAATAGTTTGTTTTTTTCTAACAGACTCTGTTTCTGCTGTGATGTCTGATGATTCCTGACATTTACAGCTTTCTGTCTGTTTCTGATGATGCAGATTTTTGATGAAGTCATGAGGTTCCACCAGGAAAACAAAGCAGAAGAGGAAATAAGCTTCCACATGTGTTATTCTCTATTTGGGTTGATCATCTGCAGAGCAGTGATGAGGCAGGGCCTTTCCAGGCTTCCTTCAAGCTGGAAGCTGCCATTTTATCACAGACCTGGAAACATGTCTACCATGGCGCCATCACTACACTGTATTTACTAACATTAAGGCATCTAGAAGTCACAAGAAAGCATCAGTTGCTTACCTTTTATGGTAATTTCTGCAGCTGTGAGTGACACAGAAGGTTGTGCAGCTTTAGTATGTGTCCTGATTTATCACATGAAAAGTCACTTAGCCCCATCTGGTGCTTGGATTCAGAATACCACTTTTGAAACTTCTGAGTCTCTGGTCCGGTGCCCTTCGTCTCACAAAGTCACATATGTTCAATGTTGCCAGATTGAAAATGTTAAAGTATCGTACCAGGATCTTAAAATGATCATATTTTAAGAACAATTATCGTACACATACGTTACAGCCTGACATGCCTGATGACCCACAGTTTTAATATCAGTGTATCAAACACTGCAAAATTATAATCTTTAAAGTAGTTTTAGCTTTAAATAATCTAACACAATGATTAAAACAAGCATCTCTTACAAATTCCACACCACAGAGGGTTCAAATTATCATATTTATGGAATTATTGATCATACAGAGTGCTAAATTATCCTACAAATACGATAATTATCGTAAATCTGGCGTATCTTGTTAGGCTAACCCAAAGTGGCTAGTTGTTATGCTAGCGCCAGAGTGTTTTTTAGCTCATGATTCCTGCTTTTTTTTCTTCGATCTCTCTCTGCTTGAACACAGCTGATTTCTTTGAAGGAGTAAATAACTGCTTTTTGTAGAAAGCAATGAAGGCTGAGGAGACATTTCAACAGTTAGATTTAGGTGTTTCTGAGCAGAAACAATGGCGCTAACGTTTTTACGGCAATGGTTTAAAACGGACACTAGGGGGTGCCAAAACTGCATTGTATGCCATTGTATGTGTGATGAAGTTTTATGTTTGGTAAAAATATGCTAACATTGGAATACAGGTGATTACTTCATCAGAGAGAGAATAACTGGGATTCAGTCTAAGTTTCAATATCCAACAAAAAAAACATTATACACGATTTTAAACACTTGAAAAACAAAGGAAAAATGTTTACCAGCTGCTATTGTAACATGAAGTTCATAAAGTTTTTAAAAGTAAATGTACACAGCAATACTAATGACACCATAGATACATGGGGTGGAGTCCGTTTGATGATTCTGGATTCAGGCAAACTATTTTAATAAATAGGAAAAGTAACCATTGACAGCTGAATCGTGTTTGATCGACCTGATTCAAGATGGCCGCCACAGCTAATCAACATTAGCTAACTGAAAATAAGTCAGTCAGTTTTATGGATACTGAGCTCATGTTTTACATAGTAGCCATTAGTGGTCATTAATTAAATGAATCACATAATGCACTTTTAACACATGATGCTAGTTTTAAGCTGAAACTCCATTACTTTTCTGAATAGGATTATTTTAATTTAAATCTCTGGCAGCTAAAATTATTCCTTCATGGCCTTTAATTTAATTAAAGGAAAGTCTTTAATAAAAATGAGGTTTACATAAAAAGAACAGTTTTGCGTTGCTCTTATTAAGACCCAGGATCCTGATATATTTTCTGCATATTAGTCTGACTTCAAACAGAAAGTGTGAGGGAGGGCAGTGTGTGGTACAGCAGAGAGAAAATCTATTCTGAACAAGTCTGTGAATCATAATGAAGATCTATTTCAACATGTTTAAGCAAATGCATCAAAAACATTTCCATCCTAGAGCTGCCACACAGCATTTCATCACCACAGCAGCTTGAGCTGATGTGAAGCTCAGAGCAGGAAATCATAGCTTCAGCATTTACACGCACTCAGGTCAAACAGGATGCTGTGATACACTGTGCAGGTTTCACTGTAGTGGGTCTGTGTACGGTAAACACATTTAAACGGTGATAGCAGACACAGTGTTTCACAGACTAACTGGGTTTCCTTTGTTATTTTAATTCATAAAACAGAAACAGTGAACAGGAAGACTTAAACCACTGAAAAATCATAGTATGCAAATATGGCTGACCTAAAACCATGCAAATCACTAGCTGTAAGCAACCCATTAATGGATGTTTCTCATTCACATTCCAGGGATTCACGTATCAAACACACTGAGCTGTAGAGTCTAGTGAAACCATCGTTTTGCTTACATGTCCCTGGTCATCCAGCTCGTTGTTGGTGAGTTTGAGTTTGTCGAAGCTGACCACCTGCCTCATCCAGGTGTCTCCTGAAGCCAGGGAGTCTGGATGGATGTACACCCGCGGGGGCACTGGGGAGTCTGCATTTCCTGCCACCATCCACTTGGAGCTGTGATACACATACCTGCAAGAAACAAACACAGAATCCTATTTAACTGATGATATAGGACATGTCATTAGTTTTAATTCCCCTAAAAAATGTATTATTTTTACATAAATGCCACATTTAATATACAATTTAATACATATAAATACATGCTTTTGTTTGTTTGTTTTTGTGATTCAGGTTTGAAGGATCACCCTCCAAACATCATTCAACCACTTTTCAAAGTTCCTGTTTCTTAGGCTTCCAGCTGCTTTTTGTGCTAACGCTCCACAGAGGTGGAGGTCTAATGTTCCCTCGCCACCTCACTGTTTTCAAAACTCATCAGAGGTCATCTCACGGTGTTTCCGGTTAATATAAAGCCTGCTCAGATTAAACAGGGTTTATAGCTCAGAGCTGGAGAACAAACTCCAAACACAGCCTCGCTGGCACAATACCGGCTGTTAAAACTCATCTGTTACTCCACTCCACTTGAATTTCTAATAAGACCAACATAAAATATTCCATATGCTGTCACACGCTCGGCTGCACAGTCCCAATTAAACTTAGCAAAATGTTTGATGGTGCTGTGTGCAACCTAGGTACAATGAGGCGTTCTGCCCATGCAGAAAGGAAAAGGCTTAGATGGATACAAGAAACATCCATGCAAAAAAAGAACAAAAAGGAGAAGGAATGGGTGGAAACAAAAAGAAGACAAACAATAGAGAAAGAAGTTTGAGTGAAATAAATACAGCTGACAGAAAGGTAAAACGGGAAGAGGAGAAGAAGAATGAGAGAGTACAGAGATTGTGAAGCACAGCTGTTAGCTTTTAGTTCAGCCCCAGCACTCAGTTAAAAGTGTTTTATCTGCCAGAGTCATCCCTCACACTGAAACATGGACAGAAACTCTCATTTGGTCCTTTTGTTATTGCCTTGGAAGGGCAACACCTTCCTGTTTTAAAGACTCACACATCTGTAGATGAGAGGAAAACGCACACTGTCTCATTCTGCTACAAAAAGCTGCTACACATGATGGGTAAACACACACACACACACACACACACACACACACACACACACACACACACACACACACACACACACACACACACACACACACACACACACACACACACACACACACAAAGAGATTTCTGGGAATGAAACACACTCAGGCTGTCATGTCAGAATAAAAATTGACTGTATTAAATCCAGAATAGATTTTTCTAACATTATTTCTCTAAATAAATCCTCTTTAATAAACAAGCCTCTCATCAGTTCTCCATTATCACAAGTTTATTTTGCTTTTTCAGGTCAAACTTAAAGGAATTATAATTAGTATTTAATTTAATTTAATTTAATTTAATTTAATTTAATTTAATTTAATTTATATAGTCATCAAAATGTAACAAAAATGAAAGATGTGCAGCAGGTGAGATTAGGACTAGGACCCTGTTTTAAATATATATAAATATATATATATATATATATATATATATATATATATATATATATAATCTATGAAAAAAACACAAGTAATTTCGACAGTATAATTACATGAAACTGTTTCCATCAGTTACGCAATTAAAACAACATCAAGAGACAAGACAGACATTAAATACAACAAGAGACATAATATTACTGTTAGGTTTGGTTTAATGGACATATTTAACTGTTTACATTTTTTTATATTAAAAGAAATGACAAACCAGACTCTGGCTTTTGAAAATCATAACAGTTGATTTTTAATTTTAAACATAACTAAGAGGACTTTTCCTGTTTAGTTTTTCGTCTATTACACCAAGGTATAAATGTAAATGTATAAACCATGAAACTTCTTCATTGGTTTTAGAGAATTAGCTTATTTTATCTCAGTACAATCAATCAATCAATCAATCAATCAATACATTGTTATTATTATTATCAGAGAGAAATGAGATGTTTCTAGATTGTTCTAGCTGTGAGCAGGAAGAATCTTCTGGAGAGGATCTGTTCCTGCAACCATATCTCAGTAAAAGCGTCAGGTCCCTCCGACCACCACCATCAGACAAGGTGGATAAAGTGACTTTCCTATGGACACAACTAACCTAGCTAAAGCTGGAATTGAACAGGCGACCCTCCAGCTGCCAGACGGCCACTGAGATACACGCCGCCTGTACACTCATAGAGTAAAAAAATCAAGCTTTTATTTCTAGCGATTTTGATGATTATGGCATATTGGAACCCCAAAATTCTGTCTCAGAAAATTAGAGCATTAAAAAATATTTTAAGCAGAAATACCAGACTTCTGAAAGGTCAGTTAGTTTCTATACTCTCAGTTCTTGTTAGGACCTCATTATGCTGTGGGGCTGCTGAGGTCTAATGAAAGCCCAGGCTGCTTTGATAGCAGCCTTTACCACATCTATACTGTTGGGTCTGGTGCCTCTCATCTTCCTCTTGACAGTCCCCATTGATTCTCTATGTCGGGGGTGCACACACTTTTTCACAATGTGAGCTACTTTTACAATGAGCAGCGCCAAGAGATCTACCATATATTATGTGTGTGTGTGTATATATATGGGACTCGATTAAAAAAATTAATCAAATTAATTACAGCTTTTGTAACAAATTAATCGCAATTAATTGCATTTTATACTAACAATACAATTTACCGTAAAAAGCCATTTTTAAAATTTAAAATAATTTTTTTGGGGGACAGAATGAAATAATAGACCTGAACTTTAATATTATAAACTCAAGCTTTTTTAATTTATGAAAAACCTCTTTTGTGGAGATTTTTATTATAAACTTCATATAAAAATAAGAAAAAAATTCCTAAACACAAGATTTTAACATTTTTATCGTTATCTTTTGAAAAACTGACAACTGTACTGCTCTCTGGTTTTTTCTGCTATCGTTGCGAATTTGATGAAATAATAGAATCCAACGGCCAGGGCGCAAAGCATCCTGGGATAGCCTTTGCCAGCGAGGATACACCAGACCCGTCCTCAAAATTGGGGTGGAACAAGGACGCATTTAAGGACACATGAATGAGTATCCTTCGAATTCGGACAGCACTTGTCGCGGCGCTGTGACGTCATCAGCCTCGAAATATGTCCTCAGAAGTGTCCTACCCCCGAATCCAGACACAGCCATGTGTCCAATCATGAGTTATAGCTAGCAGGTAACTGTCCCAGGAGAGAAGCACAGGTAACCTTCTCCCTTTGATCACTCACCAGTTCCCAGGCCAGAGAGATACTTAAACCTCCAGTGAGTTTTGGGTCTGCCTATGAGCAATGTGCTCAAAACCCCTCCAGAGGTAGGGAACCTAAAGGCATCAGAACCACCTCACTTCTTCTTTCCATGTGGAGAAGCAGCAGCTGAGGTCCGCCCAGCTGACAGAACTCCTCACCTTATATGGCTAAGTTCACTCACTAGGTCGGAAGATAATTTCAGATGTGTGTATCCAAGATCTCTCACTTTCAGTCATGATCCAGATCTCATGACCATAAGTAAGCATTGGACAGAAGAATGTAAGAACTTTGCCTATTGGCTCAGCTCCTTCTTCACCACACAGACAGAGCAACACTGAAGGTGAAGATGAAGTTGGTCCATCTCTCACTCCATCCTACAACTCATGAACACACCAAGATACTCCTCCACTGGAGACAAGGACTCACTCCCAAACTGGGTGGAGTAGCCAGTGTTACCATTAGAACAAACCACCACAACCTCACTACAGATGTCTGGTGGATGCTAAGATCTGACCTTTCACACTTTATCACACCTAAAAAGGATCAAGTGAGTTATTAATTATGTACATGAAGTCCTCAGACACTGCAACAATAAGACACTTTCTGGGTGACGTTTTATGAATTTTATGTTGTAGTGAGGTTCCAAATCAGAGAGAAGAAGCAGGTATTTGATGAAGACAACCTGCAGGTTCACAAAAATACTTCATCAGTTCATCATAAAGCATCTGTCAAAAACAGTAACAATACTTTGCTTATAAATTGTATGTATAGCTATGTCTTTAAGTTGTATATTTAGTAAACTAGATTCATGAAACAGCTGTTGAAATATACACCAGCAAAAAGCTAAAATAAAAACTCAGCTCCTCTTTTAACTTGACACACTTGTCTGATTTTTTACACACTCACACATGCCTACACACTCCCAAAAGGTGCCAGGCGTTTCTGTAATTTCCTGTTTGGAGTGCTGTTTATGGTTACACTCAGCGTAACAGGGAAAGTGTTGAGGAATGAGGAAACTTTAGCCCCAAACAGGACTGGAAATCTGATTAGTCGCCCCGCTTTTATCTTTCATAAATCTGCCATCTGGTACCGGCACGATCAAACAGGACCAGACTTTATGTGACACTCTTACAGGACAGATGGGGGATGGGGGGGGGGGTCTCTGCTTTCTCAGCCAACACCAAACCATACAGCTGACAGAACTGGACTGCAATGCACGCACGCACGCACACACACGCACACACACACAGTAATACACACACACATATGCAGGAAAAAACAAAAGAGGTTATCAGTGAATATGTAAGTGGGTGTGTGTAACACAGACTCTCTCTCTCACACACACACACACACACACACACACTCACACACACACACACACACACTGGTCATGCTGGCTGTATTGAGTTACTGTACTGACAGTGTAAATATGCGTGTTGTGGGTCAACTGATTTCTGTGTGTGTGTGTGTGTGTGTGTGTGTGTGTGTGTGTGTGTGTGTGTGTGTGTGTGTGTGTGTGTGTGTGTGTGTGTGTGTGTGTGTGTGTGTGAACACACATGTGTTCATGAGAGCCAGGTGTCCTCACATTTGTTTTATTTTATTAAAACAATATAAAGAAACACAATTGGCACTTCCTAGCTGCAGATCTTCCACCAGAGGGCAGTAGACATGTGGAGGACTGATCAAGGCAGGTTTATGATGAAAGAACTAATCCTGATACTCCACTTGGCTGCTTTAAGACCAGAAGTAGTTTGATACAAATTTACAACAATCACTGACAAGAGGTTAAAGGAAGGATTGACTTGAGATGTTTTATATCCCAGTGGAAAACTTACAGTAGAGCTGTAACACACATTATGACACATTTCAAAGCTTAATGAACCCCTTTGTTCAGCACAGCAATCTGAGCAAACGTTCATATGAAGGAGATGCGATGTGCAGATTTCATGAGTGAGACGCTCCTAAAGAGGGCCGAGCTCTAGCAAAGCGGCTCACTTCCAATAAACTCTTGCTTTTGAGACACCAAACTCCCAAATACTGTGAGACACTCCAGTGACAGATCCCAGCTCAGTTTGTAAATCCATGTGGTGAATTCCCCAGCCAGGAAGAAAATCCTATTTAATTTTACAAGACCTTCTGGCCTCTGAAACTCCTCCATGATGTCTTGGTTTGCTGGTGAAAGAAAAGAGAGGCAGGGGGCAGAATGTCTGCTTAACGCTTCGATGGACGCTTCACAGCTTTTAAACTACGATTTGAGACAAGAAAGGTCACACCCACCCAGCTGACTGCACAGCTTACACGCATTTATCTTGTGTTTTTATTAATACTTATTTCTTTATGATCAAGGTGACACTGTTTGCAGAAGAGGGGGGTTCTTTGTGCACCATGTTAGCCTTTAGGTACAACGTCAGGCTCACACAAAGAAACTAAACTACAGTGTAATCATGTTTTATGTCTTTGAACTTAGAGACACCAAACCGCTGCCTGAACAGGCTGTTCACACACACACACACACACACACACACACACACACACACACACACACACACACACACACATGACTCAACATGTGACATGTTTCTGAGACCCATTATTATCATTTCTTTATTTTATGATTAAACATCAAATGAAAACATACTGTAGCTCCAATCACCTAAACGTCGCCACCAAAACTGGGAGGTCATCCAGGGGTCAAGTCTGACAGGAATTTCTTTATTTTTCTTTATGCTGAAATGTAGTGTAAAGGTTAATAACATAATAATCACAGCAACAATTCATTTTATGCTTGGCTGCACTCAGACCAGCTGTTAGCTCGTTACTCCTGTCAGATAAAAACTCTATTTTCCTGAACTGAGGCCGTTCCAGAATCTAATCTTTACATAAAAACAACTGAAAACCCTTCAATGTTAATGTAAGGACTGGAGGAGGCATGAGCTTTAAAACACAACAGGAAATAAAGTCCAGACTGCAAGTTCTGCTGTGAAACTTCACCTCAAGATACAATCACTGCATGGGACGGACACACACACAAAACACACACACACACACACACACACACACACTCACACACACACGTCCTCTCTCTGGTTCAGAAGGTGTTATCCATTTTGTATGAGTAATATAAAAAACATTTAAACTTCTATCATCCAACTGTCATAGACCTCAGCAGCCCTCAGGCTCAAACTGTTAGAAACACCCGAGAAAAGATTCCCCTCTAACAAAACGCTGTTTCAGAGCGGGTTGATTCAGAGAACAGGAGGTTCTATACATCCTGTATTTTGACCTATCTTATTAAAGCGTCTTTGTCCAAACCCAGATTTAAAATGATTTACATTTTAAAATATATATTTTGGACAGTAGGCTGCATGGTGGCGCAGTTGGTTAGCACTGTTGCCTCGCAGCAAGGAGGTCGTGGGTTCGCGTCCCGGCTCTGCGGCCTCTCTGCGTGGAGTTTGCATGTTCTCCCTGTGCGTGCGTGGGTTTTCTCCGGGTACTCCGGTTTCCTCCCACAGTCCAAAGACATGACTGTCAGGCTAATTGGGCTGGTAAATTGTCCTTAGGTGTGAGTGGGTGTGTGGTTGTTTGTCTCGTTCGTCTCTGTGTGGCCCTGCGATGGACTGGCGACCTGTCCAGGGTGTCCCCCGCCTCTCGCCCCCTGACCGCTGGAGATAGGCACCAGCTGCCCCGCGACCCTCTGTGGAGGATTAAGCGGCTACAGAAAATGGATGGATGGATGGATATTTTGGACAGTGAAAATAATTAATCATGTCATAAATTCCATTGGCTCAAAAACAACTCGCATTACCACCTTAAAGCAGGAGACTCAGGAATAGATCGTTTTATTATTTTATCTCGTCATTTATGGGTTTTAATATGTATTTATTCAAAACTAATAGTTTAATATTTATTTAAAATATGTGATTATTAAATGATGTTTGTAGTAAAATCTTACTGTAGTTCAGCTTTGCTTTACACCAAATTATTAATTAAATAATGTGCTTAAAATCAAATAAATCCTGTAAATATCTAATAAATCAACATTATTATGCTCTTTTAATGATTTGTTAATGTTTTTCTTGATGAACTAATGAAACCTAATAGTATTTATTATGTATCAATTTATAATAAGTGTATTTAATTGTTAGTTTGGTTTAATAAAGGCTTAGGTCACATTTTATTTATTATTATATCAATTCTCTGTGTAAGAAACTGTTTTATGAGTTATCTCAATATCAGAAACCAGAGAACAATATATTTGATATCATTTTTTATAAATGTGATATCTAGTTTGATTCTTGTTATAGAAATATGATCACTTAAAAACAAGCAGGAAAGCAACGTCCCAAAGCAGCTGAACTATAAGAGTGTGTTCAATAGAATAGAAGAAGAGCAGGTTCTGATGAGAACTCAATAATTCACAACCTGTTTGAGGATCAGAACTACACTTTTGTCTAAAAACAAATACAAGCCCATCTGATTTATTTCTGTGTCCATAAAGTTTGATATATTTAAAAATGACAAACTTCTGAGACACAGTTAGAGTTTTGAGTAAGGAACATCTCAGGAAAACAACTACAACGTGTTTCATGAAACACAAACAGTAAAAGCTTTCATTGGTTCGACCCTAACTGGGTGTTTTTGTCACTTATTTATCAAATTTCTGTGAACAACAGCTTCTAAAACCCGACCCATCCAGTCACTGAGTCTGCAGGTGAACCTCATGCAGCCTTGTTGTTTTCCCTAAATCCTCCTTCAGACATGTTGAATGTGTTTCTGCTCTCAGCTCTTGGCTCAGCTGGATTTCTCTGTGGGATGATGATGAATACATTTCAATCTCGTCTCTGGCTCGGACTTCAGGGAGCAGCGCTGTGAGCCAGGACATCAGTCTTATAGTTTATCCAGAGAGATCCATCACATACGAGCCCATCCTCCAACAGTTGCACACTTTAATCACTTTTACTTCACTCCGCTGATGCAGAGAGCCAGAGTGACTGATCTCTCTGTAGTGCCGTTACAGAATGAGGAGTCTGACATGGGGAAAAACGCTGCAATGTTCTCATTTAATCCAAATCCTGTTAGGAGTAACGCCAGCTTGATAAATGGCCTGTAGATGAGACAAACCTAACGAGAACAGAGTATTTATACAGAGAGTAATATTTGAAAATCATCCAGGAAAATGCAGATTTGTGTCCAGTGACTGCAGCAGCGGGATGCTGCTCTGCTCACAGAGACATGGCTGTGCAGGCAGGGTGTTTAATAAAACTATTACCCTGCTATTTTCAGACAGGGGCTCAGATCAACTTCATATTAAAACCTGTTTTGATTCAACAGCTGTTTGGTGGAAAAATATTTATGGATTTGCAAAGAATTTAATTTTCCACAAATGTCTAATAAGGCTTCAGGATATACCTGTATCTCTTGTTGTCCACGGGTACAATGTCCATGGCGATGTAGTACTGCTGATGAGGGTCCAGTCCTGCAATCTTTACTCGCATGGCAGGAAACATCCTCCTGATGGGACAGAAAACAGGAAAACATCTGATCAATTGACAGAAGTTTGTTCAGAAAACAGCTGAATAAAACATGACTGTTCTCACAAGTCAAACAGAAAAAACCCAAATCCTGCTGCTTATCTAAGAAGTGAAGAATGAAGTCCTGAACTCTGAGCGGATTAACCCACAACACGTGTTCAGAGGGAAGTCAATCCAGATTTAAGGGATTATTAGAAACACAGATGAAGGGCATGTTGGTTTATTTAACTTCTCAACAGAAAGGTAAAAGATTATATTTGTTAACCTGTTTATATTTATGGGTGGGACCAAATGAACTCCTCCTCTGACTTCCAGTCAAAAATTTAAACCATTAAGTGTTTTAATTGATTTTCAAAAGAGTTTTGGATTTTTTGCTTTGATTTCATGCCATTTTTGTTCACTTTTTTGTTAATAAAGTGATTTAAATCTGAACCTAAACCTCTGAATAAGGGTCAAATTTTTTTCTAACATAAAAATACTGAGGAGAAAACAGATTGATGTCAATAAAATAAAGGAACATTCTGTCCTAAATAAAAACAAGAACATAAATAAAGGCTTTTTTGCAGCTGGAGGTTTAAGTTTAGTTTTAGACCAACAACACATCATGAAGCTGTGTCCCAATCACATATCATCAATAAAACATCATTTATTGACTTTATTTTATATTTCATTGAGTTCTAAAACCCACTGGAACCTTAAGATATTTATTTAAAATTGTTTTATGGTCTAATTTATTTTTATTCTGAGTCTGTTTTCTTCTTAAATAAAATCAAATTGAGTTTTATTTTAAATAATTTATTCATACTAAATCAGTTGTATTTTTTTCTTGCCTTTTTCATCATTTACTGATTTACTGTAGAATAAATAAATAATGTTTGTTTTCCTTTAGGAAGAGAAAATGTTTGAACAGTGTTGTATAGGTTTATACTCTCGTTGTTTTATCAACATAAAAACTGTATTTCCTATTTTTATTTTAATGGATCATGTGATAAATGTGCTTTTTATTCTTATCATTAAAAATTAAAACAATAAATCTAAATGTCCACCAGCCGGTGACCTGTGACCTGTCTCCATAGATCAGAAAACATCTGATGTTTGTTGTAACCTGATAAATGATGAGGAAATCTCTCTGAGAGAACCTTTATGCTGGTGAAGGCTCTCAGTCATCCGGTCATGATAAGAGAATCTTTGTTCACACCTGAAACGATCCGTTTCTCTTTTTTCATCTAAAGCTCGTAAATCTGGTCTGCCTAATGAGAGAAGAGGGCTGCTGGTTTTTATTCTTTTCTTTTTCTTTCTCCCCCTCTCCTCTGGATTTATGGGCTTATTATGAGCAGGCCGTGAAACGCGCTCAGGCCACGGCCGTGTCCGCCTCCACTCCGCCTCAACGCAAACTCAATGCTGCTCGGTTTATGAGCTGATTACCAATTGAACCCTAATTTAGACCAGCAGTCGGGGGGGGGGGGGGGGGGGGGGGGGGCAGACCCAGGAGGTTGAATAGGACGCTCACTTCTCCCGAAAATATGTGCAATAATAATAATAATAATAATAATAATAATAATTTATTATTAATTATATTTTGTTATAATAAGTTGCATTATGTGTTTTTATTCCATAAACATTTAGTTGCATTTGTCTGCTCTCTCCGCGGTGGAGAGGCGCGTGCATGTTATTTTCTCTTTTTTTCAGGAAGTAAATAAAACCATGAAGGTTATTTTACTGAACTTTTGCTGCATGAAGGATGGAAGCTGCTCAGAAAACAGCAGAGTGGAAATCCTCCTAAACACAAACGAAAGCGCAGTTTTCCGCTTTGCGCTGTTTTTGTCCCGCAGCCTAATCACCAAAATCGAGTTTTTATCCAACATGCATCTTATTAAAAAGTTATTTAATTAATTTTCTTGTATTATTAATAAACGGGCATGTGCAGTAAACTAAACGGACAGAGAGCCCTGCGGTCCCGCTGCTGATTATTAATTAGAGACTGTGCGCTTTGGGGAAAGTTTCCTCCTCCAGCTTCTGGTCCTGCTGGTTCTGGACTGGTTCGGACCGGACGGAGCGAGGAGAGCCGGAGGGATCCATCAGAACCAGTTTCTCTGACCCGCAGCGCCTGGAAGGCCCGAACGGAGCGGAACGGAGCCGCGCGCCCGTGCAGCGCGTTAACACCTTCCCTATTCAGCTCTGAAGGGCAAGTTGTGCATGTGTGGAAGTGCGTGCACGCGTTTCTCTCTTCTTTTTTTTAAAGTATTTGTGAGTTTTTAAATCCGGATTTCTGCGGGTTTTTAGGCTCAACCCTTTGAGGAAACGTTGTGATCAAATCAAAGGGTTTTTTGGTCTTTCTTAATAAAAGCTTTTGGTTCCGTTCCAGCTCCTACCTGCCCGCCTTGGTGATGATCATCTCCGTCCCGATGTCATGGAAGCGCTTCCACAGGTCCGCGCACTGAAGCTCCACCTGGATCTCCTCCATGGAGGCAGGAGGAGACGCGTCGCAGGGGCCCGGGGCCAGGTCGGTGGCGGAGCCGAAGGAGCACGACGTCCTCTCGGCCAGACCCTCTCCGTCCGAACCGGGACTCGCCTCTGAGTCTGAGAGGAGGAAAGGAGGAGGAGGATGAGAAGTCGGCTCTGAAACAACGGAATTCATGCGCTTTAGCGCAAAAGCTTCGTGCAGAGTCCCCCCCCCCCCCCCCCCCCCCCCCCCCCCCCC
>SSNR01000020.1:2643823-2648198 GCA_006937965.1 Callopanchax toddi | reverse complement strand
CCCCCCCCCCCCCCCACTCCCCCTGAGTCCACATCACCTGCTGTTTGCAGCCAAGGGAAGCGGACCGGTTTGGCTCGCGCGCTCAGCCTCGTGCTGGAGTCAGAATCAGGATAAATGCAGCGTGAAGCCTTTGAAACATGATGAGGGAGTCATTTTATTTCAATTTGGGCCGCAAGGACAAAGAAGTCTAGCAGACTGACCGTTCAGAACCAGAACCACACTGGGTCCTGCTGCTCTCCTTCAGGGTCACATCAACTCTCTTCTTTTGATTTACAAACCAGAAATGACTCAACTAAAGCCGCTTTACAGGAGCAAGTCGAGATGCACAATTTCACAGTTCCTCAAACTTTATCCAGACATTTAAAATCCACACACGTTTTAAATATCAGCTCGATGGATGCAGAGTTTCCCGGCAACAGGACTGTTCCGCTCTCAGCCTCTGAACATGTGGATCTAAATTCTACATTCAAATCGTTCTGAATGGATCCAGTTGTCAAACCTTTATGCACTTTATTTTCACAACACCTCCACGTGCACTCTTGTTTCACATTTCTCAGAAAACCCTGTAAAGCTGAACATCACGCGCTCACCCAAAATCTAATCTGGAGTTATTTATCGCCTCTGACACGAGGCCTGCTGACAGAAGGGTCACACTGATACAGAGCTGCAGAGACTGGACAGCGCGGGGGGGGGGGGGGGGGGGGGGGGGGGGGGGGGGGAAGACGAGAGGACATGGGGGGATGAGTGGTGAGGGCTGTAATGACCCCTGAGAGACACAGAGATTCCCTCCATCATCTTCCGCCTCCTGCCTCTCACAATTAGTCTTCTTTCTCTTAACTGTTCACACTAGCTGCCCCCCCCCCCCCCCCCCCCCCCCTGACACTGACTAACATGTGTTTGAGGAGAGGAGGGTCGGGTTGGTTCCTAAAATCAACTCATGGAGCCAATAGCAATCAAACAACTAACAAAACTGGAAATTAAGCAAATATGAACTTTAAAAGTAGGTTTTGATCATTATTTTTAGTGATCAAATAAAAGCTCCCTCATGCTGCAAATGAGAACCGTAAGAAGTAAAATATTCACAAGTCTGCAGTTCTCTGGTGCACAGAGGTGACAGCAGGTTAAGATATGATGATTAATGAGACTATTGGTCATCACACACACACACACACACACACACACACACACACACACACACACACACACACACACACACACACACATTCACACACACACACACACACACACACACACACATCTGAGCATCTGATCTGAAGTCAGCTCAGTCTGAGAGTTTATTTCTTTGTTTTCATTTTTGGATTCTTCTGGTTTCTGAAGACTTTTAATGTCTCCTCCAGGAGGTTTCAGGTAACCTGGATGAGACACGAAACATCTTCACAAAACAAGAAGGGACGTCCAGGATCAGCAAGTCGTGGAAAACTCAGACCCTACAACAACACGAATCTCCTCTCTGGTCTGTGAACTGAATCACATACGATCTGATTTCAGGTTTTCTTTCAGTTTTTAGTCCAAGATTTAGTTTTACAGGTGAAATAAATCTAACAAAAACTTTAATATCGGTAGAATTCTAGTTCTGAATGTTGCTTATCTCTGACTGTCCGCTTTCTCAAACACACACACACACACACACACACACACACACACACACACACACACACACACACACACACACGTACGCATGTCAGGTATAATTTGTCCGAGTGAAATCAGTTCAGTGAACACTTTTTGTATCAGAATAAAAATCGACCAGAAATGTAGAATTTCTGAAGTTTGGACCAAAAAGAGATGAATTTTTATTTAAAATAAATATTTAGGTAATTTGTGGTAATTCTGCGTTTTTGATTAAAAATGTTTAAATTGTATTTGAACTATAGGTGACAGAAAACTGCACATGTATTTGTATTTTGCTAAAACAAACGTAGCTTGAATCTTTTTATGTGTAAACTATTTATTTCTCTTTCTTTCTCTCTTTAAAGCGTTTCATAAATCAGACTCATTTGAACTACAGAGTTGTGATTTGTTTCCCGTTTTAAACTCCTTTAATTCATCAGATGTTCAGCTATCAAATTCTAAGTGCGTAAATGTCAAAAAAGTCGCTGAAGATAAAACTATGAACATTATTTTTGTATCTCAGACGTCAAATATAAAAAAGTTGAGATTTTGGTGTTTTGTTGAATTAAACCTGACTGATCGTCAGGCCGTGCGGAGCCGCTGCACCTGACGCGCTCTCATAACGAGTCCACACCGGAACACCGAGCGAGCGGAAGGAGACTCAGTGTTCAAACTTCTTATTGGGTTCTGAATGAACAGACTTGGTTCTGTGCGTCAACTCGGAGCGCGTTTTGGAACCAGCTCAGAAAAGTGGGACCTGTGGAGTTTAACTTGTTATTTTTTAGTGTGGAAGTAGATTTGTGAGGTCTCACGGTCCAAACGGGACCGACTATAAACCCGCCGCAGGGTCTCAGTCCTGTCCTTGTTTCTGAGGCTAATAAACGAGTTATGGACCCGCCGCGTGCAGCCTCCTCTGGAACGGAGTGAAATAAAATCCCTCCGTTACAGGATTCCTCTAAACCACACCATCTGACCACAGAGACTCGTTGTTCTCGGGCACCTCAGCTTGACGCTCCAACGCGGAGACTTTGGGACCAAAACAGAACCCGTCTGCTAACGAGAGGGACCCGGAGGGGGAGAGGGACGGGACTGGGCCCTAAAAACCCGGAAGAAGAGAGGCTGCATGGACGGGGAAAGACTCCGGATAAGTTTGATATTTAAATTATCTGGACACACACACACACACACACACACACACACACACACACACACACACACACACACACACACACACACACACACACACACACATGGGCTGTTTCTAATCAACGTTTAGTTCCTCCTCCGTCATTTAACCGCAGCCCGGACAGCGTTATACTTTAACAACAACAACATGCTCCCCGTTAGAGTTCACCTCACCAGCCCGCTGAAGCGGAGCGCTGCGTAAAGGCGCAGAGGAGCGCTGCGTAAAGGCGCAGCGACCCGGAGGTCAGACTGCAACAGGCGGCCTGAGAGGCTGAGAGGAACCGAGGAGGAAGAGCAGCAGCTCGGCCTTCATCCTCATTCAGGCATGAATATTAATAAAATTAAAATAAATAGTATAATTAAGTTAAATAATTACCCATTAAATGTGAAATGTTAACATTTATTTATTTAAATATAGCAGCTTATTTACAAAAAAAACTAAAGGAAAGAGTTTGTGTTGAAAGCCTCTGAAGCTGCGCCTGGGCTGCAGCAGCAGCATTTCAAGCGTCTCACTGTAACAATGTGTTCATTAAAAATAACATCTAAAGAGGAAAGTGCGTTAAAACAACGGAGACGCACAAACGCTGCTGTCCAAATCCCAGGTTGATTATAAGTAAATCTACATTTCATTTAATTTAATTCATGTGTGCTTTGGAATAATTGTAAAGTTTTTAATGTTTTGTATTTTAATATTTTGTTAGTTTATTTGTAAATATTTGTGATTTTTTTTTCTATTCCTCCAGTTTCGGATCAGGTTTTAGTGAAACTAGTTTCTCTGCGCGGCCTCAGATCTGACCAGTTCTGCGCATAAATCCAGGTCTGCCTTTATGCACTGGATGATTTCATTTTTAATATTAAAACCCGCTCATCTGTAACCAGTGGATCTCATCACACAGAGAAACGTGTCCCCTTTACGCAGCGAGCCGAGGCCTCGCTAACTGCAGGTCTGAGGTCAGATTTAGCTGAACACGTTAACTTTACGCATTAAAGTGTTTCTCTGGTTCTCCTTTAATAAATCTGTTGTTTGTCTGTCAGTGAGTGAGAGACCGTTACCAGAACCTCTGATGGAGACTGTACGCTCTGTGGTGAGTTGGGTCACATAAACGTGGAGTTATAATTGACTCCGAACTCGTGGCCTTATATTTAATGCTGATCCCGACATTTAGCGGTGTTGTGCGTGTCTGCGCACTGACCCGGGTCCATATCCAGACAGTGCGCCGGATCCTCTCCGTCCGCGGCGAGGCTCTCCATGGACAGCTCCAGCTCCTTCTCCTCCCAGCCGCGGAGCTTCCTCTTCTTGTTGGAGCCGATCAGGGCTTCCACGGAAAACGCGTGGGCTCTAGAGCTCAGAGCAGCGGCTGACCGCCTCCTCTCGCTCATTTCTCTCAAATCCACCCGCCGGGGAGACGCGACCAAAAACCCACTCCGTCCGTCCAAAGCAGTGAGGCGAATTGATTTAAAAAAAAAAAAAAGAAAGAAAAACGCGTACACGTCAGTGTTTACAGCAGGGCGCGAACTCACCAAATGTCCAAAGTAATCCAAACAGGGACTATAAAGG
>SSNR01000020.1:2576323-2638823 GCA_006937965.1 Callopanchax toddi | reverse complement strand
GAGGGTTGGACTTGGACATTTTGGCAGAGGGGTCGCGCAGGGATTTGATCTTTCTTGTGGAACCTGCAAAAGGAGAAGATTCATAAACTCATTAGGAAGAGGAGGAAGTTGAAAAAGCTTCCTTTCTCCAGAAATGTACAAACAGCCAAAGCACTACAGTAGTTCAGATGTGCACGTGTTCCTTTCAGACAAGCTCCAACAATCAAACCACAGAGTTCATTTAACCTGACCCAGCATTTACATCACACAGAGCATTCTGATCAACCGGAAGCGTTGAAATAATTAAATAACATTCTATATTTAGATCAAATTTGACCTATTTTTACGGACAGGATTTTATTTAGATATTCAAGCAAAAGTTTTAGATTTAGGATTTTCAAGTCTCAATGTGAGGAATTGAGAGACATTTTAAATCTCAATTAAACAGATTTAAAATGATAGCACTCAATCCACGAATGAAAAAATAAACTGATATACTTTTAAAATTAAGCAAACTTTAGTTTGTCCATAACATCCTGTTTCTATCAGGTGAATTATTATTTTAAACTGCTGTGACAGATGTGTGTGTGTGTGTGTGTGTGTGTGTGTGTGTGTGTGTGTGTGTGTGTGTGTGTGTGTGTGTGTGTGTAAGAAGTCCACTGTGATGCAGGCGCGTCACAGTGTGAAGTGATGAGCTGACTATCAGCGCCAGTATTTCCTTTCCTTTTTCATCTATCAGCAGCTTCCTTCCGCCATCTTGCGAGCTCCATATGAGCTGTCCACATGTGTCCTGTTTATCACTCCAGAGACGTCTTTATCTCAAACAAATTAAAAGCCTTTAGTCTTTGGTTTTTTTTCAAAGAGAAGATGGTTCCTCTCAGCTCCGCTTTGCGACAGACAAGGACCGAGGATGAGACCCAACAGCGTCCTCCAGCTGATTAAACTGAGTCATTCTGAGGACATACCGCCACAGCTATTATTTGTTCATCACTGTGATAGAAGAGGAGGATCATATTTCTTTAATCAAAGCTTCCCTTCATGCTTGACTGAGTCCATCTTTAGTTTTTAAAGCTTATAATCAGAGAGTCAAAACAGGACGGTGGGTGGGATCCAGGAACATGTTGACCATGTGTTTGTAAGGACCTGAGTAAATCCTGGAATGCTGCAGCAATTAGTTTAAATTAAAACAGCAACAATAACGTTCATTTTCTGTGACTGACACCTAATATGCACTGAAAAAAGAAAATGGGGGTCTAACGTAAAAAAATTGATGTAATCAGTCACATGTAATTTATTCACGTTCTTTCAAAGTGAATTTATTAAGTTTGTTCAAAGTAAACTAAAAAGATTAACTTGGATAAACCTAATTAAATTACTTGTGACCGATTTTTTTACGTTAGACCCCTGTTTTTTTAGGTTAGACCAATGTTTATTTTTTTCAGTGTGTTCTTAGCTATAAAAACAACTGAGCTGCAGCTTTCATCTACATATCCCTCTCAGACCAGACCTCATCTATCTGCTGGTAGAAGCAGAATCTTTAAACCAGGTAAATGTTCATTTAAATGTTTTATAGTGTTGGATGACAACAAATATTTGGACGTCCCTATAATTTAACCCTTCAACCAATTAGTGTTTTATCTCACTGAAGAAAGCATCAACCTCTACAGAATAAAAACATCAATTATAAAAGACAGAGAGATGACAAGTTGAACATTGTAAACTATTATCTAAAATAATAACAACATCTAATAATTATTATTGGCCCAAATAAATAAAAAATACAGAATAAATGTTTTCTGATTTTCATCATGGCGTGGACATTAAAGAGTTAAAAACATTAACGATAAATATTTAACTCCACAGAGGAAAAAGATGATGAATAGACCCTAAATCTGACTGGGATTCAACAGGATACTACAGGGCAGTGGCTGAATGTTGTTTTTATATGAAAGACATCCATTTGATAATTAGGTTTAAGAGATTTTGATTAAAAATACATTAAGTTCTTCATCACAAGCAGTTTTTTTAACCTTTTTTGAAATATTAAAAACAATAAAATGAATGTAAAAGTGATAAAGAAACAAACTCATAAAAGGACTCACTACCAAGACCTGTGTATAGTAATACTTTATGTTAACTAAAGTAACCTGTAGCTAAAGAAATATTTCAGAATAGTGTTTTAAAATATGTTGAAAACATATTTATAAGGCAATAAACTAATGCTGGAAACAATTATTTAGTTAACATAGTGATTATTGTTCACCTCACACAGAGCATCTAGTTTGAAATATCTTGGTGTGTGTTCTTACTCAGCAGCGCGCGGGGTTCAGGAAACAGGTCGCCATAGCGATTGTTGAAGATGCGAGTGAGATCCTGAGCCAGCGCCAGATGCTGGACCTGATCCTCTCCAACAGGAACATGAGTGGACCTGGAGGACACGGAGACAACACGGCAGTCACAACACAGAATCCTAACGTATAAATGTCACTGAAGCATCCCACTGGGCTGATTAGGAGACTAATAAATACACTAAGTCTCTGTTGGAATCACACTGAATCAATACGTATGATGAGATGAACTTCTGCTAACATTTTGAAACTTCTGCATGATGCTGTTTGTGATTTGCCACCAACAGTTGCAGCGGAGTGCGATGCAGGTTTTAGCTGGTATTACACAATACAAAAATCTACTAAACTGCAGTTTGATAGTTGATTTATTTCTAAAGTAACACATTGTGTAATGCTGCATGCTGTTTCACAATGAAGCACCTGGATTCTGTGTGCAGGTCTAATAATGTGTCTGAGTCAATCCCATCATTCATGGATGCAACTCGACAAATTTCTTCACCTTCGTCCACTCAGTCTGTTATTCTGTCCATCATGATCCTTCTCATCCGATGCTGAACCACTCAAAATAAATTACTGATAAAAGTTTTAAAAATTTTAAATAAAAGTTTTCCTTTTATTTTTTAGAGATTTTTTTAAAAAATGCTGTTAAAAAACTGATCCAAAAGTTTGAAATCTGAACTAAATCTGAAAACGAGGAAAAAGTCTGATACAAAAACATTGTGAGACACATTTTTAAGAACAACCTCAGCAGCAGGTTTAGTTTTTATGAAGGGACGTTTCTGCAGCAGAGTCTCTGAGAGATTGAACACAGACAATAGTTTTGGATTTCAAACACTAAAGACTGATTGTGCTTCAGAGAACAGGATGCCTCCAGATGTGTGTTCACTCTAACAATGAGAAATGCTTCTTTCAGCAGGGATGTACAGCTTTTCTCAGCCTCCTCTGCAATAAGAAACAAAATATGGAGCCCTGATATTATGTCACCCTTTGAAAAGGAAGAACACATTAATTACAACATCTTCAAAATATTTAAACCTCCTTTTAAAAGAGAATGAGGCTCAGACTAGAGCTGGGATATGAATAGAAGTTTAACATGTTTTAATAAAGAAAAAATAGAAGTCAAAATATCGAACACACACACACACACACACACACACACACACACACACAATCCTACTAGAGTGGAGATCTCACTTGTAGAGGAGGATGTCGGCAGCCTGGAGGACAGGATACGTGTAGAGCCCGACGCTGCCCTCGTTCTTCTGCTTGCTCTTCATCTTTAGAACCGTTAGTGCAGAAGAAGAACAAACAAACAAAAAAAGAAGCTAAATCAAAAGCGGCCCGAGGAAATTTACTGATTATTTGACAAAAAGTCACTTTAGATTTTACGACTCATCAGCTTTCTAACAAGTAGCAGAAGACTTCTGAGGGGAAACTAAAGGTGCTCCCGTGAAGCGACGGGGAACTGCTGGTTCTCCTGTACTGGATGAGTTCAGGAGAACAACTAACTATGATTCCAAACCTCTGGTAAGTAAAATACAAAAACACAATGATGCTGCAGAAAACACCAACATTTAGAAATAAGAATCTGACTACATTAATCAGACCCGTTAACCACAATAAAAATAAAATAAGACATTTTAAATACAAGGACCTTATCTAGCTATAGATTGTTGATTATTTGTGTTAAATTTGGCTTTTAAAAGTCTCAAATACCATAGTATGGAGCAGCAACCTGCATATTAACGCCACATCATGAAACGGTTTCACTACGAGTTAAATGAAGAGCTGCAGCTGTCGGAGCGCAAACGTTTTTCTCAACTGGACAGAAAACAAACGCAGAAATAAGTTTCTCCATTTGAACTTCCATAGGTAGCTTTAGATTACCTATATGACATTTATTAGTTTATAATAACACACTAATAAGTCGATCTATTAAGAAGATCTAGATCTAGAATCTACACCAAGCTGAGGTATCATGTCTCATTCAGTGAGATGCGTTTTTGTTTTTCTCACGCAGATAAAACATCATTTAGTGACGATTAAAAATGAAGAATGGATGAAGCTTCTCAGTCGCCTTCAGTTCTATAAAAATGAAGTCGATTATCCTCTACAGGTTGTGTTCGTGGATCCGTCTGAAAGTCTCACACATCTGCACACGATCATGGTATTCATGTTATTTCTTTATTCATTTTTTTGCTTGCATTTTTGCTGCTGTAACAAACTAAATGCTCACCTGGGATTAATAAATTATATATTCATCTATTTATTTTTTAAACACTAAATATTTCTTTCTAACTGTTGGAGAATTAATCTTTGAACATGCAGCAGCAACATCAAAGTGATGGTAGTCGATACAAGTCAACTACAGGCTGTCTGAATTTAACCAGGAGTTTCTAAAAGGTCTCAGCATGTTTACAGGGGTTCTAACTAGTCTGTGATTTATTGGCTTAGAAGCTGATTCTGGAGATAGTGGCTAAAAGCTCATGATGAATGTTGGAAATGACGAGAAGAAAGAGACGAGATGAAAGTGTGACTGATTTATTCATCACGCTACCTCATGCTCAGCCTCTATATGTGGACTTCCTGTTTTGTTTACCAGCTCTGAGTCTGTCTGCTTCTCTCATCAACACTTAACTTCATTCAGGAGCTTTACTCTAAAACTCCCCACCAATGAGTAACACCAGGTTTCACAACAAAGTTCAGCTCAACAGCAAAGAAAAATAATACATTTAACAACCAGAACGTTCCATTGACTGATGTGTTTTACTTAAAATAAATCCTCTTTTGAGACATGTGTCTGCATTTAAAAATAGACTTGTCAGCAACAATGAAAATTCTATATTTGTGTAATAAAAGCACAAATATATGGTATGACTGAAATCATTTTATATTTTAATAAAAAAAGATGTGACTTTATACCAGAGAGAGGATGTTGTTGCATCACAGCAAAGATACAAAGGAAATAACAGACAAGAGCAGCATCACAAATATCACTGGATGGTCTCAAAACCAGTCAACTTTAAAGATTAGAGGTAAAAAATGGATAAAACTGATGAGAGTGTGTGTGTGTGTGTGTGTGTGTGTGTGTGTGTGTGTGTGTGTGTGTGTGTGTGTGTGTGTGTGTGTGTGTGACACTAACCTTCCACTGTGGTAGGTGCCGTAGGCGGGGCATGCTGGTCAGGCAGCCGAGGATCCAGGACAGCTCAGCATGCTCAGACACCTGCAGGGTGGAGACATTTTAGAGACACATTTCTATAAGATAATACACAAATACATATAAAAACTATAATAAATAATACAAAAGAGCAACAATTCATTTAGTTCATCAACTGGTTTCAGTTTTACTGTTGCTAAAACCTCCAAAGAAAATGTTTCCATCTTACAATCCAAGATAAAAATATAACTAGTGTCTTCACTAAATGATGTCCCTCCCTCATCAGGTCAGAATGGAGACAGAGTGGAGGGTTTGACACCAGAACAACAAATGGTTCCTTATAATCTGCTGTGGATTATAAAGATCTGACAGGTTTTATTACAATGCTTTAGAATTTATTCTGAAAAAGCAGATAACTCCCTAGTGCCTCCCAGTGGTAAGAGGGGGCATTACACCGCCCACAGAAACAGGAGCATTCCAACTGATCTGTGTGTTTACGGAGTCAGAGTTTAAAATCAACAGATTCCCTAACCCTAACACCCCCCCACCCCCACCCCACCCCACCCAAAAAAATCATAAAATAATACTAAATAAATAAAATGAACAGACACTCTGTAACAAGGAGAGGACAGTTTCCGTGCTTTTTCTTTTTATGTCAATAAACTTAAAAACTAGTTAAGGTTAATTGTAAACATATTAAATATTTAAAATAAGTTTATGGCACACACACATAATATATATTTGTTAAAAATCTGTACTGAATGTCATTTAAAAAAATAAAGTAACAAGTTCTTAAATAAATGTTAAACAATTCAATAAAAACTTCATAAAATGTATTTTTAAAATTAGCATCTTTCTAAAGGAATATTATTGTGATGTGTTTATATCACAATCATAACCTACAGGGCTCCTTTAATAAATAACAGTTTAATGGGAACTTTTTATATTACGCTTCTATTTAACTGCTTTTTAATCACATTTACTTCAATCCTTTAACAATGTTCTTCTCTAAAATTCAGCTCAAGGTTTGGCTGAATACTTCAAACAAAAACAAACAAACAACAGCCTTAAACTGGAACAGTTATTTATTTATAATGTTTCCACAAATCAATAAGCCTGTATAAAAACATTTCATTGTAGCCGTTTGATTTTTTTTCTTAATAGTAGTTTGAATTCTGTTTCAGATCTAAAGGTCTGTTTCAGGTCTAAACTGAGTGCAGATTATCTTTTTTTATTTATTTGATAATTATTTTCAGCTGTAAACTGCAGATTGTATCAACATGTGCACACACAAAGTACACAGAAAAAAACAAATCTAATAAAACATGTCTGAACAGTTTGTTTTTATCTGTTGATGTGAAGGTAACCAGTTCACGTTTTCTGTGTTTTTCTCTTTGGTGATTTTCAGTAAACTTGTAAATTTAAAACAAATAATCTCTGCATTCGACCAACGGAACCCGTTATTGAGTGTGAGTGTGTGTAGCCCCTGAACTTGGCTGTGGTAAATTCGGCCCAACATCACTAATATATTTTCCTAAAGGCTGTCTTTAGTGTGAATAAATGTTTTATAGAAAGAGGAAATTTCCTTTAACTTGAGCGGTCGGGTTATTGCCTGAACTGCCGTCTTTTCTGTCCCATGTTGTTTCAGGAGCTCAGTGTAGAGTGTGGCGTCACCGTCAGACATCAGGAACATAAAACAACACTTTAGGCTAACATGTGAGGGGGGGGGGTCATTAATCACTGCAGGCAGAGACATGATGGGACAGATGTTGATGATGGTATAGATACAGTATGATCTATATAGGGATGCTCCAGACTTTATGAGGTGTGTTTCCATGTAAATAAATGATTACGATCTTACCCTGAACTCCACAATTATAGATTTGAAAAAAATCATACTTACAACTATTCTGGTAAATTTTGAACTCATGATTAGTAACCATGATTAATCACTGAGTTACTGAATTAAATTCTCTTCTAGTCACCGTGGAGCAGCTCATCAAAATAGAAGCCTTAAGTGACGCCACTCAGCTGTTGATTATTATATTATTTATATAAAACTAAAGTTTTTCATCCCTATAGAGCTGTGCATTTTGAATGATTTACTTCAGAAATATAAACTTTGATCATCAATAAGCTTTGCCTTAAAATGTATAAAGTTTTCTGTTTAGATTGATATTGTAGGTAGCTTCCTGAACAGCCTATGTTTGGACAAACTGAGTTTACTGAACAGATGAGCTGATGAATACCCCCCAAAACCAAAGTGTATTCAAGCATGTCGGTGTTCCTGGAGTCTGAGTGCAGATTGGATCAATGGACAGGTGTATTTTATACAGGTAAATGGTTGAGAAGGCTCCCAATGTTTCATCGACAAAATACAGCTGAGAGCCAAAAATCTGGCTGATTGATATTGGATCAAATACTTATTTCATTCATGAAAATGCAATCAATCAAATTTATAACTTTTTTGAAGAACATTTTTTGGGGGGATTTTTAAATTATAGTTGTGTTTCTCACTGTTCAAATCAACCTACCACAGAAATAGACTGATCAGTTCTTTGGTGCTGCAAACTTATAAAATAAGCAGAGGTTCAAATAATTTCCCCCTGACTGTAAATACTTAAAAATGGCCAAAATACCAAATGGGAGTTAGGGAGACAGCTTTTCTCCAGAATACTTCTAGAAAACCTGTATCAAAAACAAAGTCCATGAGTCAGCAAATTCACAAATCCCCAGAGTTCCACTGGTCACTGGCTCTGCTCAATTTTTCAATAAAGTCGAGTATTTTCTTTGGTCAGTCCTCGTATTTTTACATGTGGAGCTGGCGTGTTCAACACAGGGGCCGCCTCGCTGTCGAGTTATATGGCATGAAGCTAACCGGGAACAAAAATAGGCCTGGATGTGTGAGCGGAGGAGGAGGAGGGGGAGGGGGAGGTAAAGGAACACAGATGGACTGAACTTAACTCAGACTCTCCCTCTTTCACACACACACACACACACACACACACACACACACACACACACACACACACACACACACACACACACACACACACACACACACACACACACACACACACACACACACACACACACACACCGAGTTCCAAGCTTGTAAGAAAAGCAAACACACATCCTGTACCAGGGGAGAACAGAACAGCTGTTTGGACCTCTGTGGACTAAAGTCTAAACTCTGAGTTGTGTTTTAGTTGTGTAAATGTAAAAAGCGTTGTTATCCTTCACAGTTCCTTCATCAGGCCGATGCAGGGCTTAGTGGTGATTTGATGCCATTTTTGCAGCCTCCACAAACTTGCAGCTCAAATGATGGAGATAAGAATCTGCAGCAGTCAAACACGTTTGTAGCTGTTGGCTGCAGGTGAACGGCAGGTTCAACAGCAGAAAATAAACAGCGATTCTATTTGAAAACATGAAAAACAAAAACAAAACCATCTGAATGTGAGTCTCCCCTCGAGGTGTTTCTGCTTCTTTACTAGATGAGGATCTGATCAACTTTCAGGATCATCTAGAAACCAAAGTCAACAAAACTGTCTCCCATCATTTAGTCTGATTTGTGTTTTACTTCATTCGATTTTATTTATAAAGATAAATACACATTGTTATGATCATGTTTTCTCTACTTTATTAAACTAAACCACCAGGTGAGTGTAATGGTTTATAAAATGTCAGCTATTTGTCAGTGCAGTTCTCCCTCTGACCCACCTGAGACTGCTGAAACAGTAGCGCCCTCTCCGGATCGATGCCACAGGCCAGCAGGCTGGCTGCCATGTCCAGGATGTTGTTCCTGAGCAGGGCCGGATCCTGGGGCTGTGTGATGGAGTGCAGGTCCACTATGCTGTAGAGCACAGAGGGGTACTGGTTCTGCAGGAACACCCAATTCTCCAGGGCACCCAAATAGTTGCCCAGATGTGGCACTCCAGTTGGCTGGATCCCTGAGAACACGCGACCACTTCCTGGAAGACTCTGGAAAAGATGGAGGAAATGTCTGAGTGCTATCAGTCAATGATGCCCATTAATGATGATTTATTTGTGTTCTGTCAGAACGGATCATTTTCGTGCAGTTTCTCAGAGCCGCTACCCTTGTTTTCAGCCATTATCCATAAGGTTTTTAAGGTCATTCTATGTAATGGTTTAAGGTTAGGGAATGTGTTGAAAGTGAAGATGTGCTATTCAATGCCTGTCAGGCAGTCATGCCACAAAAAGGAACTATAACAAACCACGAATCTTTGAGACAGGCTCGTATCACAAACTGTAATCAGGAAAACAGCTGGGCTGTTTACAAATTGTTTTTGCCCACTTATCTAACTATGAGGAATATGGCAACAGACAAAAATCACTTTCTGGTGGAGTATCCCTTTAAAGAAACAAGATCACTGTTTCACAGCCTGTATTTAACACCTGTATTAGTCTATGTGTATTAGTAATGATGCAGTAATCTTTACTTGGTTTATAAATGTTGTCTGTTGAAATTTTTCTAACTATACTGGAAGGTACAGCTGTTGATTTAACTGCAATACTAACACCTCTCTTCTTCTACAAATACATCTGGTACTGATAATGGAGGCCAACAACAACATTTAACAACCTGTATCAAGTCAGGAAGAACAATAAAGGAAGATGGGAGAAAATCATCAATTATGTGTCACCATCATCATCATCATCATCATCATCATCATCATAATCATCATCATCAAACAGGTTGAGCAGAGTTTGTCTTTGTGACAAAGAGCTTCACCTATTTTGGCATCACTTTCCACCTCAGAGCTTCAGTAGAGTTTAACTGCTGCTTGTGGCAACACATCCACAAATAACAGCCCTAAAACCACAAAGGTGTCCTAAAACCAGGCGTCTTCAGCTAAGCTTGTGACTGAGCTGAAAGCTGTGATTACTTAATGGATAAAAAGACAAAGTGTTTGGTGTCTGGCTGATAAACATCATCAACCATGAGACCAGGATTCAGGTCTCAGCAAAAGCGGCTTCACTTGATGACTAGTAGTTAGGGAGTAAAAGGGTTATATATTTTTTTATTTTCCATAATGAGGCGAGAAAATTGAATGTGTTGGTAATATGAACTGAACTTCAATATGCAACGAATATGGTAACACCATCAGGATGAGATGGTAGTTTCCATCTGACATTGTTTGACTCTTTTGGGTTTAAGTTGGCGTTTCAGGCACCATTACTGCCTCACATTCAGATGGTAGATAGCTGTCAGATATGGAGCTAGAATCTGGAGTGGTTATAGTCTAGTCACCCACCCAACACATACCCAAAACACTCTATGCTGCATGAGATCTTTGTTTATAAATTCTTTGTCATCAGACTGTTGGAATCAACCCTAAATGTTTTTGAGTACAATACAGTATCTCCTGAATCACTGGATAGATTTGAATGAAACATTTAGAAAAAGATTCTTCTGAGTTTCCTTGTTATAAAATGGTTATAAAGCTGCAATTTATACAGGTACAGAGCTAAAATTTGGTCTGGCATTAACAGAAAGTCATTCACAACAAACATTTTGAGATCTAAGAGATCATGCAAAATTTTGCAATATTGCACAAGATAACATTATTTTCAAGATTAGACCAATATGATGATAAATCAAAATCTCTTAGCAAAAGATGACTGTAGTTCTTAGAAATGCTAGGCCTTTAAGTCAGTTTGCCTAAAATCCAGGCAAACTGACAAGTTTAATGCACAATGTTTTATTATGAAAGTGTTTTAGAATGCTTTTTATTGTGTTTGAATCAATACAATCATAACATTGACAGAAACTTGACCTTTTTTGTGAAAATAGCTTAAAATCAGGTGAAATGACAAATTTGTGCAACTCTGCATAAACATAAGAATTGATTTAATTGTCATGAGAAATGGTTGAACGGTGCAAAGTGTGAAGAGTGAACAAATTAATAGTTTTCCTCCTGGTGGTCCAACTAATCAATCACACCACAAAGATCAAACACCAGGTGCTCCATAGGTGCAAATCCTATGGAGCAGGCAGTCTTTTTAATTATGAAGAGGAAATCAAAGTTACATAATTAAAAAATTCATGACAATTCATCATTGTTTTTAAATTTGAATGTAAACTGTCTCATCTGCTGTGATGAGACATTATAAAAGTTTAGCTTGACATTAAACTGCGTGGATGATCTGTCAAAAGCAACACCTGGAGGATTTATAGGAGACTTTTTGAAAAGCGTCTCCTCAGACCCCTGGGATCTGCGTGTTATCACCTCAGATCTGACTGGTGATCATGTGTTCCCCAGCTGCACGCTTCAAGGTTATCATAACTAATCACTAAAACCTGAAGCTTTCACAGGAAATCCTGTTTGGTCACTGCTGAGAGACTGGTTATCTTGACAGCTTGCTGAGCTGCATCACATTCAATCTGACTGAAGGACAGGTTCAGCACAGCATCTTTGATCAGATAACAGCTGCTTTCTCACCAGCGTGGCCCAGAGATCCACAACTCCTGGAGGAAGCCCTCAGGAGCCCAGAGGGATCAAGTAACAATGGCTTTGAGCCCAACATGGCCTACAACATCCCCATCTACTGGCCTGCAGCAACCGCTCTACTCAGTCAGACAGAGGCAGGCAGGAAGGACGTGTGTCATTACCAAGGGGGTAATTGCACTGGAGTGCCATTGATGCTGAGAGCCTCTTAAGAGGTGTCAGGATTGATTTGGGAGTGGACGGGGCCCCAAGCCTGGCTCATGTGTGTTCTCACCTCAAGCTGACACGCCTAACGCATGTTCCCCCTCTGCTCCAGGCCCCCGGGGAGCCCATTAGCCATGCAGACATGGTAATGGTGTCATTTGAACCAATTGAGTGTCAAATAAGAGTCAGCGCCACAATTAACTGGCCACTGGGCAATTAAAGGCTATCACACATTATGCTGCTTACCCAGACACCTCCATGTTACCGTTGATCAGAGGGAGGTGTCTTTAAACATTTAAACATGACCTCTGTAGCTGTTGGAGGAAGAGGGTGTTTACATTAGGAGTAAATCTACTGCATGATGACAGAGGAGACTGGAAATGTTGTAAAGCAATTAATGTTTGTAATGAATACTACAGCGCAAAGCCAGCAGCATGAAATATCATCCAGCATACCTTTACACTATATTAACACAGTGTGGCACTTTGTCGCACTTTGAAGCTGAAATAACTCTTTGTGATTTGTCAGAAATTAATTAAATTTAAAGCAAGAGTTTTGTTTTTTAACTTTAACACAGATGTATGACCTACAGATAAACATTTAAAACACTGGACACCAGGAGAGCTTTGGTTTGACTGTTTTAATAGATTTGATTATTTCTGTTCACTAGTAAGTGCTCTATCTGCAGCAGGCCAGATGACGTGGAGAACATAATGATGTAACTGGAGACAAATTCAGACAGTTGTGCACATTTTTTTGTTCACACGTCTCTACCTTCTTCTGCTGATGAAAGCTGTTAAAATGAAGCCATGATATCTGGTTTACAGGTACAGCCATGATGTATTTTTAGATCCTGAGTGAAATATGTAACATGCAAATAGTTGGCAAGAGACATTAAACACAAAGAACCGATCAAGTTTTAAGTTTGTATTGACTAAACTGAGAATACCTGCACTAAGTTTCATGGCATTCAATTAAAAAAGTAACTGTCTGAGACTATACTCAAATTCACCAAATTTAGCTTTATCATATATATTGTAATCTGATTACAGTCCTGGGTGCTCATTTATAAAACGTGCTTACGCACAAAATGGGCCTGAAAGTTGCGTAAGTCACTTTTTACTCAAAATTTGGGATTTATAAAAGAAAACGTAACGAAAAAATGTGCACAACTCTAAGCAAATTTTGGACCTTGCGCACATTAGAGACGTGAAACCTGTCAGAGCAGCTGGTGAGATGGAAAATCTTGAATTTATGACACAATTAAAGACTTGTAGACCCTCGCGCACACAGAACCAACAATCCGTCTCTAAAAAGAATAAAAATTAAAATCCAAATGAAAATATGTCGCATTTTTGAAAAATATCCCATTATGTTCATCCAATCGTCTTCAGATTATATAACAACTGAACTTATTGGTGCATTAATTATGATTTCTGAGACTTAGGAATCCTGCAGTGACACTTGTGCGTAATGCGCTGGATGCGCTGCGCAGCTCAGCCAGTAGTCAGACTCCGGATGAATGGGAGAGCGTTTTTAGAGATTTCTAGATAATGACTGGACGATCGATGATCAGCTGATAGATTCATTAGAGCTCCTATGGATCAACTGGGTCCAGTATTAGATCAACAGAACCATCAGAACCAGTAAAACCACCGGCCGTTCTCAGGTTTCCTTCAACCAGCAATTTATCCACCAGGTTGACTGTTTAATAGGATAAACAACATGACGTGTCTTCCCCTTTGGATTCAATTAAATGTTGTCATTAGACGTTTCTCTTAGATCTTAGATCTACACCATCTCTTTGTCAGACTGACAGCGTCTACCTGCAGTGAGACGTCTCTCGGAGAACTTCCGTGTTCTCTAATCCGTCAACATTTCACCACCAAATAAAACATTTTTCCATCCATCCACCACAAGCACCTTGAGTTTCAGCCTCTGTAAAATCACGTTTTCTAAACCTCTCTGTTGTCACGATTTACTGTTAAAAGCCAGAAACCCACCGGCTTATGCATATGCAATTACTCATTAGGTAATTTGCATTGACCGTATATGGCAGAATGTGGGTGTGTAGGAGGAGGGTTCTGACCCAAAAACAGCTGAGCACAGTTCTAGGTCTGAGAGCGATTTATAAAGTAGAATTGTGTGGATCTGTGCGTCCGCAGGGTTTTTTAAATCAGAAATGGAATTTGCATACCTGAAATTTTATTGCTGAGCTTAAGCAAGTTTTAGTAAGGATTCTACGCAAAGTTTTATAAATGAGCACGCTGGTGATCAGCATCATTTGATTTTTCCAGTTTTCCATTAACTTTCTTCCAAGATCTTTCTCAAATGAACACCTGTTGATGAAACGTCTGAGACCAAAACTATATTTTACTCTGACAGGAGCGACGTAATCACACTTCACTAATGCAAAGGTGACGAAAGCCTTCCTCATCCACGTCTGCCATATGCTGAATGCATTATGCACCATGTGCATGTGCCATTAACACCAACAGCTAGAAGGTTACATACACTAAAAGGCCATGTTTTCACACTTGCAGTGCCTTTCCGGGAATATGTGTTCATTTGTCGGTGTGTGTGGTAATATCCATAGGGATAGAGGTCATATGCAAACACAGATGTATATCCACACGTGTTGCAGTCTTAGCCTACATTAACATTAGTGAAGCTGTGAAGGTGTCTGTTCATAAGAATCTGACAGCTCACATCGTGGTCCAACACTGGTGGAAACTATGAGACAGCCAATCAGGAAGAGCATTACGACCATGCTGCTTTAATAAAAGAAAAAGCATTTCACCTAATGTAATTAAACAGAAAATAAATGTGTTCATTTTTTCCTCCACAAATCCTGAGTGACTGACGATCTACAACAATAAAAAATATTTACACACCACAGAGTTATTAAAAATATTAACAACACAGTGGATTCTGTCTCTGATTGTTAGAAAACTGAACACTTGAGTCCTAAGATATAGTACGCACACACACACACACACACACACACACACACACACACACACACATACACAAACACACACACACACATGTTTTGAAAGAATTAATGAAATATTGCCCACAAAAAATAGGTTGTTTAATTTGAAACCTTTGTTTCAAACTGGTCAGGTTTGATTCTTCCTGTTGTTGTAAATAGAAATATTCTACTCTTTATTTTAAAGCCATGTTTTAGTAGATGTTTTTATTGAGATTTGCACGATTCTTTGGATCACCAATGAATACTGATTCTACAGTATTTATTACCACTATAGCCTTGTATAACTGTCTTAGGTTCTTGTTTCTTGACTAAATATTTTTCAAACAATATTTGTATTTGCTATTCTTGTCACTATTATTTTGAGGGTTAAAAGCTAAAAAATTTGGGAACAATGTTTGACTGTTAAAAATTCCACATAGTGTTTCATTCTGCTTAACTAATGCAAGCTTTTGTTACTCAGCTTTCTGTAAGCTAAGCTGAAGGAGGTATACCTTTTTTTGAGCCAACCTACTGCACATTTGTAAAGACAATAAAAACATATAATAAGTTAATTTAACTCAGTCACATGTAAGAATAAAAAATATAGTTTTAGCCAACATAATGCAATGATGTCAAAACTTTAAAAAAAAGAAGCTCAAACAACTTTTTTTTTTTAGTTTTTTATAAACTTAAAACTTTGCACAATGCAGCCAAGTCAAATTACTTAAAGTTGCATTTATTGATATTCTAAGTGTTTAAAACTTGATGCTTACAGTCGACAAAACTTAACTTGGTCGAAGCAGACTGAGTTGCTTTGAGAATGCTTTTTAATGCGACTGTGAATTGTTTTATGTTTATAGACCTAAAATCTCTTAATATGATCCATCAGAGTTAAAGTTTGTTTAGTTTCAGTTTACAAATGGTGTATTTCTCTTCTCAGATCTGCTCTGAATTGTTTTACAGGTCCAATCCATCATATCAGAGCCTCAGAGTCCTGGAGCAGACCGCTGACGTCTAGGAGCCGAGGCGAGGGCAGTCACCATCTTTTCACCAGGTCTTTTTCAGAACACCACTAAACCACCTCTGGGAGCATCACTGCTTGACCTGCTGTGATTTACCATCAACTTGTTTTGGCCAGCAAAGAGCTGGCCAACTGACTGCGTCTGCAGAGCACAGAGACGGACCCAAAGATGGAGGACTTCCATGCTTCTCCTGCTGAGTGTCTTAGACATAAGATTCAGTGTTTCCACTCCTTCCTGGGCACAGCAGGCATCCCATTAGCACCAGCACTACTCTAAAACACACACTGAAACAACTCCGCTCATTCCTCTGTATCTTTATTCATCTCTGTCTTTCGCTCACATTGGGACCTGTTAAAGGAGGCGACCAACAGAGTCGCGCCAGTACCAAACAGGAAGCAGGCCTTACTGTATTACCCTTTCTTATCCCTAAAGGCATGTGTGTATTTAGCTAGTGTTGAAACACACCACAGCTTGAAACAAAGTGCATTTGACCACAAAGAAAACATTCATACAAATATAGAAAACTTAGATGACGGTGCTAGGTGATCAATGCTGTAAAAACGAATAAATGTGTGACTAGAGTCTAGTTAAGACGGGTTCTTTCTTTTCCTTTTTTCCGTTGAGCGAGTTTGTTGGAGGGGCAGTGAAAGGGAAGGTCCAGAAGGAGCGTTTGATTAAATCTGCGGTTGACATGTGGGACAGGTGAGATTGATGAGGTTCCTCTGAGTTTCACACTGTGAGGAGAGCGGGGGTACAGGAACAGAACACTGCAGTGTGGCAGGACAGGGCTTGGGGCCCGTTCGCACCGTGGGGTCCCTCGGCTGATTAATGGGACTGGAGGCCCTTCAAAAACAGCCCTCC
Organism: Callopanchax toddi; assembly: GCA_006937965.1. Lineage (NCBI taxonomy): Eukaryota > Metazoa > Chordata > Actinopteri > Cyprinodontiformes > Nothobranchiidae > Callopanchax > Callopanchax toddi. The sequence goes on along the minus strand of SSNR01000020.1, from coordinate 2,621,808 downwards.
CCGCAGACTGGGCCTGACAGTCCTCCAAAAATAATCTGGCAGGGGTGGCAGCCTCGGCCTCCAATCCTAACAGGCTGCAGCTTCTGAAGGAAACACACTTCAGTGGGGGAGGCCGTTCTAACAGGAAACCGTTATCTGCCTCATTAGAAACTACCATTAAAGAACTTCTCGAGACTGTGGGAAGTGACTCATATTAATTTTGTATCACTGCCAGTTTTATATTACCTGATGATTTATTATGCTCAACTTTTGTTAAAGTAAAAAGAAAACAAAGCAAAAGAGGATTATTTTCAAACCAATAGACACCAACAGAAAATGGATTTATTGAAACGGGTCGTCTCATATCCTCCTGACAACCAGTGAAATTAAAATGATTCTCCATCACATTTTTTACTTCTCATTAGTTTGGCAGGCATCCACTACAGTCGCCACAGAACAACACATCTTTTTTCTTATAATTGATGCATTAATACAGTTAATGTCTTGAGATAATAAAGATGTAAGTTACTGTTACATGTGTGTAAATGTAAATAGTAATGCGTTAGAGCTGAATGATATTAGAATATTATTGTGATTTTGGTGCTGAATATTAGGATGTTGTCATCAGATAAATCCACGTGTTCTGCATCATGATGTTAACACAAGACGTTGCTATGGACGCTGAGGGAACCTGGGGTCCATCAGATTGTCAAATGTGTACTTTTTAAGGTAGTATGTGTTTGAAACTTTTTAGAATCCTTTGACTGTACACTTTGTTACAATTACAATCCCTCTATATCGGGTTCATAGATCTAAAGGCTGCTTTTGACACAGTTTGCCACACTTCACTGTGGAGTATCCTACAAGCCCTGGGAGCACCACCCAAGATTGTTGCCCTATTCAAACTTCTCTACAGCAACGTGCAGAGCTGTGTCCGTATCAACGGCAGAGACTCCGACTGGTTTTCCATCTCCAGTGGCATCCGACTGGGCTGCATGGCTGCTCCTGACCTCTTCAACTGCCTCATCGACCATCTGATGTGCAGGGTTTGTGAACGGGTCCCCGGAGTGTCCTTTGGCAGCTACCACCTGACTGACCTGGAGTACGCCGACGACACCATCTTGCTCAGCACATCCCACAGTGAGCTGAGTGATGCTCTGGGCACCTACAGTGAAGAGGCAGAGATGCTTGGCCTCCAAGTGAGCTGGACAAAAACCAAGTTCATGCATATTGAGGATGGACCAGATCCACCTTCAATTTGTCTTGGCAATGATATCATCGAGCCTGTCAAGAATTTTGTGTATCTGGGCACCTTAGTGACGGACAATGGAGACCTGAAACCAGAGATAAACCGCAGAAGAGCCCTGGCTGCATCAGCTCTGCAGTCTCTCTGGAAACAACTCTGGCGGCACCAGACCATCTCACGCAAGACGAAGCTCCACATTTCCAACTCTGCCCTACTCTCCATTCTACATGCGTTCTCCAACCTAGTGCTAAGAGAACGCACGCGCCAGCCCAGACCATCTTGCCTGGCAGTGCAACGCCGCACCCGCTGGCTCGGCCTCGTCCTCCGTCTTCCTTTTGATCATCCGACCAGAGCCATTCTGCAGTTTGACCCGAGGGCCGCAGGCTGAAGACCACGAGGTAAACCCCGCACCTGATGGTTCGATGTCGTTGCGGGTGACCTGCAACAATCCGGAGTTGTGGCAAATGTGGAGCAGCTGGCACAAGATCGCCAGCACTGGAAACAACTGGTTCATCTAGTAGGCTCAATGCGCTGGTGCGGGAGTCGTGATGCTGATGATGTTACAATATCAATACATTTTTATATTTCACAGCTCTACTGTAGTAAAAAACACCTCCACACCTGGTTTAGATGATAGTGCAGCATCATGATGACAGAACACAAAGAGAGGAGGAAGAAATGTGTGTCTTTATCCCAACTAATATCATAATATTCAAGAGTAACATAGTGGTTGCATGTTTTTTTAATAATGTGCAACCCTGCTTTAGCCACTTTATATGTGACTTCATAAGTACATAAACACATTGTGAGCATTTCAACTTGTTTCATTAAACCACTTCCTTCTCCTAATGCTGACAAAGACTGCTTGAATTTTATTTTACTGGCACCAAACAAATGTCCGACACATTAAAGCTAATAATACCTGAAAATACACTAGAAAGTCCCAACACTGCAAAAATAACTAGCACACACATCGTAAATTTATCAATATGTAATTATGGTAACACTCAGGGCAAACCTCCTCTACCACTAGCTCTGAGGAGAGCAGTCATTTCCTCCTGCAGAGGCAGCAAATGTTGACTCAGAGGCACAATATCAGATAGTTGGTATGCTTTAATTAAATGTCAGATGATCAGGAAAAAGCTCTGGATCAGGCACACAACTCAAATATTGGACGACTCCCCAGACGCCCCTGCGGCTGCATTTCTATGGCCTGGTTCTGTAATTCGACTTAGTGAGATGATTTTTCAGAAAAGGACTAAGTAGACGTGTGGGATGGTTTTAGGAGATGGGTGTGCAGAGCATCTGAGAGAGGGCTCTGGCTGGAGAATGACTATGACAGACTTAGTTACACAGAAGGGACTGCTGTGAATTAACGGGCGTTTCTGACAGTTGAAAATAAATAGGGCAGTTAATGAACATCCTCAAAGGAGAGGCCATGTTTTCTCACTCTGGCTGGCCTCTCCCATGTGGTGTTCCTGGGCTCTAATGGTTTTAGCTGACACCTGAGTAACTGAATTTGAGGTTGAGGGAAAAGAAGGAGGCAAATTAGAAGTCACTTCCTCTTTCCTGCAGCCCTGGTATGACATGACTGATATCAGCCACAGACAGGGGACGTCTGGCTGGGGAGCAGCTACTTTACAGCAGATGTGTGGCTGAAAGTTGGTCTGGGGCAGTCAGGGTGAGAAAACTTGACTTTCAACACAATTCTATGATAATAAACTGCAATATGGCTTTAAACAATAAGAACTTTGAAAGTAATAATTATTTGGTCAATAAATATATGTATGAATGTATCTATTTATTTTTACCTATGATGTAGAAGTTTGTTGAAGTGAGAAGTGAAAACTTCATCCAAAGAAGAAAACAGTCTGAATTCACCTGCTCCACAAGTGATTTTTAATTAAAAAAGGGTAGTGCATTGATAATGTGGAATTCATGTGGTGTAAAGTGGGTGGAGTTTTTGTTTACAGTGAAGCGCACCTGTGAGCATCTGACACTGTGTTAGTCTCGTCTTTTTAAAGTTTTTAACCTCCTACAAAGCATTTACACTTCATGCCTCTAGGTTTTGTGAGCATGCTGGTTTTTGTCCTCAGACATTAACAATTGGAGATCAATACAACAAATGAAAACTGACATGTCATTTCTGATGTTATTGCTGATAATGAAGCACTGCTGTTCATCCCTTCACTTTGCAGACCTCCTAACGGTTTACAGACAGGACAGCAATGAGCTGTTACAGCTAAGCCAGCAGCAGGGCTCTGGACAGATGGTTGTTAACGCTGGAACTAGATGGTCAGATGTCTCCAGAGTTCTCACTGTTTACCATAACATCTTATTTGCTTCTCTGAGGCACGCCTGTTATAATAGAAAACACCCAAAATATCTCCTAAATCCACTAAGAGCATTTTACTAAGGATGTGAAGTCATGTGACAAACTTAAACTCCCACTGAAACCATAAAATATGAATGCAATCAATATCTATATATTAATGTATAATAACCAGCCAAGTCCAATACAATCGATTCCTTCAACAACATGTTGTGTTTGAATGTCTAACATCCTGTTTTTAGCTCAACATCAGTTTATGATTTTCTCTATTTCCCAGAATGCCTTTCCTCCTGGGTTGGGTGTTTGCTTTCATCTCTACCTCTCTCCCTGCCTCTGAGAAACTAAAACCAAAGCTGACAGTTACTGCTGAGGTTTTATGTCTCTGAGAGTCAAAGTGAAGGCAGCTGTCATAAATACTAGAAACTGCTGTGATTCTGCTGAGATGCTAGAAATATATTTACTAACATGAAAATCAACGTTCAGATTTTCACTCAACTATTAACAGACGTGTTGAGTCCATATCCACATGGTGATTTTATCATTTCCCATTGTGGTTTAAAAAAAAAAATCTTTTCATGACATTTTAGTGGAAAACTCTAATATATTAAACACATACTGTGTGTCTTTTAAACCTATAGATTTCTTTCTTCTGATGTTACTTTTTATTGCTGTTGCAACATGGGAATTTCCCCCAACAGGATAAATAGTCTTCTTATTTTATTTCAAGCACTGAAAAAGCTGACAGCACTAAAATATAAAACTTTGTTCTCTACAGATTTACTGATAAAGAACAGCACATTCAGTTGTTGGATGAATAAATTATTAAATAGCTAGTTGACTTCCTAAAAAGGGTTGGAATTAAGAAGGAGTTTTACCTTGTTTATGGACATGCTCTAGTCAGAGGTCCCCAACCCTGGTCCTCAGGGCCCACTGTCCTACATGTTATAGAGCAGTGGTGTCCGACCCTGGTCCTTGAGGGCCACTATCCAGCATGTTTTAGTTGTTTTCTTGCTCCAACACACCTGATTCAATAGTTCAATTATCTGTTCTCCATGTCATCAAGCTCTACAGAAACCCTTTAATCACCCACTGACCAAAAGTGTTGAAGCAGAGAAACCTCTAAAATCAGCAGGATAGTGGCCATCGAGGACCAAGATTGGACATCACTGTTCAAACACCTGATTTAAATGACTGAATAACCTGCTCCATGTGCCATCAGGTTTTGCAGAGGACCAAAGTGGGACTAGGGTCCTATGATTTCCGCGATGTAGAAATCACAGACAGAATCGCAGAATTCAACAAACAAAATGGAATCCAGTATAAAACGAGGAATCTCACGGAATTTGCCCATATCAGCGCATAAGGAAAGATACATGGTAGTTTCTGAGGTATTTTGGCCACTGCAGCCACCGTACCTGTCGACACCTGGTTATGAAGGGCTCAGCTCTCCTCTCCATACAGAGAAAAGAGAGAGAAAAACAGTCCGCTTCTGCAAAATGTCTCACGTCTTGGACCTCATGAACTACTGGACAGATGTTAATGAAACTCTCAGAACGTAATGACTGGATTAACATCTAAAACTGACTGAAACCAACCCAATTCTCTTTGGCCACCATAGCTAAACAATCTTTGCAAACACAAAAATTCAACATAAGTTCATTTTGAAGATTTGACCCAAACAATTATAACTCAATGATTTTTCATGATACCTTAGTTTAAAACCCAAAGTGTCAAAATTACAAACAAAAAAAATGCAATGAATCTGGTAACATTAGAAGGCTACACTGTTACAATTTAATACTTGTATGTTATATCTATCATTAATGGGGTGATTATACATTAAAATGCCCTGAGAGTACCTGTAAAGGAATCTTATTTACCTTAGAGTCTCATCATCTTGATGACACAGCATATGAATGCATTAAAATATTACAAAATGTGATTAATTTGTTTTATTGTCTGTAATAAGTACAGGACTGTAAGCAGACATGATTGCCCTCGACAGAGTTTTGTGACAATAGCTCAGTATTTTTACACCCAGAAACATCAGAACAGACGTCCATCTTTTTCTTACGAAGCACCAGCATTTCATAGGTTCAGAACACTGGAAAACTACAGAAAAACTCAAAAATATTGGTAATTATGCAACAATATTTTTAAATCTGCCATGCACCCAGGAAAGTCAAGCACTACAAGTAATGCTGCATTACTCCTGATCAGATGAGTTGTAACAAAGCAACTGATTTCTACTTCAAATGTGCTACTGTACTGTATATACAGTGGAGAAAATAAGTATTTGATACAGCACTGAGTTTTCAAGTTTTGCCATTTAAAAAAGAATGAAGAGGTCTGTAATTTTCATCATAGAATCTGAAAATATTCCAGAAAAATAGTCTACTTAACCACTACAGTGAGAGTGGGGAGCTGGTGTCTACCCATCTATCACAGCAAACAACACACACTCAGTGCTTTGGTCTGTGGAAGGAAACCACACTGCCAGGAGTATACCAACACAGAAAGGCCACAGCCGGGAATCAAACTTGCAACCTAACCTCCTTGGTAATAGTGTTGCCAACTGTGCACCATCATGCAGTCACACACACACACACACACACACACACACACACACACACACACACACACACACACAAACATATATAGCTACACACATATATAATTTAAGCAAAGATGCGTTTTGATTTTTGAACAACATGGAGAAGGGACAGAAGATTACAAATGCTTCTGCTTTTTCCTGCTCCTTTTGAACATGTTTTAATAGCTGAAATTATGTTTATACATGTGTACACATACGTATGTAAATACATGTATTTGCACACCTACAGTGAATTTTTCCTGCTAAAAGACAAATAAAGGTTATTATTAGTTATAATAAAAATAACAAGCTGCAGGTGACCGTGAACAGGTTCGGCAGACTGACTGAACAAGTCAGACTCAACAAGGGGCTTGTTCGAGATGAACTGCGCCTCGCCTGGAGAACAGACGAGAGCAGGCGGACGCAGCAGGGGGCGCGACCAAAAGTCTGCTTTTAAGTCGGACAGATTTTCCTAAATGTAGCTCGTGGGTGATGATAAGGCTGAAGATATCGCGTTAATGTCCGTAATAGCAGATGACTTTCCTTTTTTTCCAAAATCTTTATTTGAAGTTCAAAGTATTTCAAAACAAATTCAAGAGTGAACAATATAAATTATCAACACTAAAGTAACAAAATAATAGACATCTATCCAGAGAGATCATATCAAAGAAAATAAACATGATGATGCTCTGTACTAAATGATCTGATTATAAAAATCAGACAGTAGTTTTATTAGAACTTTATAGAAAATGGAAACAGTCCCTACTGAAAACTCTTTGAAACAAATCACATTTCTCATTGTGGCCTTTATAGTTGACATCATCAACGTGGCATGTATTTACAATATATAAAAAATAACATTTCGCATTCTGCCACAGGATGTTTGGATCAAAACGTGAACCAATCAGATGTGAGATCAGGTGAGAGCCAGGCGTTTCCCGTCATGCCCTCGGTTTTGCAGCCGGTGGAGAGCAACTGCAGCGCCTTGCTCCAAAATCTGCGTCCGCCTTGATCTCACGAGGTTATCGTTGCCCACGTAGGCATGACATCAGAGCAAGTCGGCGTCAAGTCGGACAGAAATCTAACCGGCATGCACTGGGCGCCGATCACCGGTGATCGAATCTGCGCAGAACTGGCTCATCTCGAACGCACCTAAGGTCTCCTTAAGCAGCAAAATTCACCAAAATAAAAGCCCTGAACTACAGAGCCAGCGGGCTTCCGTATTTCATTGCTTTTGCTTAAAACATACTAAATGTACTCGTATTTTGTGCTGCATATTTCCTTAGTCTTATGCGGACTGGAATTCTAAGCATCTCAGTTAAAAGATACAGTATAAGTTGTTCGTTTTGACATCAATATTCAGTAAGAGAACAAACTCACTGAACACAGCAGCGTTTAACACATATCAGCAGCTTTTTCTAACATTTGTTTTCTGTTTTTTCTCCACGGCGCCTACCTTACGTTCCGGAGACGCTGCAGCGCAGAGGGACCTCTTCGAGCAGTTAAACTTCTGAATGAATCTAAAGAGAAGCTTCACATTAGTCCGACAGGGAAGCGCCATCTTGATTTGTTTACCCTTCCACTACGGTGGCTGCTGAAGGACAAAACGCTTAGCCGCTCTTCAGCTTGAACAGTGTTTTAGTAGGAAACACAATAACTCAAACAGGTTTCACAATCACTATAATAATGAAACAATATTTGAAAAGAAAGAACATGACAGAACGGATCATAAAATGATCCGGCTGTGATAGAAATGTTGGTTCTTATTATTAAAATTCTATTTATAGCTTTGAAAGTTTATGATATAAAGGCTTCTTGGTTTAGTTAAAATATGTAGGTGTAAGTTTTTCACATGCTCTAAAGTAGGGGTTGGAATTGTCACTTATCTTTCTTTTACTGATAAAAGCTAAAAAAAAAGAGGGGTAGCAATTTTATTCAATAAGAATGTATATTATAGCAATGAAAAGATTTTCCAAGATCCTGAGGGCCGATATGTTATGGTGGGTATGACTGTAGGATTAAAGATAACGGTATTAAATATTTACGTGCCAAATGAAGGTTGCCTATATATTTTTTTAAAAGATGGCCCACCTAGCAGAGAATGGCGAGGGGTTGTTACTTATAGGAGGTGACTTTAATTGTGTAATTAATATAAATTAGATAAATTGCCAATAATGATAAGACCACCAATTAGAATGTCTAAAAGTTTAATAAATATGATAAAAGAATTGGGATTAATAGATTTGGCAACATCTTCACCCATTTGATAGAGATTTTACATTTCGGTCCCAGGTACATGGAAGCTACTCAAGGTTAGATTACTTTTTGATAATGAAGAAGGATGTGTTTAGAATTAAAGAAAGCTCAATTGAACCAATAATGATTTCTGATCACAGCCCAATAACCATGACTTTGGAATTAGGAGGTGAAACCCATATTAAATATTGGAGACTAAATGTATCACTGTTAACTAATATTCAAGTGCGAGAGGAGATGCGTTTTGCTATTCGTGAGTATTTTGATCTGAATGATAATGGATCAGTTTCTCCTGCAGTACTTTGGGATGCAGGAAAGGCCACAATAAGAGGGAAACTAATTTCATTAGGATCTAGGATTAAGAAACAAAGATTAAAAACCCAGTTTGAACTAGAAGTAGAAATAAAAAAAACTGGAAAAGGATCATAAGTTAAATAGAAGACAAGAAATATTGGATAAACTGACAGAGGCCAGAACAAAACTAGATGAACTATTAACCTACAAGGCAGAGGGTGCTCTTAGATTCATAAACAGGAAATACTATGAAATGGGAAACAAAGCTAGTAGGTTATTATCATTCCAGCTGACAAAGGCAAACGCTAATCGCGTAATTCATAAAATTAAACATTTGAGTACAAATAAGATTGAAACTAGCCCCAAAGCTATAACAGACACTTTTCAAGAATATTATGGACAGTTATATAAGAATCAGGTTCAAACGTCAAAAGTAGATAAAATACAGGACTTCTTTAAATATCTTAGAATGGATAAACTAACAGAAAGCGAAGCCGCTAGCCTAACAGAACCTATAAAAGTAAGTGAAATTATAGAAACTATAAATAACGTAAAAAATAAGAAGTCACCGGGAACCGATGGGTTCACAGGAGAGTATTATAAAACCTTTGTTGAAGATCTCTCTCCCATACTAAGCAAACTTTTTAATTATGTCTTGGAGTCAGGAAACCCTCCTAGCTCTTGGTCAGAAGCAATCATTACAGTAATACATAAAGATGGAAAAGACCCCCTTCAATGTTCAAGTTATCACCCCATAAGCCTCTTATGTGTTGACTATAAGATATTGACATCCATTTTAGCAACTAGGGTACAAAAATATATTAAAAAGTTAATTAAACCAGATCAGACAGGATTTATTCTAGGATGCCAGGGTACTCATAACATGAGGAGAGCTCTAAACCTACAATCATTAATGGTAAAAGATCAACAACCATCTATGTTTCTCAGTTTAGATGCGAAAAAAGCATTCGAGGGTCGACTGGATGTTTTTAGAACACACTCTCATTGAAATGGGCTTTGGTAAAAAGTTCACAAAGTGGTTCAAACTCTTGTATAAAAACCCTGTATCAAAAGTTAGAGTTAATGGGTACTGTTCTAGCTTTTTTGAAGTGGAAAGAGGGGTGAGACAGGGTGACTCGTTATCACCTGTACTCTTCGCCTTAAGTATAGAGTCCTTGGCAGAGGCAATATGACAAAATCTACAGATACAAGGAATAACTGATGGAGGAGGTAGGATTCATAAAATCGCTCTTTTTGCAGATGATATCCTTCTGTTTTTAAAACATCCAAATACAACAATCTCAGCATTAATACAATGTTTAGATATTTATTCAGAAATTTCTGGATACAAAGTAAACCAAAACAAATCAGAGGCAATGATGATATCAGGGACCTGGCCAGAGGAATTAAATAAGATGGTGTCTTTTCACTGGTCTAAAAAAGGTTTTAGGTATTTGGGGATAATTTTGACACCTCTTCCTACAGCACTGTTTGATGCAAACTATACAAAATTAATAAAACAATTGAAGGTTGATTTGACCCACTGGGAAATTCTTCCACTGTCGCTATTAGGTAGAATTGAAACCATAAAAATGAATCAGCTTCCTCGCTTTCTTTTCTTATTTCAATCTTTACCCATAAGAGTTCCTATTTCCATCTTCAATATGCTAAATAAATTACTGTAATATCTCACGTTGTCTGGCAGCACAAGAGGCCAAGGATAAGACTTAAAACACTTTACTTAACGAAGGAAAAAGGAGGATTAGCTCTACCTAATTTAAAACATTATTACTGGGCGGCAGGGCTGCATGGTGGCGCAGCTGGTTAGCACTGTTGCCTCGCAGCAAGGAGGTCGTGGGTTCGCGTCCCGGCTCTGCGGCCTCTCTGCATGGAGTTTGCATGTTCTCCCCGTGCATGCGTGGGTTTCCTCCGGGTGCTCCGGTTTCCTCCCACAGACCAACAACATGACTGTCAGGCTAATTGGGCTGGTAAATTGTCCTTAGGTGTGAGTGGGTGTGTGGTTGTTTGTCTCGTTCGTCTCTGTGTGGCCCTGCGATGGACTGGCGACCCGTCCAGGGTGTCCCCCGCCTCTCGCCCCTTGACCGCTGGAGATAGGCACCAGCTGCCCCGCGACCCTCTGTGGAGGAATAAGCGGCTACAGAAAATGGATGGATGGATGGATTACTGGGCGGCCCAATTAGTTGCTGTAGTTACGTGGATTGAAGGAGACAAGGAACCAATATGGAATATGATAGAACAGAGTGAAACCAAAGGTATACCACTGTCAACTTTACCCTTCTTGGATCCAAAGACTGTAAATAAGCTGAAAATTGAGAATGAATGGATAAAGCATACTCTAAAGGTCTGGACTGAAACAAAAAAGATGCTGAAAGACATAGGATCAGTATCCCGGGCTATGCCAATAGTGGACAACATAGAATCCCCCCCTCCATATTGGACAGGGGGTTAGAAAATGGATGGATGGGGTCTCATGGTTCTCAATCAATTTTTTGGAGACACAGGTTCGAAATCTTTCTCACAGATCAGGGAGCAGTTTGATCTGCAAGTGATATGTATAAATATCTTCAAATCAGACACTACATTATGAACCATAAGGAAAAGGAGAGAATGATTAAAGAACCAAATGCAATTGAACAATACTTTATTAATATTATAGAAAATAAGTCACCTACAAAAGGACATATTTCAAACTTATATGGGAGGCTTCTATCTGGTGACAACCAGAATGCCTGGTACATAAAAGAGAAATGGGAGTTGGAGTTAAATGTGATAATAGAAGATAATCTGTGGGACAATTTGTTCAAAGAGTGTCATAAAGGTATGAACAGTCAATTATGGAGAGAATTTGACTGGAAATTAAAAGTCAGACATTTTTTTACTCCCCTTGCCATTTCTAAATTTGTAAATGATAACTCGACAGCACTCTGTTGGAGAAACCGTGGGAAAATAGGCGACCAAACACATATTTTGGGACTGTCCAGTCATTGAGACCTACTGAAGTATCAGAGGGGAGCTTGCAGATCTTAGGGATGGAGGTTCCGTGCTATGTTTTATTAATTGGGGGTGATACCAGATGAGGTTTTCAGTGTACACCAAAGATACATTATACACATCCTGCTGCTTGTTGCAAAGAAAACAATAACAGTGCTCACCTCGACACATAGCGTTGGCTCTGGAACCCGAGTCCTGGAGAGGGGTTGGACACTTTTCTTTGCTGGAGTTGCTCCGGGTGAGAGGCGGAGGGCTGGGGTGGGCTTTCTGTTAGCCCCAAGACTCTCTGCCTGTATGTTGGGGTTTTCTCCGGGGGACGAAAGGGCAGCTTCCCTGCGCCTTCGGGTTGGGGAACGGGTCCTGACTGTTGTTTGTGCTTATGCTCCAAATAGCAGCTCAGAGTACCCACCCTTTTTGGAGTCCCTGGGACGAGTGCTGGATAGCGCTCCTACTGGGGACTCCATAGTCCTGCTGGGGGACTTCAACGCTCACGTGGGCAATGACAGCGTTACCTGGAGGGGCGTGATTGGGAGGAACGGCCCACCCAATCTGAACTCGAGTGGTGTTCTGTTTTTGGACTTCTGTGCAAGTCGCAGTTTGGCCATAACGAACACCATGTTCGAACATAAGGATGCCCACCGGTACACCTGGTACCAGGGCAGCCTAGGTTACAGGTCGATGATTGACTTTATAGTTGTATCATCTGACCTGAGACCGTATGTTTTGGACACTCGAGTAAAGAGAGGAGCGGAGCTGTCAACTGATCACCACCTGGTGGTGAGTTGGATCAGATGGCAGGGGAAGATGCTACGCAGACCTGGTAGACCCAAACGTATAGTGAGGGTCTGCTGGGAACGCCTGGCAGAAGAGCCTGTCAAGATGGTCTTCAACTCCCACCTCCGGCAGAGCTTCGACCGCGTCCCGAGAGCAGTGGGGGACATTGAGTCCGAATGGGCCTTGTTCCGCTCTGCGATTGTTGAGGCGGCTGTTGCTAGCTGTGGTCGCAAGGTAGCCGGTGCCAATCGTGGCGGTAATCCCCGTACCCGCTGGTGGACACCAGAGGTTAGGGGAGCCGTCAGGCTGAAGAAGGAGGCCTACAGGGCGTGGCTAGTCTGTGGGTCTCTAGAGGCAGCTGATGGGTATCGGAGGGCCAAGCGGGGTGCAGCAGTGGCAGTTTCCGAGGCAAAATCTCGGGCGTGGGAGGAGTTCGGCGAGACCATGGAGAAAGACTATCGGTCGGCTCCAAAGAGGTTCTGGCAAACCATCCGACGCCTCATGGGAGGAAGGCGGCAACTCGCTCACACTGTTTACAGTGGGGACGGGGAGCTGCTGATGTCAACTGGGGCTATAGTCGGGCGGTGGAAGGAATACTTTGAGGAGCTCCTCAATCCCACCGACACACATTCCTATGAGGAACCAGAGCTGGGAGACCTGGGGACGGACTGTCCAATCTCTGGGGCAGAAGTCGCTGAGGTAGTCAAAAAACTACGCAGTGGCGGAGCCCCGGGGGTGGATGAGATCCGACCTGGGTATCTCAAGGCTATGGATGTTGTAGGACTGTCGTGGTTGACACGTCTCTGCAACATTGCGTGGTCATCGGGGGCAGTCCCTGTTGAGTGGCAGACCGGGGTGGTGGTTCCCATTTTTAAGAAGGGGGACCAGAGGGTGTGTTCCAACTATAGGGGGATCACACTCCTCAGCCTCCCTGGGAAGGTCTACTCCAGGGTCCTGGAGAGGAGGGTCCGGTCGATAGTTGAACCTCAGATAGAAGAGGAGCAATGTGGTTTTCGTCCTGGTCGTGGAACTGTGGACCAGCTCTTTACCCTCGCTAGGGTGATGGAGGGGTCATGGGAGTTTGCCCAACCAATCCACATGTGTTTTGTGGATTTGGAGAAGGCTTATGACCTGTCCCCAGGGACACCCTGTGGGGGGCGCTCCAGGAGTACGGGGTGGATGGTCTTTTGTTAAGGGCCATTCAGTCCCTGTACCAGAGGAGTGTGAGTCTGGTCCGCATAGCCGGCAGTAAGTCGGACCTGTTTCCAGTGAGGGTTGGACTCCGCCAGGGCTGCCCTTTGTCACCGGTCCTGTTCATAACCTTTATGGACAGGATTTCTAGGCGCAGCCGTGGTGTGGAGGGTGTCGAGTTTGGTGACAGGAGAATCTCGTCTCTGCTTTTTGCAGATGATGTGGTCCTCCTAGCTTCATCAGGCTCTGACCTACAGCTCTTGCTGGGGAGGTTCGCAGCTGAGTGTGAAGCGGCTGGGATGAGGATCAGCACCTCCAAGTCTGAGGCCATGGTTCTCGGTCGGAAAAAGGTGGATTGCCAACTCCAGGTCAGGAGAGAGATCCTGCCTCAAGTGGAGGAGTTCAAGTATCTCGGGGTCTTGTTCACGAGTGAGGGAAGGAGGGAGCGGGAGATCGACAGGCGGATTGGGGCAGCGTCTGCAGTGATGCGGACGCTGAACCGGTCTGTTGTGGTGAAGAAGGAGCTGAGCCGGAAAGCAAGGCTCTCGATTTACCTCCCAATCCTCACCTATGGTCATGAGCTCTGGGTAATGACCGAAAGAACGAGATCGCGGATACAAGCGGCCGAAATGAGTTTTCTCCGCAGGGTGGCCGGGCTCAGCCTTAGGGATAGGGTGAGGAGCTCGGACATTCGGGAGAGACTCGGAGTAGAACCGCTGCTCCTCCATGTCGAAAGGAGCCAGTTGAGATGGTTCGGGCATCTTGTTAGGATGCCCCCTGGACACCTCCCCAGGGAGGTATTTCAGGCAGGTCCTGCCGGCAGGAGGCCCCCGGGTCGACCCAGGACACGCTGGAGAAAATATATCTCTGGTTTGGCCCTGGAGCACCTTGGGATCCTACCGGAGGAGCTGGTAGAAGTGGCTGGGGAGAAGACCGTCTGGAACTCCCTAATTGGGATGCTGCCCCCGCGACCCGGACCCGGATAAGCGGAAGAAGACGAGACGAGACAATAACAGTAAAATGGAAAGATAAAGAGTCTCCAAAAGTAAATGAATGGAAACAGAGAGTTAAACAAATATATATAATGGAACAAATGACTTCTACAAATGAAAACTGATCTTTTTAACCAAAGGTGGAACTGTGTTAAAGTGTATTTAGCAATCTGATATAATGGCTTGTTGTGGTAGTAGAAATTGGAAAAGGATTAGGATAAGGTGTTCTTCGTTGTTTTATTTATTTAGGATAATCTCTGTTATAATTATTTGTTGCAGGTATTTTTGTTTGTTTGTTTTCTGTATGGAATAGGTGTGTTGTTTTGTATTTACATGTTGGGGATGATTTGTGAACTTAAAATAAAAAGTTAAAAAAATACATTGCTGTATGATTATTGTTTGAGAAACCTCAGCCACTAAAGAACATGAAACTCTCTGGTCTCTTTGCTGTAATATACGCCAGCTTTCTTCACTGTTCTAAATGCATGTCTGAGATCTGTGCAGCCTATAGAAGAGGAAGATATGCAGCTACACATGCTCCCACCACAAATTTACAGTAGGCTATAGAAATGTGTCAGACATGTGTGGTTTCCTTGTCTCCATGTTAATTAAGTGGTGTTGTGTCTGGCTGCTTCCTAAACAGCCAAACTTTCCCAGGAGCAGCTGCACAGCTCCTCTCTTCTATACCTTCCCTCATTACAAAGTGGCGATATACATGCTACAAGTGATTATGCTTCACGCTGGGTAAGGTTACAACATGTTTGCAGGGCACACCGGCTGCTCACAGTCACAGAGACTTCTCATTTCTTTAACATCTGCTCCTGATCTTTTTCCCTCCACCTTATGCATCTGGTTGCATTTGCAGGACAAAACTATCATTTCATATTCATTATTATTTCCTGAGGCGTTGTGGCTGAGCTCTTTGGTGCGTCAGATTTAGACCGGAGCTGGTGTGTTCTCTCACGCCAGGTTGATGGGAGATTTTATTTTGGTGGAGCACAGAAGGATTAGTGGGAGATGGATTTGTCCACTGTGTGTGTGTGTGTGTGTGTGTGTGTGTGTGTGTGTGTGTGTGTGTGTGTGTGTGTGTGTGTGTGTGTGTGTGTGTGTGTGTGTGTGTGTGTGTGTGTGTGTGTGTAGAAACCTTCAGCTCCTGTTTCCTGGCCACCCAGTAGAGATTGGTGCTGCTGTGCTTCATCTTTTCTCTCACTTCTTACCTCTCCTTACCTCTTCATCTGTGTTTTTTTCTAAGAATCAAACCATGCATGTAGTTATTCAGCTTTTTGTTTCTTTGAATCTCATTAATAAATTATCTGAGTAAGGTGATACTGGGGAGAGTTCAGCCATTTACTGACAAACAAGTCCTGCAGCGATCGCTGAGACATTAAATGCAACACAACATGGTGATGTAATGGCACAGTGATTCAGTTTCCTCACTTTCTGTTTCTTACATATTTTAAGAATGTATACTAAATGTCCAGTAATGAAATAATTAAAGGCTCAGTATAGGTTGAAGAAACCCAGTTGTGAAGATCACCTTGTGTTTAAAAATAATGGAGTTAAAGCCATTTTTAATCCTTTGAAATAACTTTAAGATCGAACTTATGTGTTCTGTTAAAACTTCAGGTGTGAGTGACACTCAGCTACTGTCACATCAAACTTTACCCTGATGTCTGCTAAATTAATTAGCATTTTTGTGTTTGCTAATGTTGATTAGCTGTGGCAGCCATCTTGAATTAGTTTGACTCTTAAAGTTATTCAGTTGTTCATCCAGTGAATAATTTGTGAGACTTTCTTTAAAATACACCCAGTGGTTAATACACTTTTTTATTGTAAGTCTCACACACACACACACACACACACACACACACACACACACACACACACACACACACACACACACACACACACACTGAGACCAAACATATTAGCATCCATCTGTGTGGGTGATAATAATAAACATTGATCACTTTAAACTGTTTCCAAAAAGTAAAAGTAGTGAGATTCTTTCTAAATGAACACAGTAAAATCTGTCCATCACTCAATGTGACTCAGAGAAAAGGAAACTAAAACTCAGCAGTCTGACCTCCAGAGAGGAACGAGAGGCCGACCAGGTGATGAGTGAGAACGTTTTGCTTTCATCACTGATCTTTGCTGCTTTTCACCATTCAGGTGATTCATTCTGCGTCTTAATCAAGATCATTATATCTCTTTTCATAACTCAACTCTCTGTCTTATATAACCTTGTTCTCTTGATTTCTGTCCTCCATTATCTTATATTAAACGTAAACTTGTATTATAAACTTTTGTGTCAAGACATAAACTTGTAAAGTTTGAATCATCACACAGCCTTGCATGATTATTTGCAGAAAACACAAACACACATTTATGACAGCAGCCATCCTGATGTGAGGAGAGATGTTAGACCGACACTCCACCTGTCATAATACAGCAGGCAAAGCATGATGGAGAGGTGGGGGTGGGGGTATAGGGGGGGGGGGGCGGGGTTCTGATGCTGAAAGACAGGCTCTCCCCTCTGACACTTCAGGCGTTCAGAGTCCACAGGACATCCACCACCCAAGTGGTTGGATAGAAGGATGGGTGGAGAGACAACCAGCAGAAGGACGGACACTTTGACAAGCAGTAGATGTGAGCAGATGGACAAAAGAACAAATGTTCAGCTGGTGGGACAATCAATCACATAATGAGATGAGCACAGGAGAAGAAAAGTTGGCTGATGGAGTAAAAATAATAACAACAATACAAGACAAAACCAAGAAACACAGAAAATGTGTCAGGGGCTGAAATGTAGATCTGACCTCACACAGCCTCCTCACTGCTCTCAGAAGGGAAGCCTCAGCAAACATAATAAACACTCAGGATAGAGGATTGTGGGTAAAACAGCATTCACCTCTCAGCGGAGGATCTGGATTTCATTACAGATATCTATGAAGGGTTCTGTTCAGTGAATTCTCTCCACCTCTTTATACGACTCATAAACAGTCAGTAAACGAACATGTCCATTCAGTTCAATGGTAGAAAGGCTTTCATACAAGTCAGGTTCAACATTGATCTACAAATAAATCATTTAAACTCAAGAAAACTTTCCCCTCTTCTGAATTACAACAGTAAAATATACTGACAACTTATTTTTAATGATTCAATTCCAGTTGATAATCTGATTAAATTCTCAATTTCACTGCTTAAAGATGTAACAGGATACAAAGAGACTCTATCTGGGTTAGACCTGGTTTGTTAACACTAACAGTAAATCTAGTGGAATAGATGAGCAGTAGAGCAGGAAGCTGAGTAACTGAGGAGCTGAAGAAAACAACAGGCTGCAGAAAAAGGTGTTAACGAGGGTTCTGTTTAACGTCTGCTTGTTAACATTTCTACAGTTGAATCAGCATGCAGCCCTCATTACTGTAATACAACTGTGTCAAAATGTCTGCTGTGAAATACGTCTATGAACCAAGAAATGAGGGCAAAACTGATCACAATAAACTCTGGAAATCTACTAACAATAAACAAATGATGAAATATAAAAACCAAGGAATGAAAAACTCAAGTTTGATGAGAAAGTTGGGTGAAAACTTAAACCTTTTTTGTCTAATTGAAAAACTGTTAAAATGTTAGCCTGACCCTCTTACGTAATACTCTGACCTAAGTTCAACATAAACCATCTGAGAAAAACTCAACATTTACTGGAAACGTGGCAGAAACGTAACCTTAACCAGAAGCTGACTGCCTCCATGTTCAGATGGTCAAGGTGATGAATTTTAACTTGATGCTAAAAACCAGTCTTACACTGCATTTGGTTTTACAGTAATTTCTAAAATAATGTAGGAAAATAATGCTTTACTCAGGATCTGATAAATTGTTACATGCTCCTGTAGTAATAAGCAACATGCACGAATATGAGCATAAAATATATTTTTTCAAAAGTCATCCTGAATATTTATTTAGAACATTTTTATACCAATCATTGTTTCAGGGTTTATTTAAAAACAGAAATACCTGTAAATAAAATTGACACAAATCACCAGAATGCACTTCAGATGTAAATTTAATTATTCTTTTATTCTGAAGACTCTTGTTACAAGGGGACATCTTTGTGTTGTTTTAATCTATTTCACCTGTGTGTGCACTGGCTGTGTTTATGTACACAACTCTGTGTGTGTGTGTGTGTGTGTGTGTGTGTGTGTGTGTGTGTGTGTGTGTGTGTGTGTGTGTGTGTGTGTGTGTGTTAGCAGTGGGAGTCCCACAGGGAGGCGGTGTGTTTCAGCACCTCGTCTCACTCCCTGTTGTAGTGTTGACAGGAGGGTGAGGGGGCTGACAGGGTGAAAAGAACTACAAAAGGCCATCTCCTCGTCCTCACTGAGGGACTCTGTCAGTGTTTGTTTAATTTAGTTTCTATAAATGCAGTTCATTTATTAACTTCTACAGTAATCAGACAACACCAGAGCTGTGAAGACACATTCATATTTACTCATAGACACATGTGGTGTAATCCACCGTCGGTCCTTTTGGACCTTATTAATAAACGGCCGGTCCAAGTGGACACATTTGAGTAAATTATAAAAATGCTGCCCATGTAAAGCTGCTCACTGCTGTTCTTGTTCTCCCATTCAATGTTAAATCTTATAAGTAAATAAAAAATAAACAGAAGTCTGTAAAAGGTTTTGAAACAGCTTCAACTCTACTGAGTCTTCTCTTTTGAGAAGTGAGTTATTACGGTAAGCTCCTCAGAAACCATTTGAGCTGGATGCTTCATTCCAAAGTGTGCAGGAAATATACTGCAAGGCTTTGTTGTTTGTGAAATACTCATGGATGTCAGCATACACACACCTCTATGTGTGACCTTCACTCTCAGATATGTGTTAAAGGTCTAAACCAACAAATGATTTAACCATCAAAGGTTGTGAACAAATGCCAAAGTAAATCCTGATCTGAGAATATGACCTCTTTATGCAGCTTTATGCAGGGGATAGGCTGGAGGAACGAAAGTAAATGGTTATAGGAGTCAAAGGCAAGATTCTAAGAAGAAGACCTGAGTTTTACCACTGGTGAGGTGGAAAAGTCTGGCGTCGTCCCTCTGTTGATGGTGATGAACTGCAGCTGGGAGCTGCAGCTGGGCAGGACCTGCCTGCCACGCCCTGTGTGAGAAACACAGACTGCCTGCAGGCACCCAGGACATGACACCTCCATATAGCCTTGTTTATTCACACCTTGTTGCTACCCTGACTGTTTTTGTTTGCTATTAATAAACCATTTTTGAGTTCATCTATCTTCTCCTGCTGCCATCCTTACCTGCTATTTGGTCCTCATACAACCTCGTTAATGTGGTATCTTGTTCTCTAGTGATGGTAGAATGGAGCAGACAGACAGATCAGGGCCTCGTCTTCAGTGATGAGGGCGTTGCTCCTGTCTGTTGCAGTGAACAGAGCGCTAAAGGCAATGCTCTCTATTTACTAGTCCATCTATGTTCAACCCTCACCTACAGACATGAGATGTGGATCATGACCAACGGCACAAGGTCCCAAATAGAAGCGGTAGAAATGAGCTTCCTCCTGTCCTGCTGGAAGGAGACCCCAGGAGGACCCAGGACTCCCTGGAGGGTTTACCCTCTCTGGCCTGGGAACACATTGGGATCTTCCCAGAGCAGAAGAAGAAGAAGAAAATGGATGGAACTGTCAGAGTTTAAAGTTTAGTGTAGGTTCTAATTTTCTTAGTTCCTTGTGTCCGCCTGGTGCTGACCATTCCAACGTTCCACAAACTGACATGGAGATGAGGTTTTACGCGTCAAACTGGGCCATTATGGCTTGCCCAGCCGAACGGTAAAATACCATGTTGGCTCCGCCATTTAGACTTCTTTATTCCACCAAAAAACACATACAGAACAGTCAATTTATAATATGCGGAAGTAACTTGCAAAAATAAAACAACTTGTAAACTTGTAACAACTTGTAAAATAAAACAACTAAAATACTTAAATGGCGCTTAAATTTAGTTCAACCATTTCAGAAACGTAGTGGGAAAACTTTCAGCTGTCTCACTTCTTAGGTGATTAAATATTGATTTAATCTTTTCTCAGCTCTGTTTTTCTTTTTCGTAGCTCAGGGAGTCTGACAGCACACTAAACAGAAAAAACTTTACCTCTTGGCTTCTGGTCAAAAAAAATCAAACACACACACACACACACACACTCATTTATTAATTTCTCATATAAAAAATAAAAGTAACAGGCATCAACAGATAGATTGTCTTAAAAACTCAATTAAATACACACTAATGATGTTTAAAGGGGTGGTTTTGTGAGAATCCATTTTTTCAGGTTTTCATAGTTTCTAATAGGCCCCCCTGAGCCTGTCATGTGGCCAAACATGAAAACTCTCTGTTCCCTGGTTATTTTAAAAAAACTGAATTTCTAAGAAATGAAACTTAAAAATGCGGATGTGCATTTGTGTACGGTTTGACGTCACAACGTGTATTCGCTGAGATGGTAACGCGTATATCGGTCCGCCCAGCTGCTAGCTTTTTTTTTCATAATTCAACATGGCGGAACGCAGACAGGCTTGTGTCATTTGCAGAGATCAAACCTCACGAAACAGAACTGATACCCAATGTTTATATATATAAAACAAAGCACATAGCTATACCTGGTGTGTGGTGTAGCAGCTTTTTAACACTGTCTGCAAATCTGGAGATTCTGAGTTTGAACTTTGGAGCTGTCTTTATTTATTTATTTTTTTCTGCATGGAAGTTAATAAATTCTGTAGGTGCAGCTATTGGCTAACTTTGTAATATATTTAGCTAATCTTGGCAAAATTATAACTTATTCTGAAGTATTTTGGTTAAGACACACAAAGTACTGAGAGCAGTGTGTGTGTGCGTGAGGGCAGCAGCCGACATGTGAGTAAGACGACCAGTGGAGTTTCAGTTTCGCTTCTCGTTGATGGAAAACACAGCTGACTTTTGGCTAAAGGAGTAATGCGGGACGTGGGAAGAGTCAGCCCGCGTGTCGAGCCTCGGTATACAGAAGGCGGACTCAGAGTTCGGTGTGGACAGCAGCCCGCATGCGGGGAGCGAACGGCTGTTTGCTAGAGGCTGCTGCTGAGCTTTTTTCAGGAGAAAATGTAAATTCAGTTGTGAGTATTACCCTTCTGAATCATTCATTGACAAACGCTGAGGAAGTGGTTCTTCTAATTTGTCCTTCGACCGTAACTTTATCCACATAAAGTCTAGCTGCCATGTTCACCATCACATTCAGTATCAAATACCTACAGCCAATTAGATGCGAGGGCTGTGCATATCATAATGAGAATCCTGCTGTTTCAAACTCAGCTTTAGAATAGCAAACTTCTAAAGCTTATATTATAAGCATGAAGGCTTCTTTCTTTATAAAAATTACACAGATAGCATTGAATTACACTAGAGAACAATGCAAAACTATAAAATAACCCATAAAACCACTCCTTTAAAGTCTATCAATTCCTTGGATTTGTTGATCAAATGTTGCCATCCTAATCACCTAATTTAAGCCACAAAACAATGTTTATTCAATTCAATGAATTTACGTGTATGCCCACATTTTTCAAATCCAAATTTTCTAAAGCCTGCCTTCTATTTTATTATGATTTTATTTGTTCTTATATGCTCCTTGATTGTTTTCATATGCTCAAATATAAATATAATATGTTTTTGTTGTTGTTCTCTTGCACCGTTTCCCGAAACTCTCAGTCAGGTCATGTTTGTAAATCAGATCATGTTCTTGAACATTTTACCTGGTAAAATAAAGGTTGATTGGTCAATTCAACACTCTGAGCTTTCTTGAATTTCAGTCCTTTTCTATGTAAATGGACCCAGAACATGTGAGCAATTAAGAGGTGTTTTAAATATGCAGTTACTGGCATTACTTTTATGATAAAGTCAGAAAAAATAGCTCTAAATTGTTTTAAATAATTAAAAATGAAACATTAATTGTCCAGAGGAGGTTGTTTTGACCTGTTAGAGCCTGTTTTTCTTGGATTCCTGGTAAATCAGTAAAATGATTCAGATGAAAACAAGCAACTCCTCTGTTGAGACTGTCCTCCCTGGCTGCGCCTCGGCATTGGGTGGTACCTTCTTTCGCTGGCGGGTGTCTTGGGGGCTGGGTGTGTCAGCCTGCTCTCCCCCTGTGGCTGCCTGGTGGGATCTGGGCCCCCGGGTGCGGTCGAGCCTCTGCTGGGGCCGGTTCGCCCCTGGATCTCGGGTCTCTGGTTACGGCTTGATCTGCCCTGGATGGCTGGCTGCGGGCAGTGCCTGTGACCCCCTCGCTGCGACCCCCGGGGGCTCTAGCGAGGTGACTGCCGGGTGACCCACACGGGGTGAGCCTCTGCGCTCTCTGGGAGGGAGTTTGTGACTGCCCTGGCGGTGGTCTCCCTGGTGTGGCCCTGGGTGGCCTCTGGACGTCTGGGGCCCGGAGGTCCTCTGTGTCCTCCGTGGGCCTTGGGGGCGGGTCTGTGGCTCCTCAAACTTACTATTGGATGTTTCTATAGAGAAACCTTACATACACAAGCGCGCATATATACACACACAGGTGATCACAAGATGTTCACATAAAGACGGACTCAGGTGTTTTCAGACACACTGACTGGGGCTGTGGTTGACACTGAACTCATCTTGAATTAGTCTTTACCGTATACATTTTAAGGATATCACAACTGTTGTATTTTTCTCCCTGTTTTGTTTGCCTGTTTGTTTGTTTGTGCTTTATTTGCAGGTCTAGAAGTGGATTCTTCACGTCTCTTGTTCGCTTCTTTTTCTGTTTACTTTCTCCCCCACTCTTCTTTCTGTACCCTTCCCCTTCCTTTCAGGCTCCGTGTCCATTGGGATTCAAATCAACCATAAAAATGTTCAAGATAAAAATAAAGATTTTTAAAGTTATATTTAAATATAAGTAAAAAAAAAAAGAAGAAGACAAGCAGCTCATTCATGTGCCATAGATAAACTGATCTGCTGATGTGCTGCAGCAAACCTCAAAGTAAAAAAAATCTCTAAAAGTAATAATCTTACACAATTCAGCATTTTCAGATTTGTGTTGTTTGGTTCTAATGAGTTTTCCTGCAGACTGTCTTCAATCTGGACATTCTTCATCAGAGTTTACTCAGCTGCTTCCAGCAGCAAGAGATTTGCTCTTTTGCTATTTGCTAATACCCAGGGGTGTATTGACAAGCCTCTGTTTATTGTCCTAAATCACAGATCTCCCACCCTCTCACATGAATCATAAGTGTATTTCCAGCTTTATCCTCCTTGTCTTCAGGTCACATGGGTTCAGCTCTGCTCACCATCACATAATGTATTACTAAAATCCTGCTCAATCATTCAGAAAACTGATTTATCCCTGACAGTGAGCTACAGCAAAAGTATTAGTGTTATACAGTGAGCGCTCTTAGATTCATTTTAATTAAACCTTTTGTAGGGAAAGTGAGGAGCCTGCTCTGTAATATTTTATTGCCACAAATGACAAGAAGATGAGGAGTGAAAGACATGCAGCAACAAAACCTGAGCCAGGACTGGAACACACACAGACTGCAGCTTTCCAAATGAGCTGGGGCAAAGAATGCATGACTGGTCAAGTTAGGACTGACAGACTGACCAGGGAATTTAACACATGCATGTGCACGCACGCATGCACACACACGCATGCACACACACACACACACACACACACACACACACACACACACACACACACACACACACACACTCATAAGCATGTTGTGTGTCAAACATTCCCTCAATGTGCTGTCTAATCATGGATCTGAAAGTTGTCCTTCAATAAATTTTTAAAAAGCAAACATTAGACCAGAGGAGGGGTAGTTTTAGAATAAAGTCAGAAACATTTTTGTTTTTTCATCTCCGTTCAGGCACAGATCCTGAATACTGTTTAAGAACTGAGACCAAAATAGGAGATCTTTTTACAGCTGGCAGCCTGATGGAAATGTCCTCCTCAGGATCAATGATGTCTTTGACTTTTTCTTGTCCTCAGACCAAGTTTGCTGCATGTCACTCTGTTGGTATAGTTGAATGTTGCTGGTTTGTTCCTGAATTTTAAAACCTGCTATAGTGAATGGTGCATGGAGAGTATGTAAACTCTCAAATGATGAATTCCACCTGCTGGAGAGAACATCTTCATCCTCCCAGCTGCTCATGTTGACCAGAAAAGGCATTTAAGGGTCACGAAGGGGGCTAAATATCAGTAAACTGCATGGAGAGAGCTGGAGGGTAATCAGTAACAAAGATTGTACCGCAGTTCACGGGTGAACGAAGGGGAAAGAGCTCCACTAATGGAAACGATGCTCGCTGATCAGTGCATAATGCATTCCCAGCTTGAGGATTGAATATCATAAGGAGATCCATATGGGGGAGATGGGATGTGGGACGTTTGCCCTCTTGAGAAGGCGCGTTGGAGTGACACCACATCTGTGCAACAGTAGCATGCTCCTTCACAACAGAGATCCATCACTGGAGCACTATTCTGCACTAATCAAGGCCCAAAAATACCAAAAGAAAAAAATGTTTTGGGTGATTGAAACTGCAGTGAGCAGCAAACCAGCACACAAGTTAAAATGTGATCTATTGGTGCCATCTGGAAAAGATTGGGCCAAAGGGTTCCTGTGTTCTGACATCTATATGTAAATACATCCATTACTGTGTTTGTTTGTGTTTAATCTTAAAATAGAAAACAGGATTAATTGGTGAAGGGTTGAGGGCATTCTACAGTCATACAAAGCTGGATTTTAACATGTAATGAACAATAATTCATTTACAAGGGATGGCAAGACAAGTTTTTTTTCTCTCTCTAACCTCTTCATCTTCTAGAAATTGAAAGTAGACATTCAGCAAGCAATGTGCTGCTTTTTTACTCCAACGTGTGCAAAGAAACAGGTCCTATCAGCATTTGATGTAGCTTTACAGTAAATCACTTAAAGCGGATGAAGAAAAAGAGAGTGTGCACTTTTTACTGTTTCATAGCTGTCTAACATCCTCCAGCAGACACACAGGAAGTCAGAGTGTTTCACTGAGGCATGAAAACAGTGCTACTCTATATTCTAAACTGCTATTTTAAAGAAAAATCATCTTTATTCTCCCTGGAGTTGATTGTTGCTGAAAAAATTGTGCTCCCTAAATGTAATAGCAGGTTGTAAGAACTACAACCCAGTGTTAGTGGTGCAGTAAGGAGTCTCTCATGTCTCTTCTTTACAAAATTGTTTCAATTTAGCCACAATGGAGAGTTTTCCATCATAAACGACCTGTTAAAGGTCAAAGGTCAGACATCCTCCTTCAGGATTTCCTGGGGTGTGTCCAAATTCAGGGGCTGCATCCTTCGAAGGACCCAGCCTACCCGGTCGACGTAGGCCGGGTCGATTGTAAAACCTGGAAGTAGGCCACTCTTGAAATTAGTCGGTTTAGCCTTCAGATTTATCCCCGCCCCTACCTCGCTGTACGTCCTGTCACCTAGCAACCGTGACAGCGCGGGGGAAATGGGGCTTTTTGAGGAGCTACGTAAGTTTTACCACCGTCACCGTAATGTTTTGTGTCGGCTCAGAGTCTATCCAGGTAAAGTAGTTTTGTTGATTCTACAAACTTTCAAGAATTACATGTTAACTTTAGCTGGTTTCATGGATAATTCCAGCGACTGAATGACCTGTGATCAAATGTAAATAATAATATATCAACTTATATAAAATATCAACATTTTAATTCACAATACTATAGAATATTTATTTTTACTTAAAGCCTCGTTGTATGAAGTACCGTATTTTCCGGATTATAAGTCGCACTTTTTTTCAGAGTTTGGCTGGTCCTGCGACTTATATACCAAAGTACTGTGTATACCGTAATTTTGATTAATTTCACATGTTCACCACTTTCACACCTAAAACTGCTAGATCATTATTATTATTATTATTATTATTATTATTATTATTATTATTATTATTATTATTGTTGTTGTTGTTGTTGTTGTTGTTGTTATTATTATTATTATTATTATTATTATTATTATTATTATTATTATTATTATTATTGCTTGTATTTGTTAAACTAGTCAAGTTCATAAATTTTGTAAATCATCATTCAGTGTGTTTCCTTCATTAAGTATTTGAATCTTGAAATCCTGTCCTTGTCTTCTGTTTCTCTCTCACACCAACGTTCACCCAAATGTATTCTAACCCATACATGTAGATTTACCCCACCCAATACATCTCTGACACATGTGGAGCAGACTTCTAAGGCAGATTGATGGTCCACATGTAGCACAGCAGCCTGAAACTTAAGCTGCAGCACAGATGTATGGATGGGTGCTGAGTAAATTCTGGGTGAGACAGAAACAGAGAACCACAGCAGTTTTCTTTCAGAACAACACAAAAGTCAACATTTGTGATTTTCATTAGCTGACTGTGCTGATCACATTTGAAACTGTTGTACAAAAAATGATAGAGATTAAAAGAAAGGGCTCTCTCAAATTTCAGTGATAATAAGGTTAAACACAGGAGTGATTGAAATGAAACTAACAAGCATTTTATTTTCATTTGAGCATCTCCTCAGACCTGGATACAAGCATGCGATGGAGGTGACACATCCTGCAGGTTTGTCCTCTTCCCCTGGCACCACAGATCAAGCTCCACTGCTACACTGTTACTCACACACACATTCAGACCGCCTTGTTGATAAAAAGAAGGAGATTTCTTTGTCTTTAGTTGAGTTTATTTGTTCAATTCAGCTGGAAACTTTTGTTTTAGTTTGATTTTAACAGAAAAAAGAGAATGTCAATCAAAATCATTCTGTTTACTTTTTATTCAGACTTTTGTGGATCAAGATGATAACAGTGTGTGGTGGACATCAGCTCTCAGTCCTGTGTAGATTTGTCTTTATTTTTGTTATTAAAAGCATAATCTATGCTATAAAACTTCATTGCATTGAGTCATTTTCCAGGTTTCATCAGCCCAACGGGTTGGTAAATTAAGACATTACCATCAAGACATTTTTATTTATGTTTGAATCACTCTGTTTCCTGCTATGATAAAGAGTCACTAAAATCTGATTTCATTTAGTTATGAAAATAATCTGCTGCCTGCAGTTTCACTGATCTGTCAGTTCTGTAAATCATAGTAATGATCAGGAGGACAGTTTAACTCCCAAACATTTCCTCTGTATAGGGGCAGTGCCACAGCTTGATGATCAGCTCTTATTCCATGCAGTCAGATGTGAATCCTGTCTGATGGTTACATCTGTAGTTAAAGCAGCATGAGAGCATCAGGACCTCCTTAAAGACTCCAAGTCTGGACCAAACAGAGCAACCATGTAGAGTTATTCAGAAAGCAACAACACGCAGCCTGCAGTAACGACACGTTCAACCAACCTCAAAACTCAGTTCAACAAAACATAACAGAGACATGAAGTACAGGTAACCACTGAAGTCATGAGTGTGATGTATTTTCTGAATTGTCAGCTGATTAAGAAGTTCCCTCTGAAGAAATACTGACTTTCATCTTTTTGGATGACTAATGACTGGACCAGTCTCAGATGACCAGTTTATAAGGCAGTTCAATGGGAAATCTTGACATTTTAACAGAGCACCAGATCTTCCTAAAAGCATGACACAGAACTTCAGAGGTTCCACATATTGTTTGATAAAGAAGAAAAAGAGATGAAAAGGGGAAGAGGCACAAAGTTGGGGACATGAGTACATCCCTTCTTGGAGGACACTCAAGTGACACTCTATCAAAGGTTCTTTCCTTCCGCCTATAAATACCAGCTCAGTCAATAATATCCCCCCCTGCTGTGGGCATCAAGTCAAAGCCAAGATCTGCTGAACACATGAGAAGCATCACTTCACAACACAAGAAAAAAACTCATACATACAATATACAGTACAGCTGCAGCCAGAGCAACTTGTATATTCCCACAACAAAGATCATCAAAACGATGTCTCCTAGCTGTGCAGGTCCATCCTGATGTTTCTGTGTGAATTTCCAGATGTTTGATAGCAGGATATCTCGCTGAACAGATTTAATGGACCTTTAAGGAAGTAATCATGTGCAGGTTCATGGACAACTGATTCCCTTTGGAGTAAAATTCATAAATGATGGCCACCACAACTAGCTTACCTTAAAAAACACAAAAATGGCTATGTATGTATGTATGTATGTATGTATGTACAGTGGGTACAGAAAGTATCCATACCCCCTTAAACTTTTCACTCTTTGTTATATTGCAGCCATTTGCTAAAATAATTTAAGTTCATTCTTTTTCCTCTTTAATGTTCACACAGCACCCCATAATGACAGAAAAACACACAATCGTTGGCTGTTTTTGCAGATTTATTTAAAAAAAAAACTGAAATATCACATGTTCCAAAGTATTTAGACCCTTTGCTGTGACACTCATAGATTTAACTCAGGTGCTGTCTATTTCTTCTGATCATCCTTTAGAGGGTTCTACACCTTCATTTGAGTCCAGCTGTGTTTGATTATACTGATTGGACTTGATTAGGAAAGCCACACACCTGTCTATACACTGTAAACCCGAATAAGTTCAGTGAACTCAAAATTTATGAGGAAACCGATTACATAATAATTTTTGAGTTAACTTACTTATAAAATTTAAGTTCAACACAACTTAAAAAATGTGAATTGAATTAAATCAAAGCATTTAACTACCTCCAACTTATAACTTATTAGTTAACCAACTTAAAAAATGTGAATTGAATTAAATCAAAGCATTTAACTACCTCCAACTTATAACTTATTAGTTAACCAACTTAAAAAATGTGAATTGAATTAAATCAAAGCATTTAACTACCTCCAACTTATAACTTATTAGTTAACCAACTTATACAGTTTTATTTGAGTAAACTTGCATATTTTGATTTTTTTTTTTTTACTTTTACAACTCAAATATTATAATTTATATAAATCAGTGCACTCCAACCCTGCTCCTCAAGATCTTGTATCCAGCATGTTTTATGCTTCCCTGCTCCAACACACTTAATTCAATGGTCATCTAACTCTGCAGAAGCCTGTTAATCACTACTGATTCAAATCTGGTGTGTTGGAGCAGGGAAGCATCTAAAACATGCAGGATGCAAGATCTTGAGGACCAGAGTTGGAGAGCACCGTTCTAAATTGACCTTTTGACACTAAACTAACAACCATTCTGGACTTTGGTCAAACTTTGAAGAAAAAAAAAAGATAATAGACAGAATTGCAATTCCAAGTTTATTTTTAACCACCTGCACAAGAGTAACACTTCAACTGCATTTGAACAGGATTTTTAAAGTGCTTAATGTACATATTGTATATTTGATTAAAGACACATTTGTGAAATATCAAACAAAAAAATGTCAGCCTCTCTCTTTGGCTTTTTACCTTACAAAACGAACTAAAATGAAATACCCATTATATTAAACACTTAGCCATGGGCATGTTAGTGTCAGTCTCCTCAAATATCAGGCTATGGAGAACAGATGGCAGCAGATGCCCTAAAATCTACAGGACATGGCTTTACCACACATTACAACGGTCTAGTAAAAATATAATTAAAAGTTATCACAATGTACAAAATAAAAACAATCACATCAAGAGCCACTGAGAGTAAACAACTTCACTGAACACATTTGGCTACACTAACATGATTATGTTTAGTGCTGTTGCCTCTACATGCTACTGTCAGTAAAAAAAAAATCACTTTTGAGGCAAAAAAAGACAGGGTTTCAACCCATCTTCAAGGCTCATCAGTAGTTTCTGGATGAGTGGAAATGTGTGACAAGTCCTTTTGAATGGTCTCGATGCAACCAAACTGAACAACAAGGCAAATGCTTCAGCTCATTTAGGAGTTCGCCCACAACAAGCTCGTCTTTCCACTAAACCGCTGTACTGCTGACTGAAAAGCATTGGACTCGTACTGTTCTTGTTGACAATGGTCAGAATACCACCAGGAGTGTTTACGTCTGACTCTGGTCACTCTTCAATCTGCAAAGAACAAAAACAGTGTTGTATTAAAGATAAAGATTTAATGGTTGCAAGAAAGAAAAAGATCCATATTTATTATAACCTCTGCTAAGTAGGTTTTCAGTAGAATTGGATTACAGTTTCAGAGATTGCCAGGAACGACACAAGGAAGAAGTGATTAGGGTGCACAGCACACGGTCGGTCACTCTTAAATTTGTAAACATTGTAATTTCCATGCTATTTTTCTGATACATGTGCCTCCATTTTATATTTGCAGACAATGAAACCTAAATCAGGACCCTGTTCAGCCATGAAACCTTTACCCTGTTATTTCACATTCTGCAAAAACAGTAGAAGATGGACAACCTTTGTGTCCAAAGTTTCTACTTGTATAAGTTAATGAAAAAACATTATCCAACAACAAATACTTACATAAAAAACTTTGAAGGATTGTGGATCCTCCTCCTGTAGCCGTATTGGAAGCCTGTGCAGCACCAGAGTCCGATATCAGCATCCTGTTATTGCTGCACAGAAAGACACACACAAATTAATAAAGCAGATATATTTTACATGAGTGCATTTACACATTTAGGTCTGGTTCAGTTAATTTAATGTCTTCAATTATTATTATAATTAGCATTAATTATTGCACTAGCATGATTCAAAGACCTTCACAGACTAGCAGATTGTTATAACTTCATATCATGTTTTGATTTTTTTTAATAGTCATATTAATGCCAACCCCTAAATTATGGCCACCTCACCTGTTTATCATACAGACTCAACATGTTGCGTAGAGCCTCTGAAGCCTCGCCAGGTCACGCTGCTTTCTGTCTGAACAAGATCAGCAGCCATGGTGTGTCTGTCCAGATCAGAATAAAACTGGTTAACATTTGTGATGTGATGAAACTCTCCACAAATCTACAAAATAGTAAAAATCTGTAAAAGAACAAAAAGTAAATAATTCATTTTACCTGTGAATCAATGTGTAGGGCGGGTCTTCCACCATCGGCTCTTCCCTTATCATTTCTAGGCGATGAAGGGCATATGTTCCTCCTGTAACACAGATCAAAAACAATATGAATCAAATGAACGTAATTTCATCATTTAATTTAGAAATAAATGTAACATAGGTTACCGATATAGATGCTGGTGGTTGGTGATAAACTGCTGTTTCTATATAATGTAAGCAAAGAAAAAAAGGGATGACATTAAACTAAAACCAAACACAAACAGTTCAAACTACTGCTGCTGCTGCTGCTGCTGCTGCTGCACCCCAAACTATTTCATCAAACAGTTCTTAGTTAGATTTGACAAAAATATGATAAACACTTAAATGATCAATAAGATGACCTGTATTGTTCAAAAGTATTTGTTTAGTAGCCTACTCAACTGCTAACTAGGCGAATAATTAATTGTCCTTTGCCTATAGTACACACATAATGCAACAATATGATTAAAAGGCAATTAAAAACATACCTTAGCCTATGACGCAGACTGTTTTATACTCCAAAAACACTTTAATCTGTTGACAAAAAGGAGAAAGAACTCACGTTAGGACAAGGCAGCTTTAGCCACGTTTACACCGCATTCATTGAGTTGAAACGTGACGCCAAAACGTGTCTGATATCAACCCACATAGCTTATGGTAAAACAAGAAATAAAACCCAGGCAATGATAGCAATTCAAACCGACTAATAAGTAGCAGCCACTGGCATTTTAGTCTTTATCGAGGCTGACAAATAGCTTCTGGTTAGCAAATTCAAAATTTGCGCCAACCAGCAACTTTACGTTATTCAACCAATGAGGTTCAGTACGCGCACAGTGTTTCACTGGTGATAATTCACAAAAACTTAACAAATAAAACGGCAACATATACAAATGTGTTTCATTTTACTCACGTAAATGTAGCGAACTTCGCTCTCGCTTCAAACCTCCATCTCGAAACTTTTTCTTGGTACGCAGCTGAGCTGTGTGCACGTAGCTTGCGTCATGACGTCATCACGCGTCTTTACTCATAAAGTTTGATGCAAAGATTTCATTTACTCATAATCTTTTATTCCAGTAAAATTATAACTACAGTAAAAGTTGAACCAGGTTATAAGTTTTATGCTGGTTTGACTTGGTTGCTACTTTTGATTAATATGGTTATAAAACTTTTGAGCTCATTGTACTGTTCGGGTTTACAGTGTATGAGACCTACAGCTCACAATGGAGCCCGCATGGAGTTTGCTAAAAAAAAACAACTCCAAGATGGTGAGAAATAAGATTCTCTGGTCTGATGAGACCAAGATGGAACTTTTTGGCCTTAATTCTAAGCGGTATGTGTGGAGAAAACCAGGCACTGCTCATCACCTCTCCAATACAGGTGATACATGGTGGTGGTAGCATCATGCTGGGGGGGGGAGGGGTTGCAGCTTCAGGGACAGGACGACTGGTTGCAATCGAGGGAAAAATGAATGCTGTCCAGTACAGGAACATCCTGGACAAAAACCTTCACCAGAGTGCTCGGGACCTCAGACTGGGCCGAAGGTTTACCTTCCAACAGGACAGTGACCCTAAGCACACAGCTCAAATAACAAAGGAGTGGCTTCACAACGACTCTGTGACTGTTCCTGAATGGCCCAGCCAGAGCCCTGACTTAAACCCAATGGAGAATCTCTGGAGAGACCTAAAAATGGCCGTCCACCAGCGTTTACCATCCAGAACTGGAGAGAATCTGCAAGGAGGAATGGCAGAGGATCCCCAAATCCAGGTGTGAAAAACCAAAGAGAATCCTGGCTGTATTAGATCAAAAGGGTACTTCTACTATACTGAGCAAAGGGTCTGAATACTTTAGAACATGTGATATTTCAGTTTTTCTTTTTTAATAAATCTGCAAAACAGCCAACAATTCTGTGTTTTTCTGTCAATATGGGGTGCTGTATGAACATTAATGAGGAAAAAGAATGAACTTAAATGATTTTAGCAAATGTCTGCAATATAACAGAGAGTGAAAAGTTTAAGGGGGTCTGAATACTTTCCGTACCCACTGGATGGATGGATGGATGGATGGATGGATGGATGGATGGATGGATGGATGGATGGATGGATGGATGGATGGATGGATGGATGGATGGATGGATGGATGGATGGATGGATGGACGGACGGACAGACGGATGGATGAATGGAGGGATGGATGGACGGACAGATGGAGAGATGGACGGCCACCGCAAGCCAATGGTTAGCCAACACAGAAACAACTATAACTCAGTTTTACTGTTATTGAGCTAAAATTTCATGTAATACGTATTACCTCCGAGTCATTCATATCATGTACTTTGAGAGGCAACTAATTGTGTGAGATTTTAATATTATGGGAGATCCTGCCTGGTGTTATTTTCTAAATTTGACCCATAAAACTATAAATCCATCATTCCTCAACATAAGATCTTAGTTTAACACCAGAAGGCTCACAAAGGATCATGACGTTTTATATTTTTGCAGAACCGTCCTCATGGTTAAAATCATTTTAAATGAGCTCTACAAAATCAAGCTGCCTGTCACATTAATACTCCAATGTCTTCTGAAAATATTTGCCCTTCATGTTTAAGAGCCATTACAGGTGAGTGGTGCCTGTAATCTAAATGAGCTTAGAACCTCCTCTACTTGCTGAGAGTGTGACAGGGAAATGAAAACCTATGATTTCCTTATCGGGTTAAAGAACAGAGGATTCCTAAAAGGGTCGTCAGCAGGAAGTCCTAAACAGCCTGTTGGAGGATTATTGTTGAATGTCCTGAGAGTCAGACTGACACAGAAAATGCTCTCAATTCATCTGTGGTCAGTTTGTCAGCCATGACAAGTGAAACAGACTTTTACATTTTTTCACTTTCTTTTTGGAAGAGGAGAAGTGAGGTGAGGAAAGGTGGAAGGCAGCGTTCTCTCTTTTCATCAGAGATGCAGAAGGGAGAACTTCTGCCAGTGAGCAGAGCTTTGAAACTGAAACGTAAGTATGGCAGATCACAGAGGCCAAAGAAAAATGATCTTCTCCTCGCTACGACTCCCTCAGCCAAGGGCTTTGTTGTGGGGGCTTCTGCTTTTAACTGGAAACAGCTCCAGTGTTTCTGTGCTGGATGAACAGAGTTTTAGAGCATACATTCAAACTCTCCATCATCTCCCCGTTCCCAAAAGTCTGGTGACAGCTGGTTAAGTCTGACGCCATGTGCAAAGCCTCGCTCTCTGCAGGATGGATGTCCTCAGCTGTCAAGGAAGACACCAGGTGTCCAGGTGAGGACTGACAGGGGGAAACAGAGGACCAGTCTGTAGGTACGGAGCACTGGAGGAGACAAGCCTACATCCTCTCTCATGAGGGCATAAATCTGTCATCACTGTTCTGTTCTCACTTTTGTTTCCTCTTGAAAGAGAATTTTACAACTTGAGATCTAAAATCTTATGTTTAAATTCTTTTATCAGTTTTGTCAGATCTTTGAGAGAGACGGGTGAAAAAAAGTAATTTAAATCCTATTTATCTTTTTAAATAAGTAATAGCATTATGTATTCACTAAATACCTGCAATGTGTTCTTCATCTTTAGGGTGTGGTTCTGTCGTTTTCTCATTTTCACTTCGTTGTCAGTGACTCCCACAAAATACTCATGTTTTATCCAACTTTAGAACTGAAATAAAGTCTGCATTCCTGGTTTGGATGTTTTTCATTAAAAACTGTATTAACAAGAGCCTTAGTTTCATATTAAATTTAATCTGATCTCATTATAGTGAATAGTGGTGTGAGGCAGTTTCACTGTAATTCAGCACAGCTTCAGCTTTTTATAGAAGTCCTATAAAAAATAAGGCTAAGATTTGCTCAGATCAAACATACACACACTTGTGGAAAGCTGTTTTGCAGCTCTGTTTTGGATTAAATAACTTCTTAAAATGCATACTTTTTGGATTTCTGCAGCGTCGGCACAGTGCCTAAAGCAAAAGCAGCAGAAACGAGACGTTTCACTTCGTCCTTTGAGTGACAGCAACACACATGCAAACTCAAAAAACACAAACATTCTTGCTTTTCATCTGTGATCTGATATGCCTCATTTTTTTACAGATTTAATGCTCCGTTGAATCAAACTGAAAATGTGTGGAGTTAATGTGGCGCCACATTTCATTAGGTAAATATGTAGTTTTTTGCTTGACACCCTGCTGAATCTGAGTGAGCTGCAAACGCCCGCGGCGAGGCGGGAGCAGCTATAGAGCGAGAGTGGTCATCTTTTAGGAATTACAGGAGGTGACTGACAGCTTCTACTAATGGCTGCAGGGACCTCATTTTGTCTGATTTACACACAAATACATATGCATGCCTTCTCTTCCAAAACCAGCTGGTAACCAGAAAGCCAACAATTTCTCCAGATTTTGTCAAAGCAGGGAGATGAGAGAGTCACACACAGCGTGTAATCCATCACTAATCATTAATTCTCTGTGTCTGATCCTCTAATCAGACATTCTGACCGGAACAGCTGAGGAGTTTTAAAAATAAAAGCATCTGTAGTACGGTGTACATTTTAGGACATCCTCAGGTCTCAGACAAAACATCATCAGTCATCAGACAAAAAGTCATCAGTCATCAGATAAAAAGTTGTCAGTCCTCAGGAAAAAAGTAGTCAGGAACAGTGGCGGCCCACCAATAGGGGCCCATCAGTCTCACAAGAGGAGGAGGAAGAAGAAGAAGATTATTCACAAAATAGTTTTAAAAGAACCATGAAAATTAAATTAAACTAAACTATCTATCCACTGTACATACTATAAGTGCTGTGTATGTTCTGCATCTAGGTGTAGTTTTAAAATGTTCTCTCACTTTTTTTACCAGACCAAAAGGTCGTGTGATGTACTTCCTGTTTCTTTGGGGTCTTCTTGCGCATGTCTCGGGTGCACGAATCTTTACCAATAGACCTACACTTTGTACGCTATAACTGGAGCATGCGCACTGGAATCAGCTGTTAGTGCAAAGTATAGGAGAGCCGTGGGTCGCTGAATTTAGTGACTGAAGCAATCGGAGTCTCAGCTCAGATAAGGAAGTTGACCCGGAAGTTCTAGCTCATGGAGGAAACAAAATGGATATTTATTCAAAGAATCCTTCTTGGCAGATTGCAACAAAAAGCTGATTGATTCCATGTGTCCTGATTTAATCAACTCCACGGTAAGTGACTTTTTTTTTCTTTCTTATATTAACAATGTGTCTGTCGCAGATTTTCCCTATTGAAAACGTCTTATCAGCAAGTGGCAGAGGCCTGCTGTTCTAAGTCCTGATGAGTGAATTTATATCTTAAACAGCAATATGTCTTTGTTATTGTTGTGGCCGAATGTTAGAGGGTCACCTATACTGTTGACTGGATACTTTGGTTCATGTAGTTTAGCCCATTTTGAAGAGCTTTTTGTTACTTTTCCTTAAAATGTCATGGCAGCCTACGGGAGTTTTGTGTGAGTGGCCTCAAATCGTAATTTAACTTATTTTGATGGGACATATCAGTGGATTTGACTTTATTTTGTTGTTAATTCGCTTCATTAGTTGATGTGTTAGTTATAGATGTGTTTGTGGTGTCAGTAGAAAGATAATTGTGAATATTAAGTTGTGTTTCTGACCTTGTGTAGGTCAGGTTGTTTTTTCCTTGAAACTCTTACAACTTCTGTTGTGACCACATTGTGTTTGTTTTCTATTATTATTTGTATCTGATTATATTTATATTATTGTAAGGTCTCCTCATAAAGACTTTATGATTTCTTTACTGTTTGATGTGTAGAATTAGACCTAACAGCGCCACATTTTTAGTGAATTGGTGGTAGGGATTTTTACCAGCAAAATATTCAGTCAGATGAAAACAATTTGTGGGCTGCTTGGTGGCGCAGCTGGTTAGCACTGTTGCCTCGCAGCAAGGAGGTCATGGGTTTGCGTCCTGGCTCTGCAGCCTCTCTGCATGGAGTTTGCATGTTCTCCCCATGCATGCATGGGTTCTCTCCAAGTACTCTGGCTTCCTCCCACAGACCAAAAACAGGACTGTCAGGTTAATTGGTCTGGGTACAATTGTCCCTAGGTGAGTGGGTGTGCTCCTGGTTTTTTGTCTCATTTGTCTTTGTGTGGCCCAGTGATGGACTGGCAACCCATCCAGGGTGTCCCCTGTCTCTCGCCCCTTGACCGCTGGAGATAGGCGCCAGCTCCCCTGCGACCCTCTGTGGAGGATGAAGCAGGCATAGAAAATGGATGGATGAAAATATTTTGCTTAATTCCCTGCCCTAGTGGTCATATGTGATTTCTTTGTGCATCTGAATACTGACTTGCAAAAATGCGCCCCACTCCCAAAAAATTTCACCAGCTGCCACTGGTCAGGAAAAAGTTTTCAGTCATCAGGAAAAAAGTCATCAGTCATCAGGAAAATGCTGTCAGCCATTAGGAAAAAATTATTTAGAAAAAATTAATCAGGAAAAAAGTCCTATTGACCTCATAGACTGATGACTGTTTTTCTGATGACTGACAGCTTTTTTCCTGATGATTGATTACTTTTTTCCTGATAACTGGTGACATTTTTGCTGATGACTGATGACTTTTAGTCTGAGACCTGAGGATGTCCTAAAATGTACACTGTACAGGAGGTGAATTGTGCTGATTTAAGGCACTCAAACGCACCACATTTAGCTTATTTATTCACAACTCAACACTTTATTGTCTACCCAAAAAAAGCAATGGAAATATTCTCATTTGCATATTTTTCATTTATTTTAGGCAATAATAACACAAACATTAATGTTTATAATGATAGTTAAATCACTTCATATTCAAACATCCTCATTCCATTTAGTATATTCAAGTTTCTCATCAGAGTAATAAGTGTATTTTATTATGTTCTCGTGTTGTTGTTTAACAATTTTGATTTGTAATGATAATGTTGTTTGTTTTATTGATTTTATTTGTTGTCTTTTGATCATGTTTGGTTCTGTTTTTGTGAAGCACTTTTTGATTTTTTTTTCTGTGAAAGGTGAAATATAAATAAACTTTACTTACTTACTTATTGCTGTTTATTCATCTCAGATTGGTGTTTAATATTACTGCTCTATACTGTACCAGCAGAAAACAGAATTAATAATCTATCCTTCAGAAATACACAAACTGCTTAGCATGATCATATAATCTTTATTTCTGCTCTCCATTATCTTGTGGTTTTCACTAAAATAAACACATTTCTCCAGATGTTTCCTAAACAAAGCTTGTTATTTTCCCATGACTTTTCTAATGTGGAAATTAGACCTTTAACATGGATTAATATTGATATTTTACCTTTAATGAACTAATGTTCCATAAGGGATGAATTATGCTGTGGTTATGTTTATTTTTTTATTCATGTATTTATCACCTTTCTGTGGTTTCAGTGAGTTTCTAAGTACTGTTACTGATACTCACAAATAATGGCAGTTAAGAAGGAAAACATAGCAACCTAACTCAGTAAATAGCCAGTAATCTTCTACAATCCACAATCAAACCAAATAGATAAACATTTTAAACAACAGCCAATCCTGTAAAAATACAACAAAATAATACATGTAATTGAATTAAATATACTATGTA
Source organism: Callopanchax toddi (assembly GCA_006937965.1). Lineage (NCBI taxonomy): Eukaryota > Metazoa > Chordata > Actinopteri > Cyprinodontiformes > Nothobranchiidae > Callopanchax > Callopanchax toddi. The sequence continues at coordinate 2,582,555 of SSNR01000020.1, read as the reverse complement.
AATTTAAATTACAGATGTCTATCATAAAATCATGTTAAAAATATAATATATCATTTGATTTTATTGTTTCAAGATGTTTTAGCATGCTATTCAAATCTATGATGTTTTCCATCCTGATGCTCATCCAGTATCTAGTCATGGAGGTGACCCAGACCTCCGTCCATCCAGCAACACTCTCCAGCTCCTCCTGGGGATCCTAAGTGTCCCAGTCCAGAGAGGATTTCTGGGTTGGCTCCAGGGTCTCCACCCAGAACCACAAAAACCTCCAGAAGAAGGTGATCAGGAAGGTGCCTGAACCACCTTAATTGATTCATTTTGATGAGGAGGAGAAGCAGCTGTACTCTGAGCTCCACCTGGATGATGGAGCTCCTCTCCTCATCTCTAAGGCTGAGTCCAGCCTCCCTATGGAGGACGGTTGGAACATAGACCAGAGTGTTGCTCTTTATCTCAGCTCTGGTCATCCTGATTAATGCAGAGGACCCTCTGATCCAGCAACCCCTTTGCTCCATCCAACCATGACTCAGGATAGAGACACCTGAACTCATTCACCTGAAAAGGAGACTCAGTTCCAGTCTGTAAGGACATGTTTACAGTTGAGAAATCTTGAAATTATATTGTTAGAAAGGAAATATATAAATACTGTATACTGTCTGTCTGTCTGCTGCACTTCCGCTTCTTGGATCCGCCATTAATCCGCCCAGGCACATTTTGCAGCAGAACATCCCGGATGTGAGAGAGGACAGAAACAGCCGGCTGTTAGCACTTCCATTTTAGGAAAAAATACCAGAGTTCCCCCCCAAAAACACACCTTTTCAGCTAGCAGAAAACTAAAAACGTTTGGAGGTGAAAAGAGGAAAAGCTGGGGGAACGTATGTACGGCTGGAGTTCTGTTTTGAACAGTTACCGTGGCAATGCATGGACTGGACTACGGAATTTACTCGACAGGAGGGGTGAGTGCTCTGAGACGGGTTTCTGTAAAATAGCTTTACAACGCTACAGAGTGCAGCTTTAAAGGACAAAAAACAGGTTAGAGCCACATTGAAAGATTGAAATCTGTAACAGCAGACTGGTTGTGTGTTTGAGTCTGTGAATGGTTGGATGCAGTGTGCAGCACCAACAAAAGGACAAGCATCCAGCCTGTCTCCAGTCCACAACACTAGTTAAGAGCTAGAACATCTGAGACTCCACTAAAGCAGATGTGGATGAGAACAAGTCATTAGAATACTGGCAGCACATCATTCCTGTGCATCTTCCTCTCCGTGTAGGAAGTAAAAAACCAGCAGGAATCAGTGGAGCCAGGTTACTGAGCTGTGATTTGCATAATTTGAAAAAAAAATGTAAAGGGAGTTACAGAAAGAGATGATTAGAGTAAATGTCACAGTGGATTCAAATTTCAGCAGCCACTGATTAAACATGAAAGTTTCCAAATGAACCTCGAGGCTTCAGATGATGAGCAGGAAAGATGAGAAAAGAACGAAGAAGAGGGAGATGAGGGCTCAGGGTCTTTGTTTTAGTTACCAGAGTACTTATTTGATTCTGGATTTAAAATAAAAAAATTATACATTAAAACAAACTGTTTTCTTTATTGTGATCAAAGAGGATAAGCACCATTTTGATTTGATTTTCTCACAGAAAGAATAATAAAATAAGGTTATAAGTTTCAAAGTGAAACAAATAAAATGACCCACGTTCCTTTATTCTCACATCAGTTCTCATCAAATGGCACTGAATTACAACAGACTGTTAAAGTTACTCTTGGACAATGCTGACAGAAGTACAAAGCAGTGAACTATCTTGTGACATTTGCTCTTTGGCTCCTGTTTCTGCTGGACAACTATCGCCGTCTTGTGGCGAGTACCTGGCATTACAACAAACATGTTAGCAACAAATCTAATCACATTTTAATGAAGTGTTACCCAGTTAATGAAAACAATATTAAATACAGAAAAAGTCTCTAACACTCTAATATAAGCACTCGAAAACACATTTATGTTAGTATTGGGCTGCATTAGAGGATTTCAAACATTTATTTGAACTTAATTTCAAAGTTTTATTTAGGTTTTTAAATAGAATGCTCTGTCATTTGGCACAAAAGGCAATGTTTGTGTAGTTGTTGTTGTTGTTTTAAACCAATCTGAGAACAGCTCATCATCATAGAAGATTTAATCTCGATTGAATTTAACTCATTATTTAAGGGTGATGGTTCAATTCACAGAGACAACAGTTAGAGCAGAGAACTGTGAAAAAACAAAAATCAACTGTAACAACACTTTTTCTTCTTTAGAGGAATAAAAAGCACTATCTGAATAAAGAAAACTAAATAATAAAAGTAAAGGTATTTTAAAGAATACTATAATTCAGTTACACAGAAGGCATGTGTATTTTTACTAAATCGTTACTTCACATTAGATGATTTTTCTCAGTTTCATTTATTCTTTCATAATTTAAAAAAAGGAAGTGTGATTTTTGTACAATTATAATTATGCATTTTTATTTCTGCAGACAGATACTAATATCGCCAGTTTATTTCATAAACATTGATAAAAACAGTAGTTGGTGCTTGTGAACCATCTTGATTGATAATGAGTTAAAAAATAGCTGAAGATGGTTTAATCAGCCAGGATCCATAAACACCAGCTGTAAGTGAGTGTTTGTTAGGTCAGCTGAAAACAGGTTAGCGCTCTGCAGTCTTCTGTGACTGGTGATTAAAACATGCACAGGCCACAGGAAGATGAGAGAGAATCAGCTCAGGGCATTCCTAATCATTTGTAATCATGTTTAAAAGTATTTTGTCTGAAAATTAAGCAACACTTGTTTCATCAGCCCAAAAGTCCCATAAACCTAAAACCCAGCTAGGGTCAGGATAAAACTTTAGTTGTGGTTAAAGTAGATCTGAAGTCAGAATGAGATCAAAGCTGAAGTTAAATGTCTCTTTTCATCACAGAACCTTCAGTCTTCAACATGTTGCTTTTTACATCATGTCCAGCTAACCTTTAGAAACCACCAACCTGATCTCTGACTTGTGCATAAAAACACACTTTATTATTTGAAGACATCAGGATCTTTATCTGAACTGAATCAGACAGAACACCAAATCATTTCTGAGATGAAACAAACTACTGTGAGAAAAAGAACATCCAACATTTACTGCTACACTTTCAATGAAAGAAGAAAACCTGGTGCTCCAAAACAAAACCAAAGTTTCAGAAGGAGATGATTTCACGACCATCTGACAGCTTCCAGCCACACTTCTGACTCTAAACTGAGAGTTACTCAGACCTGTCCCAGACTTCAGACACTGAACATCCATCACTCATCTCCTCTACATGACAGCAGGTGTAACAGTCTGTACCTGCTGCCAGTCTAGATCGTTTACTTGATACAAACCTGAGATATGTGAGACAGCTGTCTGGGGATCATGATGTTATTTTTTTCTTTATTTGTTTGGCTTGTTTGCTTCTTCTTTTCGCATGAAGGCTGTATCAGGTTATTGTTATATACAGTTTTGTTTTGGGTTTTTTGTTTGTTTACTTATCGGCTCGGTGTCTATAAGAGGTCCGTTAATGAGGAGACACGTCCAGGTTCGTGTCATCTGGAGGAAGTGCTCACGCTGCCAAGCTTAAAGCTTACTTTACTAAGTAAAGCCGAGAGGGAGACTAGCGCTGTTTTTACTGCTCCTTGCTCTGATGCGCTGGAGGAAAAGGCTGGGAGCGTGTGGCTCAGATGGAGCAGCGGCCTGTCCGGTCCTCACCGGTCCGGTACCGTGAGTAAACAGCTGATTGTCACGGCTGCTATGAACTGAACCGCGAAGATTTCCGCTTATTTTTTCCTCTGTTGAGTGATTATACTTATCTTTTTTTCTGTATTTGAACTGAACTTAAAGTTACTGAAACGAACTTAACTGGGCCGAACCGAACGCGACTCGGACTATAATGAACTTGTAAATATTCTGAGCACTTTATGATTCAGTTGCACTATGAGACTGCGGTTATGGGTTTGTTTTGAGTCAGTGTTTTGTTTAGGGTGATGAACACTGAAAACTGTTTACATCCTTTGTGAAAATTCAGAGTGTTAGAAGGGAAAGTTATAAATTATTAATTAGTGTTTAAGTCTTCAGGAGAGAAACCTGACTAAACCCCTGTTTAATTACTGACACACGTTGGGGCGACGTGTAGCTCAGTAGGTAGAGTGGCCGGTCTGGCAACCGGAGGGCCGCCGGTTTGATCCCCAGCTCCGACAGGTTGCCTTGTCGTTGTGTCCTTGGGCAAGGCACCTCACCCACCCTGTCTGCTGGTGGTGGTCAGAGGGACCTGGCGGTGCATAGCACCCCCAGTGTGCCCCAGGGCAGCTGAAACTACAAAAAAGTAGCTTATCTCCACCAGTGTGTGAATGACTGTAGTGTTGTACAGCGCTTTGGGGAGTGTGAAGAAGGCACTCTATAAATACAGGCCGTTTACCATTTGTTTCCACCTGTTTCTGGATTCTCCTCCTCTGTTTCCACAAACACTCAGTGAGACAGAATCAGAGATTTTACTTTTATCATTTAAAAACTTTTTCATTTTTACTTACACATTTTTTATTTGTAGAAAACAACATTTTAATTATGAATCTATTATTATATTAGTATTACCTCACATTACATTACTATCCACATTGCCACAAATAAACATAAAATCATCAGATCTTTGTTTTTCTCTGTTTAATGTTTAAGTTTCCCTCTGGTTTGTATGATTTTTTTTTTTTTTTTTTTTTTACCCAGAAACCAAATTTGCTGTCAATACTTTTATCAATTTAATGTGAAAATATATTGGGATAAAATACATAAATCTTTGTGCTTAGAAACAGAAACATGATGAAATCTTTATAACTTTCAGTGGCTGGAACCCAGCAGGTCGAGCTCATTTAAACTAAAGACAATATGGAGATATTTGAAAACATATTTGTCTATTAAGTGAATATTATTATTGTATATTATTAATTTATATCAGATTATAACAAATGAAATGCATGAATTAATATTGTATTGCTTTTTTCTTGGAAGTCAAAGAGTTCATTTACATTTTCTTCTACTTTTTCATTTTTTAAATTTTTGTTGATGTTCCAATTTTTTTACCAATTAAATCTATTTTATATACAAAATCTGAATTTTCCACATACATCTACCTGCTCCCTAGTCTTTTTAAATAATGATCCCCCCCCAAAAAAAAAAATCAGTTTTTACTTTTAAAGTATTTTTTACACTAAAACAGTTGTCAGTCAAAGCCCCTCCCAACCACCCAAAAAAGAAAGACAGAATAAAGTAAAGTAAAACAAACTGAACTGACTTTTCCTTCGTCTTCCTGACATGGAGGAACCAGTAAGGCAAGTTCTACAAGTCCATGTATTTAGTCTCATAATAAATGTGGGACAGACAGAGCTGAAGCTTGAAACTTCACCAGGGCACGATAACACCTGAACAATTCAACACACATGTTCCACGGCGCGCCCCGGGGCAGAACCTCAGCTGGCATGTGGAACAGGTTTTCCACTCAGCTGAACGCCCAGTACCTCCAAAACAATCGCCCCGGAGCCAGGTCCAAGTCTGCACTATTAAACATCACGGCCAGCTGTGGATTAACACAATTTGCACCTCCTGTCTGTACAGGTAACATCAACCCCTCCCCCATGGAGGTCCACCTCGTCAGATTTAGTCATGGTGAGGCTGATCTAACAAACATTCTGGGTCCTACAGTCCAAAGAGAGACACTTATCTCTCAGGAAGCCAGGTTCTGTTACCAACAATATTACATTTACAAAGAGTCAATTCAATTCAAACACCGTAATCCAATAAGAAAGAGATAATCTGATTTACCCTCACCGCTCCCCACTGATGTTTTTAAATGCTTGAACAACTTCTAGAGGCGTTTAGTTTCGTCCTCAGTGAGCTGAGACTCTGTGGTGTTCACAGTCTCCGTCCTCCATCAGTCACGTATACATCAAGGACCCAATCACAACAAGCTGGGGACATCAAAGCTCAGTGTGGGAGCAAAGGTTGTCAAAGTCCTCACTTCACTCCACAAACTTCTCCATAGGAAGTTTAGTTCTCACAAGAATGAGGAAGACGGAAAGGAAAGGTAGAGGAAAAGAAGAAAAGACATGGATTTAAAAGAGCCCAGGAGCAGGAGTGCTGACGAGGAGCTCAGTGGGTGTTGAGCCAGAGTGGGTGGAGCCTCACTGTGTGTGTGTGTGTGTG
>SSNR01000020.1:2544358-2576290 GCA_006937965.1 Callopanchax toddi | reverse complement strand
GGGGGGGGGGGGGGGGGGGGGGGGGGGGTCGGTCCACCCTCTGACATGACCCAGTCACATGAGAGGGGAACCAACACAAACTGTAGGCCTGTGAATCAGCTCAGCTTCAGGTAAGACACTGATCTCATTATCTTCTATTATTTAGCCTTGTGGTTATTAATAAAGTCATTTTCTGTTTATCACATATTTCATCGTTTAAATAGTCTCAAAAGCTGTTGTTGAGTTTTGATGTTCATGCAGTACGTCCAGGTCTGTAAACAGTATAGCTTGTTTAAACCAAAAGTTCAACACGTTTTCTAGAAACCCTCCTGAACAATGTGCTCTGAGCAGCTTTCAGCTGGTGGTAATGACTGACAGCTCTGAGACAGAGGCTCACACAACAACCCACATCTATCAGAAGGACCTGACGATCACACGTGTTGATTTGTGACTAGAATGTCATCTAATCTATCATTAAATCAGGCTCCAGATGAGTTTACCTATGATCCAGATGCCGATCGAAGCTTGAACCTTCTTTAGTGTTGTACTGCCCTCAAGTGTTTGTAACTGGAAGCTGATGTGTGAAGGATTGTGCTAGAAGGTGTTCTGGAAACGTGTTTAGTCTAAAACACCCTGACTTTGGGTATAACTGGTTTACATGAAGTGTAAATACAATATTGTAATATTTTTCTCAAACTGTGTTTAAAAAGCTAAAACCATTGGTTTTGTATACTGTAGGTAATGGTTATAACTCTACTGAGACTAATGGGCTGTAAAATCACCTCACTAAAGTTTGTTTGTTGTGGATTTCAGTAAAAAAAAAAAAAAAAAATATCTTGTTAGAGCTTTGTGAACAGCCTTCGTTTAGAAATAGAGATTAAATCAGCGTCTTTCTGCTGTCTTAAAGGGATATTTTGGACCTTTTGAAGTGACCTCTATTATTTTGATGATTTGTTCTGTTTGTTTCAACTTAACGTTGTCTGAGTTACCATGCTACTGTATGCTACTGTGGCAGTATCTACAGGATACACGGGACAAATGGTCTTATGTTAAATTGTAGAGGTTAACTAATAGAAAATACAGAATTTTAATGCAGCAGTTTGACTTTTTTAAGCAAGAATTGTTTAAGATACCCAAAATTAGCTGCTAGTTTTTCACAGATCTGCAGCAGCGTCTCTCCCAATCTGACTATGCATGAGTCTTGCTCCAGTCAGAGGACAACTTCTTGTTTCTAGAGACTCCGCCTGCTTTGAGTGATGTCACTGGTCCTTACGACTCTTCAGAATGAGTCAAATATCCCTTTGTAACAACTTTAATCTAAAAAATGTAAGTTTAAAGATTAGAATCAATCAGAGTATTAGTATTTTTAATATTATCATTGTGTTTTGTCTGTTTGCAGGTTATGAGTCTGGCAGGAGGACAGTGTTTTTACTGAGGAATAATGTGCAGCTGTAATCGGTGAGTGGACTCTACAGAAGTACAACCTATTCTGCTCTGTGTGTTTACTGTCTGTACAGAAATGTTTATGAAATGTTGACAACAAACAACTATTTACAAGAAACTGTTTATAAAAGAAAGACTAAGAAACTATCGAATCATGATGCTACTAAATGTACTATAAGTCAACACAGAATATATGAGTATTGTTAGGTTAAGTCTTTACATTTCAAAACAAACAATTTCAAAGATATTCCAGAATAATAAGATTTGATGGTTTTGTCTACATCAACAGCAGAGCTCATCTTTTTGTGGGATAATTCATTCAGGCATTTCTGGAAGCTCTTTTAGGACATTTGGCTGCCATGTCTTTTTTACAACTTTGAACAGAGTGTGAAAATGTAGTTTCTCTCAACATTTAGTGCAACATAGGTCAGAACTTTGCTCAACAATCAAACTAATGGTTATCTTTTTATAGGCGTATAAAAATCCATCCTCCAAAACAAAATATCTCATTTATTGAAGGTCAGGCTACTTTGTCAAACTGATTTTTCACCTGTCAAAATGATTAACATCCAGTTTATCTGTAATGGATTAAATCTGCCTTAAATGTCTTTATTCTGATTATTTCTGATTATTGTTGAAACGCAGAAGCTGTGCCGCGAGGACGCACAAACCAACTCCAAAAGCCACTATTAGGAGGTCCGCGTTAAACATCAGCGCCAGGTTCTCCCCTGATTATCTCAATGAAAAATATATGAACCCCTCTTTTCTCCCCCTCTCTTTCTCTCGTGATCTCATAATGAATGTTAATGTTATAACCGGTGTTCCGCGGAGCGCACAGAGCTGCACCTCGTCAAGGTATATATTTATATATATATATATATATATATATATATATATATATGTATATATATATATATATACATATACATATATATTGTCATGAGTAACTAGCAGCTGGCTGGCAGACATGGCTCCTCTGTTCCTACGATGATTAGATGTTTGGTGAATTTTATTTCATCATGTTTGTCTAAAATGTTTATTTTATTTTCTTTTTTTGAAAGTTAATCAACCATTTAATAAATGTTTGTTTTAATTCTGTTGCAATTAAATAAAATACAGTTTTTAACCTTTTTGAGTAACTTAAAGTTTAATTCATTTATTTATTTTTTAGAAAAATAAATTAAAATTTTATCACATTAGGGTTTTATTGTATTATATTTTTAAAATAAATCCATAACTTTTAAATTTTAGAATGATCTAATATTAAAGAAAACAAAAATAATTGTACTTGATTGTATTTTATTTTTAATGTAACAAAATGCATTTTGGTTTACTTTAAAAATAAATAAATTTTAATTTGTTTAAATGAACTTGTACATTTAAAATGCATTAAGAGAATACATGTTAAATGCGAGGACAGGACCAGTGTTGTGCTGTCTTCACATGACAACATTCTCCTCTTGTTACCATTACAGTTGAACTCACCATCAGCACATTTCCAGTTGCTGTTAACACAACAAAGGCAGGGGCCGCCCTCCTGTTCTACTGGCTTCAGTTACTGGACTGATTCTGATGAGAAATGAACAGTTAATACATGAGCTCCTGCTCACATGTCAAAGTGCAGCAGTCTGACTGCTGAGTTACTGATTGATTGAACTCCAGTCGCTGGGCAAAGTTTCAGTTTGAGCTCAATGTTACCACTTTAGTCCTTCATGGTGCTGCGTGCATTGAGAGCGAGGACTTTAGTTTATGGTAAGTCCTAAAGGTGGTGTTTCCTGCAGGTCATTTTAAACTGAACCTGCTTGTGTGTTGATGTCACTCAAAGGTCATTTTGTCACAATGAAGCTCTACTACCAGGGTAACTCTGGGAAACATGATGTTTGTGGTAAGAATTGAAGAAGTAGCTTTTTTTAAACAAAATGGTTTTAATAGAGGGGCTGCATGGTGGCGCAGTTGGTTAGCACTGTTGCCTCACAGCAAGGAGGTCGTGGGTTCGTGTCCCAGCTCTGTGGCCTCTCTGTGTGGAGTTTGCATGTTCTCCCTGTGCATGTGTGGGTTTTCTCCAGGTACTCCAGTTTCCTCCCACAGACCAAAAATGTGACTGTCAGGCTAATTGGGCTTGTAAATTGTCCTTAGGTAGGTGTGTGGTTGATTGTTTGTCTTGTTCGTCTCTGTGTGGCCCTGCAATGGACTGGCAACCCGCCCAGGGTGTCCCCCGCCCCCCACCCCCCACCCCCCAACCGCCGGAGATAGGCACCAGCTCCCCCACGACCCCCCGTGGAGGACCAAGCAGCTACAGAAGATGGATGGATGGTTTGAATAGAGCTCAATTATTTCTTTAAACTGAGGATATTACAGGTAGTCATATTTCTTGGTGTTTGGATGTTGCTTCAGTTTTCTGGTGTTTTTATTTTTATAATTCTTTTCCCACACAGAGAGGGGGCCCACTGTGCAGAGATGGCTATGGTGTGCCTCACAGACTTTGAGGAGTATGCTAAGGAGCATCTTTCAAAAGCCACCTGGGACTATTATGCAGCCGGAGCAGACGAATGCTGCACCAGAGACGACAATCTGTTGGCTTTTAAAAGGTTCGTTAGACGCTCCGCCCATCCTGCAGAGCTAAGAGTTTCAATAACAGTTTAGTTAGAAAAAATCAATTTATGTTACTAAAAAAGAGCCAGTGTGTTTATAGATAAATAAACAGTTGTCTTACATTGAAATTAAACCATATTAATAAAGACAGATTAACAACAGACAGAGCTAACAAAAATACTACAATCTACTAAAACAACTTCTTAGTTTAAATATAATGCTACAGCCTAGTTATAAGGGTAGTCTTATCATAAACATTATTTTTGTTTTCTTCCTGTTTTGTTGTGAGTTTCTGGATCTGTCATTTTATTGTTACCATCATCCTGCAGGGCCAGCAGACACAGTCACACACATGCAGTCTATTTTATGTTTTTATGTCTAGTTTATGGTTGGTTTTAAATGTGCTTTTAATCCACCTTTAAATCTGGAATGGAATCATGAACCTTAATTTGGATTATTCTAAGAGCGAGCAGCAAATCCCATGACCCTTTTAGTGAACTTTGCAGCGTGCAATGTTGAGTTGGTTCTAATCATTAACTGGCTGCTGGTGTTTTTATGCTGCTGGCTGCACTGGTTCTACACAGGAGTTTCATCATGATGGGGAGAAACCAGGAGAGCCGTGATTTTATTATTGTGACTTGTCTTCCTATCAGCTGTCCTATAAAGACTGAGAAGATGACCTACACTTTGCTACAACAAGCTTGTTGCCGGAGATTTATTTTCTGCTGTGATTGGTTCAGGTTTAACATGTTCAAGTCCTGGAAAAACAATGACAAGAAACAGCTTTAGAAAAACAAACCTCCAGAGTTTTCTGTCTCTTTTTCCTTCAGAGAAGTAAAACCTTCCCAGCAGCGTATTAAACACCAGAGGGTTTCCCTGTCTGGCTAGTTTGGTTCTATTAACTAAGTGTTTTTAATCAAAAAAGGAAAGAATCTATAATTTAACATCTACAGTTGATATTGTGTTTATTCACTGGTGCAGGATATCCCTGCTGGGAAATGTGTTTCAGCTTTATTTGACAGGCATGTTTCATCCTAATGAGAACAAACACAGTTGAATTTATGAGATAATTTTCAGATCAGTGTCAGAAGATAAACTCTTTGTTATACATGAACAGGTGTCTATTGTGTTTTTCTGTGTGTAGTTTTGTGTTCAGATGTCATTTTGTGGTGTTTTATTGTGTTTTTCTGTATCCATGGTCCAGGATCCGTCTGAGGCCACGTATCCTGAGGGACGTGTCGGTGAGCGACACACGGACAACGGTTCAGGGGACAGAAATCAGCTTTCCTGTTGGAATTGCACCCACAGCTTTTCACTGCTTGGCTTGGCATGAAGGGGAGGTGGCTACAGCTCGAGGTGGGGATGGTCTGGTGATCACTGTGTAAAAGTTCTGAGCCACCTCCTGATTCTTTGTATTTTATTTAAACTTTTACAGTTTTTCTAAATAGCTTTGGCACATTTCTCACAATAGAATTAAAGTTTTCACCACTGCTAAGACATTCCTCAAAACAATTAGTGCAAACTGCAAAACATGATAGATAACCTGCAAACGCAAGTCACTTTCTCAAAATGGGAAGTTCTTGTTTCAAAAGCAAGTTTCTTATTAACAAACACAGGTTTTCAAGTTGTTTTTCAAGTCAAATCAGTCATTTAGAGGCCAAAGTTTAGATTTGAGTTATGGGTTTATATAAACTCGTCTCGTCTCGTCTCGTCTCGTCTTCTTCCGCTTATCCGGGTCCGGGTCGCGGGGGCAGCATCCCAATTAGGGAGCTCCAGACGGTCTTCTCCCCAGCCACTTCCACCAGCTCCTCCGGCAGGATCCCAAGGCGCTCCAGGACCAAACCAGAGATATATTTTCTCCAGCGTGTCCTGGGTCGACCCGGGGGCCTCCTGCCGGCAGGACATGCCTGAAACACCTCCCTGGGGAGGCGTCCAGGGGGCATCCTAACAAGATGCCCGAACCACCTCAGCTGGCTCCTTTCGACATGGAGGAGCAGCGGTTCTACTCCGAGTCTCTCCCGGATGTTCGAGCTCCTCACCCTATCCCTAAGGCTGAGCCCGGCCACCCTGCGGAGAAAACTCATTTCGGCCGTTTGTATCCGCGATCTCGTTCTTTCGGTCATTACCCAAAGCTCATGACCATAGGTGAGGATTGGGACGTAGACCGACTGGTAAATCGAGAGCCTTGCTTTCCGGCTCAGCTCCTTCTTCACCACAACAGACCGGTTCAGCGTCCGCATCACTGCAGACGCTGCCCCAATCCGCCTGTCGATCTCCCGCTCCCTCCTTCCCTCACTCGTGAACAAGACCCCGAGATACTTGAACTCCTCCACTTGAGGCAGGACCTCTCTCCCGACCTGGAGTTGGCAAGCCACCCTTTTCCGACCAAGAACCATGGCCTCAGACTTGGAGGTGCTGATCCTCATCCCAGCCGCTTCACACTCAGCTGCGAACCTCCCCAGCAAGAGCTGTAGGTCAGAGGCTGATGAAGCTAGGAGGACCACATCATCTGCAAAAAGCAGAGACGAGATTCTCCTGTCACCAAACTCGACACCCTCCACACCACGGCTGCGCCTAGAAATCCTGTCCATAAAGGTTATGAACAGGACCGGTGACAAAGGGCAGCCCTGGAGGAGTCCAACCCTCACTGGGAACAGGTCCGACTTACTGCCGGCTATGCGGACCAGACTCACACTCCTCTGGTACAGGGACTGAATGGCCCTTAACAAAAGACCATCCACCCCGTACTCCAGGAGCGTCCCCCACAGGGTGTCCCTGGGGACACGGTCATAAGCCTTCTCCAAATCCACAAAACACATGTGGATTGGTTGGGCAAACTCCCATGACCCCTCCATCACCCTAGCGAGGGTAAAGAGCTGGTCCACAGTTCCACGACCAGGACGAAAACCACATTGCTCCTCTTCTATCTGAGGTTCAACTATCGACCGGACCCTCCTCTCCAGTACCCTGGAGTAGACCTTTCCAGGGAGGCTGAGGAGTGTGATTCCCCTATAGTTGGAACACACCCTCTGGTCCCCCTTCTTAAAAATGGGAACCACCACCCCGGTCTGCCACTCAACAGGAACTGCCCCCGATGACCACGCAATGTTGCAGAGACGTGTCAACCACGACAGTCCTACAACATCCATAGCCTTGAGATACCCAGGTCGGATCTCATCCACCCCCGGGGCTCCGCCACTGCGTAGTTTTTTGACTACCTCAGCGACTTCTGCCCCAGAGATTGGACAGTCCGTCCCCAGGTCTCCCAGCTCTGGTTCCTCATAGGAATGCGTGTCGGTGGGATTGAGGAGCTCCTCAAAGTATTCCTTCCACCGCCCGACTATAGCCCCAGTTGACGTCAGCAGCTCCCCGTCCCCACTGTAAACAGTGTGAGCAAGTTGCCGCCTTCCTCCCCTGAGGCGCCGGATGGTTTGCCAGAACCTTTTTGGAGCCGACCGATAGTCTTTCTCCATGGTCTCACCAAACTCCTCCCACGCCCGAGATTTTGCCTCGGAAACTGCCACTGCTGCACTCCGCTTGGCCCTCCGATACCTATCTGCTGCCTCTGGAGACCCACAGACTAGCCACGCCCTGTAGGCCTCCTTCTTCAGCCTGACGGCTCCCCTAACCTCTGGTGTCCACCAGCGGGTACGGGGGTTACCGCCACGATTTGCACCGGCTACCTTGCGACCACAGCTAGCAACAGCCGCCTCAACAATCGCAGAGCAGAACAAGGCCCATTCGGACTCAATGTCCCCCACTGCTCTCGGGACGCGGTCGAAGCTCTGCCGGAGGTGGGAGTTGAAGACCATCTTGACAGGCTCTTCTGCCAGGCGTTCCCAGCAGACCCTCACTATACGTTTGGGTCTACCAGGTCTGCGTAGCATCTTCCCCTGCCATCTGATCCAACTCACCACCAGGTGGTGATCAGTTGACAGCTCCGCTCCTCTCTTCACCCGAGTGTCCAAAACATACGGTCTCAGGTCAGATGATACAACTATAAAGTCAATCATCGACCTGTAACCTAGGCTGCCCTGGTACCAGGTGTACTGGTGGGCATCCTTATGTTTGAACATGGTGTTTGTTATTGCCAAACTGCGACTTGCACAGAAGTCCAAAAACAGAACACCACTCGAGTTCAGATTGGGCGGGCCGTTCCTCCCAATCACGCCCCTCCAGGTCAGGCTGTCATTGCCCACGTGAGCATTGAAGTCTCCCAGCAGGACTATGGAGTCCCCAGTAGGAGCGCTATCCAGCACTTGTCCCAGGGACTCCAAAAAGGGTGGGTACTCTGAGCTGCTATTTGGTGCATAAGCACAAACAACAGACAGGACCCGTTCCCCAACCCGAAGGCGCAGGGAAGCTGCCCTTTCATCCCCCGGAGAAAACCCCAACATACAGGCAGAGAGTCTTGGGGCTAACAGAAAGCCCACCCCAGCCCTCCGCCTCTCACCCGGAGCAACTCCAGCAAAGAAAAGTGTCCAACCCCTTTCAAGGACTCGGGTTCCAGAGCCAACGCTATGTGTCGAGGTGAGCCCGACTATAGCCGGTATCGCTCAGCCTCTTCCACAAGCTCCAGCTCCTTCCCCGCCAGAGAGGTGACGTTCCATGTCCCAATAGCCAGTTTTTGTGTCCGGGGATCGGACCGCCAAAGCTCCCGCCTTGGTCTGCCATCCGATCCACATTGCACCGGACCCTTCATGTTCCTCCTGCAGGTGGTGGGCCCACAGGTGGATGAGCCCATGTATCCAGTTCGGGCTGGGCCCGGCCGGGCCCCATGGGCGAAAGCCCGGCCACCAGGCGCTCGCTCACGGGCCCCAACCCCAGGCCTGGCTCCAGGGTGGGACCCCGGTAACCCTCCGGGCCGGGTACACTGGCTCGATGATTGTACTTGCATGAAGAGTCTTTTGAATATATTTATAAGTTTATATAAACTTCTGAATAAAAATAATAATAAGAATAATAAAATGCTCAGAATAAATGCTTGATTAAAGCAGTGCATGTAACACTGCCATCTAGTGTTCAGTGTGTGTACTGCCATTGAATTTAAACCTTTTATCTCAGAAACCCAACGAGTAAAAAAGCTGATTTGTTGTTTACAGTTTTTCTCAGTAGCTTTGGTTCATTTCTCACAACAGAATTAAAGTTTGCACAACAGTTAGTGCAACCTTCACAACATGTAGCCATTTGGGCTCAACCTAGTGTCAGTTTCCTGTTCATTTCATCCACTGGTCACTGTTTTAGGACATGAGGCGATTGAGTTAGTACAAATATCTGCTAAATGATCACTTTTGTTTACAGTTTTTCTCAGTAGCTTTGGTGCATTTCTCACAACAGAATTAAAGTTTTCACCACTGCTGAGGCATTTCTCAAAACAGTTAGTACAAACTGCAAAACATGATAGATTACCTGCAAAAGCAAGTCACTTTCTCAAAATGGGAAAGTATTGCTTCAAAAGTAAGTCCCTCAAAATCAAGTCTTTATGTCAGTGAAAGTGTCAGTGTTGTCAAAATGACAAGTTCTGACTCCAGCATCGTATAAACAACAGTCCAGTGGTTTAGTCCTGTTTTCATTGAGACAGATGACTCTGGAAGTGCTGCCCAATGTAAAGTCCAGACAGTGTTACACACCATGTATGGCATTTAGAAAACCAGAAGTAAAAGAAAGATCAAGACACTGAATATACACTTTACTTTATACTGTAAATTTACAACTTTTCACAGCATTGTTCACCTGGAAGAAAAACATTTAGAAAGACTACACTCCCTGTGTCTCAGTAAACCAGACTGTAGTAGTTTAGAAACTGAAGATCCTGTAAACCAGACGGTGCTGCAGATCAGTCATGGACATATAGACGCTCCGTCTGTCTGGACACAGATTTCCATCTACATCACAGTGAATGTCAGCTCTGTAGCATTTTGAAATAACTATTAGTTATTTTAACTACACCCTCTTCAGATAACATTAGCTTATTTCTGGTTTATAATGAAAAGTGATAAACTGTCATTTAACCCTGATAATAGCTAATATTTATTGAAGGTATCTAGGTTCTTTGAAAGAGTACAGTGAATTGAAATACCTTATTAATAACGTGAAACTGAGACCAGATAAGTTGAACAACCATTTAATTTGAAAAACCTAAGAACACAGACAGATAAGACAGTTTGAAAGTTTGATGTGAACACAATTAATATTCTTAAACATGTTGAGGATGTTAAAGATGGTTAATTGTGAGTTTTAACGGACCGTAGCATATGTTTTAATGACTAGGGAAGTTAGTTAATTTAGTTAACCTAGTTGTGACTTTAAGAGTCACTTTAGGGCTAATTTGAGTTTGGAATGGGATTTAGTTTGGCTTAATTTAGAGTGGAAGAATTAAGCTTTATCAAAGCAAAGCCTCTCAATCAGAAAGTGGTGTTCGCTCACTGAAAGGTGGACGCTCCTAGATCTGGCAGGCGTTGGTTTCTCCACGAGCTGAGGCTAGAGGCCCCAGACTCGGAGTGGTGGTCCTGGAAGGCGTGGCTGCCGAGGACCTCGCTGGACAGTCCGTGGATACGTCCAGATCAGCAAGGGAGGCATTTCAGCAGGCATGCTGAAGTCATTTCTGATCAGTTCCCGTGGTGAGGGAGAGACTGAGAGGCCTTGTTCAAAGCTGATAAGGGTTCAGCTAAGACTCAAAGGATAGCAGCTCAGGCTGCATTCAGGCTGTAGCTCAGACCAAGACTGAGACTGTAGGAGGACTAGACAAGACTGACTTGTACCGGAACTGAATATTAGTTTTGAGACTACGTTATCTTAAATTCAACCAATCAGAAGATATTAAGTGTACTAATCAAAACTGAGTTAGTGGAGTTGTGGGTGGTTCTGATTGGATAAGGGAACCGTGAGGGAGTTTACCAACTCACATGACTTCCGCCCGTTAAACACTCACATTATAATGGTAGAAAATAGCAGAGAAGCATATTATAACACTTTGTGTGTGTGAGAGGGCAAATGCCCTTGGAGCAGGAACACAGGCGAATGTTCTGTAAACAAGAGATTACAGTTTGAACACCAGTCTGTGGTGTTAAAGAAGAGACTTCTTTACAGAGAGTGTTTTATTAGACCAGTTAGTGTCCAGTTAAGGTCATCTGGGAGATGGACACCTGAAAGTGGACAGTTGGACACCTGTAGGAATCTTGATTCAGGTTAAAACATAATCCAAGAGTGATTGTATTCCAAGTTATTGGGAAAACGATGGATTATTGTTGTGATGGTCAACAGAGGTCAAAGGTCAGAGGATGTAGCCTATTTGGTGAGGCTACAGCTCTGTCAATGCACAGAGGAAAGTTTCTTCTAGAGTGCTGATTCCACCCTCTGCAGGACTCTGCTGTGATGTCATCACAAGCTGCATCCATGGCTGCTCTCAGGGTCATTTGGGTCTGTGGACACCGGTCATTTACCTTCCACCTCCAGGAAGAGAAAAACTCCTCAATCGGATTTAGGAATGGAGAGTAGAGAGGAAGATACTCCACCAGCATCCTGACATGTGCTGCAAACCACTGGCTGACCACAGCAGACTGGTCTCACTGGTAGCAATAAATGTTCACACAGCCTCTAACTCAGTGGAAGATCAGGGTCACCTGAGAAAAGTGATTTATGGACATTTTCATGGAAACATTACAAAGATTTAGAAACTGGATGTACAAAATGTTTGACAACATGATCAACACAATTGTGTGCAATGACACAATCTATGAAATGAAGATTATTAGTTGTATGAACAATGACTATTCAGTCGCTACATGTAGAGTTCATTTTGACAGACATGATAAAAACCAGTGAAAAAGTGATCATTTAGCAGATATTTGTACTAACTCAATCGCTTCATGTCCTAAAACAGAGACCAGTGGATGAAATGAACAGGAAACTGACACTAGGTTGAGCCCAAATGGCTACATGTTGTGAAGGTTGCACTAACTGTTGTGCAAACTTTAATTCTGTTGTAAGAAATGAACCAAAGCTACTGAGAAAAACTGTAAACAACAAATCAGCTTTTTTACTCGTTGGGTTTCTGAGATAAAAGGTTTAAATTCAGTGGCGGTACACACACTGAACACTAGATGGCAGTGTTACATGCACTGCTTTAATCGAGCATTTTTTCTGAGCTTTTTTTTTTTTTAATTCAGAAGTTTATATAAACTCATAACTCAAATCTAAACTTTGGCCTCTAAATGACTGATTTGACTTGAAAACAACTTGAAAACCTGATGAGGTCAGGGCTAACCCTAACCCTAATGGACAGGCCAGAGGTCTTCTGGGTAAACTTTAACACAACTTCTTTACAGCTGAATGATAAAGATGTGTTCAGCGTCATGTAACAGTGTTATTACTGTTTTTAAAAAGCATTTAATGAGGGTTCTTAAATTTACAAGTAAATCAGAGTGTTATTTTCCCCACAGCCACTGAGACCCTAAACACCTGCTACATCACCAGCACCTACTCTACCTGCTCAGTGGAGGAGATTGTTGCAGCGGCACCAAGCGGGTACCGCTGGTTCCAACTGTATGTGTACCGGGACAGGAAGCTGTCAGAGCAGCTGGTGCACCGAGTAGAGGCGCTGGGCTACAAGGCCTTGGTACTCACCGTAGACGTCCCCTACACAGGAAAGCGTCGCAATGACATTCGCAACCAGTTTAGGTTGCCACCACACCTCAAGGTGAAGAACTTTGAGGGAGTATTTCAGGTAAAGTACACTTTCTTAATGTATCCAATTCATCAATCATCAACCAAATCCAGTTCTTTAGGGCCAACATCCTGCTAATTATACATGTGTTTTCCTGTTCTAACACTTCTGATTGACCTGGTTAAATGACCTCTTCCAAATTCTGCAAAAACTTGTTAGTCACTCATTAATTTGAATAAGATGTGTTGAAGAAGGAGAAACAACTAAGACATGTAGGATAGTGGCCTTTGATGCATCTTTAAAATACCAGCTTAATGTTCACATTAATGTGTATATGTAGCTTTATGTTTGTATCCTTTAAACCTGCATCAATCCTAATCAAACATATCGATTTATAATGTTCTTTATTTTTAACACCTACATTTTCCAGTCTTTGTCCTGATCCAACTCAATTTTGTGGTCTAAAAAGCACAATAACAGTTTTTTCAGCATAGCATGTAAACTCTATTATTTATGGTTTAAGTATTTCAGCCTGGTATATATATATATATATATATATATATATATATATATATATATATATATATATGAACAGTTAGTAGCAAAATGTATTTGCAGCATTATTTTTTGGGCAGTGTCATACGGTGTTTCATAAAATACTCATATTAAGGGCTCATCGACACATTTTTTCGCTTTTATTTTTAAAATCAATTCAAGTTTTATAAATGTATTTATTTCTGTTTTTATAACTGCCCCATTGGAAAAAAGTAGATATTTTCTTCATTTGCCATATATGATAGAGATGTCATCAGGAAGAAAAATCATCAGAGCTCTAACTGAAATCCACAGATCTCAAAGGAAGTGGAGAAATGAGACGATTTAGATCACATTGTTTACAAGAGGCTAAAAGTAAAAAGCGCAGCACAGTCTTGCAAAAAGTGTGAACAACATGCATGGAAAATTAATCAAATGTGCTAAAAAGTAAAACATAAAAATATGCTTTGATGCATCAAAGGGTTAATGCAAAGATACATGAAAACGTAATGTTCACTAATGATATTTATGTGTATTCAGCATCCACAGTTTGAGTTTGTAATGTTGCATCATATTCACATTTTCTTTTTTTATTACATTTTTAAACTATTTATTGATGATCTTTGGATAAATTAGCCGCAGCAATAAAAATCATCACTTTATTTACCTCAAATGCTTCATAAATAATTCTTAAAAGCTTGTTTCATTGTCACTGTACATCTCTTTGAGTGAGCACTTACGGTAACCACTTGTTCCATTACAAGCAGGAGACGAGTGTCCCAGAGGAGTATGGGATACCAGCCAACACCTTGGACCCCTCTATCAGCTGGAAGGACGTCTACTGGCTGCAGTCGATCAGCCGCCTTCCCGTTATCATCAAGGGCATCCTGACCAAGGAGGACGCTGAGCTGGCGGTGGAGCACGGTGTCCAGGGCATCATTGTGTCCAACCATGGAGGGAGACAGCTGGACGGAGGACCAGCCTCGGTAGACACTCAACACAAGACCATTTACCTACTTTATGGAGATAATGTCCAGTGATATTTTAAAACAGATATTTCTGTTGAGGGAAATTTTGTTCAAACATATTTAGTTTCTATAAATGGTAAATGTCCTGTATTTATAGAGCTCTTTCTAGAGTTCTGCACTCCCCAAAGCACTGTACAACACAACAGTCATTCACCCATTCACTCACACATTCACATAGTGCTGATAAGCTCTACATTGTAGCCTCAGCTGCCCTGGAACACACTGATGGAGGCGGGGATGCCATGCACCGCACCGACGCCCGCCAAGTCCCTCCGACCACCAGCAGTTCCATCAACACGAGAGCGATGCACTGAGTTTCACATGAGGAGGTGAAATTAGAGCCATCGTAAACAAGTGTAGGAATTTTGGACACTGGGATGTCATTCCCAGTTTTTCACCAACAATCCAGTGAGATTCTGGCTTAGGTCCTCATGTTTTTCAAAAAAATGTTGCCAGTGTGTACAGTATAACAATAAGAGAAAAATGTAAACAGAACCAGCTGTTGAGGATGGGAGAGATACTTCCATCTGTCATCCACCTGTTCTTTTAAAATCAGAGGAACACAAACAGTTCTATCAAAATGCCTCACAATGTGTTAACTATACATGTCAAACTACTGAGCAGACCTGTTAGTTTCATGTTTCTTGATGTTTCTTGTCCTTGTTGCTAACAGATTGATGCCCTGGCAGAGGTCGTGGACACAGTCCAGGGCAGGATTGAGGTCTATTTGGATGGAGGGATCAGGACAGGAAGCGATGTACTGAAAGCACTGGCCTTGGGTGCCAAGTGTGTGTTTATTGGTCGTCCTGCAGTGTGGGGCCTTGCATACAAGGTACGACAACAGAGTGTACTGCTGAGAACTGTGTTTGTAACAGTTCTGTCTAAATACAGATGTAAGTCATAACATAAGGCTACGTCCCTGACAGCCTGATGCACAGATAACCTTGGTGTCAGTTCAAAGAGTTTACATCCTACATGAAGGATGAGTTAACAGCTAGTCCACAAAGCACAGCCAAGAACAAAGCACTCCTATAGGGCGTTCATGTGATTGATATTTTAAAAACCTTTACACTACCTTCAATCTCACTTTATGCTATTACTTTTTATCAAGGTTATTCACAAGCTAAAAAATTATAGTGAGAAAGTTTTACATGCAGTACTTCTGTGTTGTGTGATGTCTCAGGGGGAGGAAGGGGTGAGAGAGGTCCTCCAGATCCTGAACGATGAGTTCCGTCTATCCATGACTTTATCAGGTCAGTCTGACAGGTGAATCAACAAAAACCAAATCCATCAAGCTTCCAATGCTGAAGCAAACTGTTTCTTTTATTTATGTATAATTGTTTATCATTTACATGCCCTAGGTTGCAGGAACATAGCTGAAATCAACAGGAACCTCATTCAGTTTTCCAAACTCTGATGTGCCAGCAGAGGGCAGCACTGAGGAGCAGGACTTTGAGTTGGAGCAGATCCTGAGATTTCATCATGAAAAGGAAAAAAAATCCAATGTTTACCTCAGAACTTTTTCCTATCAGATCACAGTTCATGTAAAACTATTTCCTTGGTTTGGAAAAAGACTTGTGTCTGACATCATAAAGGCTGATTGTGTTCAGTAAGTGATTAATGAAGTGCCTTCACTTAGGATATGGAAAGGAAACTTTACTTTTGGTTTGGTTGTTCAGGTCAAATGCTGTCAGTGCTTGTAGTTGAGTGCTGAGTGGAAAAATAAAAGATTTACCATCTTTTTAAAATTTTTGTTTATTTTTACACACGCAGCTGTATTTTTATACTCAAATAAAATAAAGTCATGATATGTCTTTGATGCAAAAAACCCCTGCAGGGTTGCTTGGTTGTTTAGTGTTCAAAGATACTGAATTTAACATAAGTGCATCAAATATAATTGACACAGGTCATAAAATCCCCTTTTCCTATCGGTTTTCTGCTTTTGTGTAAACCAGAACCCAAAAAGGCAAGTAAAAAAAATCACTAAACAAATGAAACATCTATGCAATCCATTCTTCTAACTTTTGGATCACCTATCCCAGGTCTTCAAAGGCCTTCAAAGTGTCAGAGCACCTCAAACACAGCCTGAGCTTTGCACTAAACATCCTGTAACAAGTGTGTCATGACTGGGTGGAGAACATCAAGATGCGGAAAAGTCACAGACTGAGAAAGAGAAGTAGCACAGGAAGTGACTGAGGTCTCGGTTAAGTCAAACATACGGTGATGCTCCAGCTCTTCAACCAGCTGCAGACATCGTCTTCCTCTCAAAGTTCTGCTGCGTTAAATGGACAATCTGGAGGGGGGCCTCGGGTCGAGTCTGCTGAGGAGGATTTCTTCCAGGTAGGTTCCTCACAACATCCCATTTAAACATGTTAACATGTAAACATGATCAAGCTTCATGTGAGGCACCTGCCTGCACATCCCATAAAGCACCATTACACTCACTGCACTGCAAGGTTCATCTGTGAAGGAAAGCACATTTAGCCTTAAACACTGTTTCATATCATTATAACACAGTTTATGTCTCCATTAGGATACCTCAGAGAACTTTATCTATTTTGAGTTAAAAAAGATGTTTTTTAAAAGATAATTGAGAAGACATGCCTGGTACTGACCACCACTGGTCCCTATACCACTGGTTTATTACAGCAACCAGCCATGTTAGTTAATGGCAGCTCTGCTCTACATCAGGTCAACTGGTCGATGTCAGGACAGGTTTAGGAACGTGGACACTCAGTCTCCATGGTCTAAGAACAACCAATAAGAACCTCTACGCAGATGTTGCATGTATTGCACTATGTCACTATTTATTTGCAAAACGACATTAAAAATAGTGACCTCAAAGCCAAGATCCACCTCTCAAATTAATGCAAAGAGGTTCTTTATCTACTAGGGAACACATGTATAAAACAAATCTTTTTTTTTCACATCAATCAAATGCAAAACTTTATTGTTAATAATTAACATGTTGCAGTAAACAGGTTTTAACACATTTACTCTGGGAGCTATTTGTCTCGTGGTTTAGACACATAATGGATGCTATTAGAAACAATAGAAAACAGATTAGAAATAAAACAATGAGTAAATATAGCTAAAAAATACTCAAAAATACAACATATTTTATTAAGCGCTTATTTATAGCCAGTTTTAGTAAAAAGGATCACATTGAAACAGATTGATCTGACTGAATTTTACCAAAACAAGCAGCTGCATGACGTTTTTAATAATATAGTTCATTCTTTTATATGCTTTAGATGCTAAACTTTATCAAACATTTCCAGTTTGGTTAACAGGACATTCCAAATAACTTTATGATTGATTTATTACATTTAAACACTTTCATTTATCAGATATAAGTCTAACTGGCAGCTCGACTGATTTATAGTTCCTAGATTTAACTGAAGCACTAAATCAAACTAAAAGAAAAATATATGGAGATGTTTGAATAAAAAGTTAAATATTTTATGTTATTATTACTTTAATATTAATAAAATTGTTTTTATTCATATAAATTTTTGCATGATCTTTGTTTATTTTATGCAGGAAATCTCACCAGCGCAACAACAGCCCTCAGCCTCCAGGGGATCATGAAGCGGGGTAAGACACTTCTCAGCTTTAACATTCATATTTGACAAAAATACTTTTATACATTTCTCCTTTGAATGTTTCATCAGAGATGTGTGAGATGTAACATGAGTGAGTTTGTGTTCCTGTGCATGAAGAATTTATTATTTTTAATCCAAAAGACAGAAATGCAACTGTAGACATTTGTTTAATTATGAAGGTCTAAAATGATCACTGACAGCAAAAAGCATTTAACTGTGTCATAAACAACCTATCGGGCCAGGCCCTAACATTTATAGTCCAAACTGGGACAGTGACGGCAGCCAGAGCCAAACAGGAACTGCAGCAGTTGTTTTCTGAATGGTCTGAAACTGCTGCTGTTGCTACAGAACTGCTGCTTTCTGCCTCAGTGTGCCCTGCAGAACAAATGCCTCCTTTCTATTTGTCTAAACAAAATACAAATAAGAAAAAGACTTGAAACTAATTGAGATGAATGATGTAAAATATTAATATTTTGAAAATGCATTTAAGACCAATCTTTTGTAAGATCCTTATAGAATAGCGGAGTTTGGCTTTAATTTAAATGATTTATAATCTTCTAACAGGAAATTAATCATGTTATCTGTTTGCTGTTTTAGATGCATCTTCTGAGCTCTTTCTTCTGTTTTTAACTACTTGTTTGTTGGCATCTAAAAAGGAGAAGTAGTTCTTAAAATTAGTGCTGGTTCCTCTTTTTATCACACAAGGAAAACAACAGAGAATGATTTACATGACACTAAGGAGAGTCAGGATCCATTAATCAAACATTTTAGGAAAGAGAAGCCAGACCAAAGCATGGCTTTGAGTCATGAATAAAGTGAGAGTGAAGGAAAGAACATTTTCTTACACAAGAGGAGAAGCTGAGGCAAAACTTTGAGCAAAGGTCGGATCCTCAAACTGTTGAAAGAGATGTCAAAATAAAGTGTACCCATAAACCTTGTTGGATTAAAGTCTCATAATTGCTGTCTGAGAAGCAGCTTTATAATGATTACTGAGAAGAGCTGATAAGTCTAACATGTCTCTCCTCCTGCAGGGCGGGTGGGGAGGAAAGCGGGGTGAGCAGGCTGAGCCGCAGGCTGCCTCGTCTGGGCAGCAGGCATCAGTCCAGGGATCCTCCAAGACCTCCAGCTCAGCCAGAGAGGCCTCCTGCTCCACCTGCTCAGCAAGGTGGGATTCTGTGACTAAATATCCAACAACAGCTTCTCAGATTCTTTGATTTTCATAAATCATCTCTATTTTTATTCATTTATATTTGGGCTTTCAGATGACAGACCACCTCCACCAGTCCTTGTTGTTGGTCCTCCGCCTCGTGCTCCTTCTCCTCAACCCTCACCCACAGAAAAACCACCCAAACGCCCCGACAAGTCCACAAAGCCCAAGCTGCCTCCTCGGCCGCTGTCCAAGCTGTTCAGCAGCAGCAGACATGGAGCTGATGTTCTGCAGGTACAATCTGAACACAACTTCATTTTAACCAACTGATTCACTCTGGAGTCAATCCAGTTTAAGATGGCCACCACAGCCAACTGACCCTAGGAACACAAACATGTCTACAACTGTTAGTTTTAAAGAAACATGAGCTAAAATTTGTATTCAGCTCAGAGCACTATCTCATGAATGATTGGGTAGATTTTGACAAAAGTCTGAGAAGGGCTGTCTCAGATGAACTTCTAAAGTCAACATGGCTGCCACAGCTGTTTAATCTTATCAAACACAATAATGGCTAAAGCTCTGATCCTGATGTTTTATTGCTATCACATCTCAGTTCACAGAAAACATTTTCCTCAACAGGGCTTTGATGCTTTCCGGGGAGATGAGACTCTCTGTGATGTGGTCCTGATTCCTGGAGACAGCAAGGATGCTTTTCCAGTTCACAGAGTCCTCATGGCTTCATCCAGCGATTATTTCAAGGCCATGTTCACAGGTTTGATCTGTTTTTCATGCAGCTGAAGGCAGATGGATCAGTAAATAAGTGCACTCATTAAAATGTGTTCAATATTGTTGTTTGGGTTGAGAAAAAAGGCAAAATGTGGCTGACATGATAGTGAAAGTCCAGATAGCTGATGATAATTAAACTTTTTGCTTTAGAAACAAATACAGTTGTTTTCAGTAATCAACTTTAAACCTAAAAAGGCTTGAACTTTTCTGAGTTTGATTAAAAAGCTGCTGGTATTTCAATCTTTGGAGTCACTCTTTAATCTCAGTTGCAAATTCAAAGCAGACTTGTATCAGATCCCATAATGATCTACTCCTATCCCATAATCCTCATGACATGCATATCTGTGCAGCAGGCCTACACAGTCAGCTGTGTCTTTACTTCTTGCTGATTTTGCATGGTGGCATCCCACCAGCTCAAGAATAATCCTCTCAAATGATTAAAATTCATTCTTTCACCTTGTGTCTGTCCACTAACGCTGGTCTTCTCCTCTGTAGGAGGCATGAGGGAGCAGGAAATGAGAGAGATCAAGCTGCATGGAGTCACTAAGGTGGGCTTAAAGAGCATCATAGACTTCATTTACACATCCAAGGTCAGCCTGGACATGGGCAACCTCCAGGACACGCTGGAAGCTGCTAACTTCCTGCAGGTCATGCCAGTTCTGAGCTTCTGCAATGAGCTTCTGAGCAGTGAGGTGAGAAGTTAATGCACTTGTTTAACATACTGTTCTGCTTTATATTATGTGCACTGAATGCATTTTATTAATCTGTCCCTCAAAGACCTGTCTGCTGCTCTCATGCTCTCAGAGTCAATTATGCATTAAAATCTGAGGCATGAGATAAAATGCGTTTGTTTTTGTTGTCTTTGCAGATCACCATTGATAACTGTGTGGAGGTGGAGAACATTGCCACAGATTTACTTCTTGAGGATGTGCTGCTGAATATAGGTGAGTGGGTGATGTTAGAACTGTAGTATATAACTGTCCAGTTTACCAATTACTTTTCATGTTTTATCACAAAAAAATGATCATGCCTTCGGGTCTAAAAGATAAAACCTCTACCATTTTCCTAATTACTGTATTGTTGGTTCTCAAACCTAGGTAAGTTTGTAAGCCAGAACCTTGGGGCACTGGTGGAGTCTGGTCGCTACCTGCAGCTCACTGAGACCAGCATGGCCAACGCCCTGAGCAGCAACTCGCTGAGTGGTTTCTCAGAGCTTGAGCTCTACCACATCGCCAAAGGATGGCTGGACCATGACCTTCCCAAACGTCACCCCTCTGTTTATGCCCTGATGCGGCACATTCGATTCCCTCTGATGAGCCCCAGTGAGCTGATTCAGATCTCCCAGAATGATGAAGAGGGAAGCAACTCCATGATGCGTTCTGATACTGCATGTGTGAACCTGCTGCTGGAGGCCAGCAACTACCAGATGATGCCTTACATGCAGCCGGCCCTGCAAACTGAGAGGACACTGATTCGGTCAGACTCCACCCACATTCTGGCTCTGGGTGGCGTGATGAGACAGCAGCTGGTGGTAAGCCGGGAACTGAGGGTGTATGATGAGTCTATCGGCCATTGGAGGGCTCTGAGGCCCATGGAGGAGCCACGTTATCAGCATGGTGTGGCTCTACTGGGAGGCTTCCTCTTTATCGTTGGAGGTCAGTGCAACTACAGTTCACACACTGCATTTAATCTGCTATTTCCTTTTAATTTACACCTAACTGAGACATGGATGATTTTAGTCTTTTGCATTCTAAACACAAAGAATTCAGAGTTCAAATGAAATGAACATAAAGATATAAAACACAGAATAAATTATCAGTTTACTATCGTCTGACCAGCTTTGAAATACAATAAAAGTTTGAAAATCACTGATTCTCGTTGACCCCTCAGGCCAGAGTACATACGACACCAAAGGTAAGACGGCCATCGACAGCGCTTACCGCTACGACCCTCGCTTCGACAAGTGGCTTCCGATTGCTTCCCTGAATGAGAAGCGGACCTTCTTCCACCTGAGTGCTCTGAAGGGGAAGCTGTTTGCAGTGGGAGGAAGGAACACCTCAGGAGAAATCCGTGAGCTGCTTCTAATTCTAAACAAACCGATCTGCAGCTTGAGTTCAATCAGACACATCACGTGATGTTTATTAATGAAGAAATCTGCTCTGAAACAAAAATAACAATGTATTTGTTTAAACAGCACACATTAAACTGAGCTATTCCTCTGTTAATGTAATCAGACACAGTGGAGTGCTACAACCTGAAGAAGAACGAGTGGACTTTTGTGGCCAACATGATGGAGCCTCACTATGGACATGCAGGGACTGTTCATGCAGGTCTCATGTATATTTCAGGTGAGAGGACACGTTATTTCACTAAATGGCTAAAAGCATGTTGATTTTTCTGTCTATGTTCACAAGTTTGTATCTGATGAGTTACTGGATAGATTTAAATGAAACCCAACTGATTAGCTTTTGTAGTCGACCCAATTCAAGATGGTGCCACAGAAATCAAAACAAAGTAATTCAGTCAGTTTTAAAGATATTAAGCTAAGATTTGGTCATAGTTGATCATCATCCTCTGCTGTAAGAACAGGGTTTTGTGAAAATGCTAAAGTTTTATCTCTTTAACTCTATTTTAGGAGCTCTGGAATGGTTTTTTTTTAACTGGTTTCAGAGTGAGAACATCTTGAAGCATCACCCTTACATTTTCACCTAAACAGTGTAAATGCAAAAAGGATGATGGTGCTGATAAAAAAGAGAACTACATGGGAACCAATAGAAATCTTTGAGTAATGACAGGAAGAACCAACAACATGTTTCATGTCTCTGGTTTGCTATTCTGTCCAAAAAGCACCTGTTAGACCAGGTATTTATGCTGGCATCAGCACTTCCTGTACTTTTGAGGTCTTGTAGGAGTTTGACTTCATCATCAGTCCACACAAAGGATTCAGCTCTTGTTCTTTTTTAACCCCATCATCCTCTTCTTGCTATGTTTACAGTTTGTATCCTATAGACATGAGTCTGTTTTTGTTCTGTTGTTTGAGAACTTCACCCTCGTATTTAAACTGATTTGAGTTTTGCTTCTTTGTCAGTGAAAGAGTAACCCTCTGAAACGGTTTCATTTCAGAGTAAATCCATGTTTGTTTACAGTTGAATCCCCTAGACAGCGCTGTGTTTTCTGACTCATGTCTGTGATTTAAACCTTATGTTGTGATGTCATTCTGCTGCGTGCATGTTTGTCTTTAAAGGGTTTAATGAGACTGGGACCTTTTAAAAAAGAGTCTTTTAATGATAAAAAGTAAATTTATATTTGTTTTCAATCATACTGATGCAGGTTTGATGCTTCATGTTAAATGAGTCACAAAAAGGGTGACGTCATCACACAAAGACCACTTCCTGCTGTAAATGATCTGTGGAACGTTTTAACATGAATCATACTGCTCTTCTGTTATGTCTCAGAGAAGCTTCTTCCTTTCTACTAGATGTTTGTCAGTTCCAGGTTAAATCATTGTACATTGGTGCATGGCTTTAACAAAAAGTACATATATATATATATATATATATATATATATATATATATATATATATATATATATATATATATATATATATATATATATATATGATAGATAGATAGATAGATAGATAGATAGATAGATAGATAGATAGATAGATAGATAGATAGATAGATAGATAGATAGATAGATAGATAGATAGATAGATAGATAGATAGATAGATAGATAGATAGATAGATAGATAGATAGATAGATAGATAGATGCAAGAGGTTGCATGTATGACACGCAGCTGAAGAGCAAACATAGATTAACTATCTGACTGCACTTCCTCACAAAGCTTCCTCACAGCTGGTGAACCACAAAAAACAGCTCGTCTTTACTGACAGTCTCTATTCAGTCAACCGAACCAGAACAACCCAACCAGTTTGTTTTTATATAGTTTTTGTTTTCCTGCTGAGGGAAGTATTTGAAAAGAACAACCAAACCTGCAGCTGGTACCAAACAAATAACGCTCCTTTCTGATAAGAGCAATGTGAAACCTTCTCTCAGGACATGACCGTGACTCGTTGGTTTACAGTTATTAATGAGTTTGGCCTTCCTTGGCAAGGGTAAACTCAGCTGTGGGTTAGGTATCCAGACTACACATGATTAAATGTCAAACTGTTTTGGCAACTTTTAATAAAACGAAAGTTTAAAAGAAAACTTTCAGCTGTACCTTGAGAAGATAGCTTACAGACAAAACTGTGTTGGTTGACTTACTTGAAACCCCTTCCTGTTCAGCAGCAGACTCTGATTGGTCGCTCTCAACCTGATCTGGGTTTCTTAGCAACCTTGGACAGGAAAACCACTTCTCGCAATGAAAGCAAAGGCAAATTTCACACAAGGGACCGAGAACCAGAAACCTAAAGGCCTGTGTTTGAGGTGAACAAAGTAACGAATCTCAGAGGCTTCACAATGATCACACCACCTGAACAGGGTGACATCCTGATTGTTTAAGGAATATTTTTTCTACATTAGCTTTAGCACAGTTGATTACATTTCCTTAACTTTAAGACAAATTGTTTTGTGTTTTTTTGGTTAATGAAACCTGACTGACAGCTGGTTTGCAGCTGAAACCTGAAACTTTTGCAAAAACGTTTTTAAAAGCTAAACTTAAAAGTAAGAAAAACAACATTTTTGAAAAGATAAAACAAACTCTGTTAAATAAATTCATAAGTAAAATAAATGTTTAAAAGTATTTATTAATAGTCTGCAATAACACTCAGTCATGAAAATGTATAATTTTGTCTCATTCAGTGGTTACTGACAAGTTTCACCGGTGACGTCTTGCTTCACTGAAGGTTTCTCTGAAAAACATAAGAAATCCAAAAATAATTTAACTCCACAATTTTTAAAACAAAACACAAAAACAAAATTTAATCATTTTGATCATTTTTTCATTTTTCTACTTTAGAAACCGGAGGTAAACATTACAGAGTTCCACGGTTTATGTTTTATGACATACATGAGTTCAACTTATTCAAACATTATGAAAATGGCTCCAACCCATACGGTAAAACCTGTAGCCATTAATGTCCAGTATCTGTCTTGCATCCAGTCATACACTCAAAAAAATCTGCTTCTTATGGTGCACATGTGCAGCGCGTTCTGGGTTTTTTGGCAGCATGTGTCTCTAAAACTCTTAGTCAGTTTAGCAGAAAGTCTGGATTCTTAACTGGAGCCTAAGGATGACTGATAACTGTTTCTGATGGGAGTACATCTTTAGAAAAAAGGAGAAAATGACAATAAAATGAAGAGTCTCCTCGTCTTGACGATGTGAAGGGAAGTGTGATGATCGTCTCTGCTTTTGGTCTCTGCAAACAGGAACTCATCTGACCATCAGCTCAAACGCTGCTTCACACATCCTCATTACAACATGAACACTGACATCAACACACTGCAAATAGTAACAAGAACATCTCAGAGAAACATCTTCAGCAAGCTACAGGCAGTGGACCTGCAGTACAGTTCTGAGATTCTTTTTAAATTTCAGAAATATGTACACTTTTCCTTTTTTCCATTTATTTATAAAACAAGTAATAAATGATGGCAGTCCACATTCATCCATGGAACCTTCTGGATGGGGAGGTCACAGGATTAAACGTGTCCCCCAACATGTGATGGCACCATTACCTGCAGCACTTTCAACCACGAGGCACCAATTCAAGACCAACAAAAGACAACTGTTCATCTCCTGGTCATGTTCAGGCAACACCATGACAACCAACACACTTCTGTCTTTTTATTGTTGGTTAGAGTTAGAAAGCACAGGTTGTTAGGACTAAAATAAACAATATGCTGGTGAAGGTTCTCAGTCATCCAGGTCATGATAATCCAAAAAAGGGTTTTAAATAAAGGCAACTGGACTTATTTGGTTCTTTGAAGACGTTTCGCTGCTCATCCGAGTAGCTTTGTCAATTCTGTCTATAGTAAAGGAGAGTGAGGCTTATAAACTGTGCTTATCTTCCTCTGTCTGTGACACACCTCCTTCCTGCCTCCTGAGAAGGTGTTTGCTCCACTGTATTCAACTGAAATCCTGGTGAGTTGTTTTGATTAGATGGAAGGCGTGAATTAGATTGGAATTGTCTGGGAATTAAGTTCAGAGCAGACTGGTAGGTGCTGGAAAGATTAAATCTGAGACCTCCTCCTCTGTTTAGTGATGGGTTTTCCCTTTTGACATAGATGGCTTCTTTAAAGAGATACTCCACCGCCAAGTTATTTTTTGTCTATTGCCATATTCCTCAGAGTTAGATCAGTGGGCAAAAACTATTTGTAAGCAGCCCAGCCGTTTTACTGATCCGGCAGTACTCTTTTTGCTTTAGCTTAGCATCAAACACTGTAAGTGAATGGTACCAGATAGCATTGACAGAAAAAACGTCCATAAAACTCACTAAATGGTGATAATAATTCGGCCTAGTGACCGCAGTAAACATATCGACTGCAAGGGAAAATGAAAAGTAACACAACGGAATTACATGTACTATTTTTAAATCGGGACTACTTTTATGACAAAGATTTTGCTTGCACGGTTTGCAAACAACGTGTGTGAATACGTGTTTACGGAAGTGTCTTTGGGGCCGTGTGTCATGTCCTTGCGCTGTTCACCGGAGCTGCGCCGTTCAGCGGAGGGTTACAGCTGCTCTTTGTCATAAAAGTAGTCCAGAGTTAAAAATAGTACATGTAATTCCTTCGTGTTACTTTTATTTTCCCTTGCAGTCGATATGTTTACTGAGGTCACTAGGCTGAATTATTATCACCATTTATTGAGTTTTATGGACGTTTTTTCTGGCAATGTTATTTGGTACCATTCACTTACAGTGTTTTAGCTAAGCTAATGCTAAAGGAGTACTGCCAGATGCGAATATCACTTTCGTAGGCAAAGTGCGTAAGGTCCCGCCTTTCTCGCCTCTGATTGGCTGCAAGCGCTCTCTTATGATTGGCTGTGGGGATTTCAGGCAAGTTCCCGCCTTTGAAGCCCTCTTCTCCTTGTCAACAATTTCAGAGATCAATGAAAATGTCCGGGTTTTAGCGCTTTTCACGCCAAATAGGCACACCACATACTTAAAGTAACTGGTGCGAATAAAGCAGTCTGTGTTGCGTGTGATGTTCCTCTCATAGACAGAACAAACAGCGTTTTATGGTGTTTTCTTATGAAATATGACATAAACACTACTTAAAATTATTATTTACCCTGATTTCACATCAGTTCATTATAGTGTAATGGCTAAGACGCCAGTCTACAAGCTTGAAGGTCGCAGTTTCGACTCCACCACCTTCAATGTTGACATCCTCTTTTTTGAAAATCAAAATATGGTCACCCTAGTTATACTTGTATATAAAAGTTATATCTCCATACTCAATGTAATGTAGCTTGTAAATATGATGTATATATACTATTTGCAATATTATATCATTATAGCATTTAATTGTCATTCCATTAATATTTTTGATTCATTGTTTGGTCAAAATGTTTATTTTTTGACGGTTTATTATTAGTCTGCTGCACAAAGCTTGGCAAAATATTGCAGTTCTATTATATTTCATATTTCTTGCCCTGTAAGGCACACATATTTAGCCTATATGTACTCTGCTTTAATAAGATAACCTCAAGGCTTGAGAGCCAACAGATATAAAGGACATTCTTCAACATAGTAGTTGCAGTTCCTTTTCTAAAAGAAACTGAAACATGTAAAATGTGAACTTGTAATAAGTGAATGAGTGAATAGATTTATTTCAATTTTATATTGGATCAATAGAAATGAGAATGGATTGAAGCTGCTTAGGTTGCACAACACAAGTATCCTAATGATAGAAACAGTAGCCTAAGATAAAATAAAAATATTTTTTAAAAAGTATAAAATGAAAACAGTATGAAATTAAAATCAAGCTAAGACAAAAAAATATAAACATTTTGACCAAAACAATGAATCTCTGAAATTGTTGACAAGGGCGAAGAGGGCGACAAGTCCTTCTAGCCTGAAATCCCCACAGCCAATCGTAGGAGAGCGCTTGCTCTCGCCAATCAGAGGCGAGAAAGGCGGGACCTTACGCACTTCGCCTACAAAAGTGATATTTGCCTGCCGGATCAGGATAACAGCTGGGCTGTTTGCAAATAGTTTTTGCCCATTGATCTAACTCTGAGGAATATGGCAATAGACAAAAAATAACTTGGGTGGAGTATCCCTTTAACTCCTCTCTCAAACCATCGGTCTTCTCTGTCCAAAATGTGTACATTGTCGTTTTCAAAGGTGTGTCCCTTGTCTTTGAGGTGTAGGTGGACTGCTGAGTCTTGGCCTGACGATGTGGCTCTTCTGTGTTGACAACAACTACACAAACGAAGTCACCATCGAGTTCATTAAATCATGATACATGGAATCAATCAGCTGGTTTTTCACAAGATGCCAAGAAGGATTCTTTGAATAAATATCCATTTTGTTTCCTCCATTGTAAATCCAAGAGCAAGAACTTCCAGGTCACCGTCGTCCCGGTCTGAGCAATACTCAAGTCTCCTGCCGTTCTGCGCAAGACACGGACGCTAGATTCAGCGCCCTTTAGGTCTCCTATACTTTGCACTAAAGACTGGTTCTAGTGCACATGCGTCAGTAACAGCGAACAAAGTGTAGGTCTAGTGGTAAAGCTGAGTGCGCCCAGGACATGCACTGTAGACCCCAAAGAAACAGGAAGTACATCACTCAACCTTTTGGTCTGGTAAAAATTAGTGAGAGAACATTATAAACTACACCTAAATGCAGATTATACATTATTTATATAATGATAGATTGTTTAGTTTTATTTTCATGTTTGTTTGTTTTTATATTTTGTGATTCTATCCTTTTCTTCTTCCTCTTGGACTGGTGGGGCAGCGCCCTAGCACCCAATATGGACGGGCCGCCACTGGTTTGTGTGTAATTTTGAGTATTTTTACACAAGTAAAGTAACTCCTTCCTTCTTGACTCTCATCCCACAGGTGGGATCACTCGTGACACCTTCCAGAAGGAGCTTTGGAGTTATGACCCTGTTGCCGACACATGGAGTCGACGGGCCGACATGATGGAGCTCCGCGGGTTGCACTGCATGTGCACGGTGGAAGACAGACTCTATGTCATGGGTGGGAATCACTTCAGAGGCACCAGCGACTACGATGACGTCCTGGGCTGCGAGTACTACAGCCCAGACACAGACCAGTGGACCGTGGTGGCGCCAATGCCTCGAGGCCAGAGTGATGTGGGGGTGACAGTTTTCAAAGGGCAGATCTATGTGGTTGGAGGGTATTCCTGGAACAGCAGGTGCATGGTGGACATAGTCCAGCGGTACGACCCTGAGGAGGATGTGTGGGACAGAGTGTTCAATGTGTTAGAGCCTCTGGGAGGGATTCGTGCTTGTACAATGACTGTTCATCTGCCAGAGGGGTCAGTGGATGAGGCTCAAATACAGGAGTGCCCGCTACCCACAGCTAAGAGCTGATAGCACCATGCAGGGGGTTTCCAACTTACTGAGGCAAAAACAGGAAGTGTGGGCTGTAAACACCATAGATATCATATATATCACTAGATATCTTACCCGTGCTTTTTTTCAGTGGACCCTGATGTAGCTACGCCAGCGGCCATCTTGTGGCAGCGAGCTGCCCCATTCTTAACATTGGTGTCAATGGAGCATGTATTATTAAATACCTCTAACTTGCGCAATTTTTAACCAATTTTCAAACGGTTTGCCTTTTCATAAACATCAGAGATGTGTCTGTGAATATATATCAAAATATAACGATAATAGTCAGGAAATTCATAAACTGTAAAAGTATCATATCTCAAGTCTATACATAATAAGGTTTTTAAGAAAGTAACCCCGTTTGCAAATCCGTTCATTTTTCATCAAGTTATGAGTGTTTTTAGTTAAGTTGATCGCTCACCTTCCAGCTGCTGCCATAGAGAGCAGAATGTCAGCTCACTGCCCCAAGATGGCCGCCTTGTAGCTACACTGTCGAACCCCGGATAGCATACATAGCCTTTATGTATGATATCTATGGTAAACACAAGCTGTGTGTGCAAATAAGGATACAAACTTTCAATCTGCAGTTTGAAGCCTTTACATGTTGTTAGTTGTTATGTAGCATTTCTGTTGTTCTGCTGTTTGTATTTTGAGTTCGGCCAGTATTTCCAGAATAAAAGCTCAAACCTGACATTACGCTCAGTGATTCATCTGGAACTGACAAATCCATTTATTTACAGAAAGAAATTATTGATCAAAATAACACCTTCAAAAATATTCAACAAGAGCTGTCTTTGTAACAAAGTTCATTCATGTCTCAGCAGAGCTAAAAGAGAAACAGGATTCCTGGAATTATAATTAAGTGTGTGTGTGTGTGTGTGTGTGTGTGTGTGTGTGTGTGTGTGTGTGTGCGTGCGTGCGTGCGTGCGTGCGTGCGTGCGTGCGTGCGTGCGTGCGTGTGTGTAAGCCTCAGTGAGGCTCACTTGTGTTTTCCTAAGTGAAACTGTTATAACACAGTCATGAGACATCAATACCCTGAGGACCAATTATTTTCTTCATTAAAGTGGAACTCCCTGTCCCTCTATTAATTAAGCCTGTGAGCAAAAGGCGCTTTGATTTGAAATGAATGGATGAATTATTTGTAATCAGCTAAAGAGCAAAGTGATAAATTAAATTTTAGTAAAAATGCTTTGCCTAAAATCAGTGGCTGACCTGGAGATGAGTAGAGCTCAAAATAAAACATAAATCAAGACTTCATCTGATAAATTATGTTTAGAGTGAAATTAAAGCATCTTAGTAATGTTCTCAGCTCATGCACACACACACACACACACACACTGTTGGTTTTCTGGTATAAGAAACTGATGACTAAACTCACCTTGAAATGTTATCCTTCAGCTCCTCAGATAAGATACCACACAGCTGTCATCACAAATAAGCAGAAAGCAGAACCTCAGCCTGAAGCTGTGAAACAGGACAAGCGATGCAACAGGTACAATGAAGTAAAACAGAAAAAAAAGGTTGATTTAAGCAGTTTGTTCTTAATTGACCTTCAGGTAAATTAATGTATATTTATGTTGCTTTAAAACCCCTGAGCTGTAAGTTGAACCTCGCTCCTGTGATGCTAGTGGTAAACATCCTGCAACACTCAGTTATCTCAGCCTTCTAATTATTGATTACTGAATAAATAGAGGCCAACAATCAATTATCACAGTGCATGAGGAAAAACATATCTGGCCCACTGTTGGACAGATGTTACCTTGAAATGTCAGCTCTTGTTTAAATTGGCTCTCGTATCCTTGAACCCTTCATTAAGAGTGGGAGGAATTTAACTACCTTAGACACATAGGATATATTTCATCTCTGTCCTCTTCTAAGTTGCCTGTAAAATGTTTCCCATTCATAAACAAAGTAATAAAAAGTGGAGTGATCTGTACCAAACTCCTGACCCTTTGGTCTGCCACTGAAAGGTGCTTCAGAAATTAGAGATGAACTTGCTTCCAACTCCCTCCAGACAGCAATAAAGTCTCATTATCTTTCTATTTCTCTCCTGTGTAAGACCTTACGAGCTTAAGCAATAGCTAATAATGGAAAGTCAGGATAATCTTAGATGATGACAGACTCCAGGGTGTTCTGTTAACTCTCCTTGCATAATAAAGTTTCATAAAACTTTTAAAATTCT
Source organism: Callopanchax toddi (assembly GCA_006937965.1). Classification (NCBI taxonomy): domain Eukaryota; kingdom Metazoa; phylum Chordata; class Actinopteri; order Cyprinodontiformes; family Nothobranchiidae; genus Callopanchax; species Callopanchax toddi. Next base: position 2,544,792 of record SSNR01000020.1, on the reverse strand, counting down.
GCCCTGACTTTTGGTTTTGTGGCCTCTATTTGTTCCAGGTAACTTTCTGGAGGCCCTGCAGTTTGACCAGGCTGAGAACTGCAGCAGACAAAGAATGTATTCAATGCTGCTGAAAAACTTTTCTATGGCAAAAATGCATAAATAAACAAAATGTGCATCTCAAACTTAAACATGAGATGCACAATTGCAAAAAACATGATTAGAAGTAAAACGTTAGTACTTTGATGAGAATGTCTTATCAAGCAATGAGATATCAGTCTTAAAAGTCATGTAACAAGCTTTAAAGCTAAGGAGGAAAAGCCTGACTCGTAATATTGACCCTCTTTCCACTCCCCCAACCCCTACCCCTGATGTTTGTTCACCATCCACTGATAAAAACAGATGATTGAATCAGGAGACAGGACTTTACCCCCGGGGGGGGGGGGGGGGGGGGG
>SSNR01000020.1:2539676-2544348 GCA_006937965.1 Callopanchax toddi | reverse complement strand
GGGGGGGGGGGGGGGGGGGGTGTTGGTTGCTGAGTCAGGTAACAGGACTTCACACAACAGTTACAGTCTGTTGTTTGTATAATCAACAGACACACATTGAGAAAAAGAGATCAGTGTTACATTTTCTAATACAGTATAAGTAAGTATATTTTTACAGTACTGAATGAGAGATTTTTACCCAGAATAATATACCAAGAAAGCATCAGATGATCTCCTCGCCTCGCCTTCTTCCGCTTATCCGGGTCCGGGTCGCGGGGGCAGCATTCCAAGTCGGGCAGCCCAGGCCACCTTCTCCCCGGCCAAGTCCACCAGCTCCTCAGCTGGGACGCCCAGGCGTTCCCAGGCCAAACTGAATATGAATTTCCTCCAGCTTGTCCTGGGTCGACCCGGGGGCCTCCTGCCGGCAGGACATGCCCATAACACCTCCCGAGGGAGGCGTCCAGGAGGCATCCTTACCAGATGCCCGAACCACCTCAACTGGCTCCTTTCGATATGGAGGAGCAGCGGCTCTACTCCGAGTCTCTCCCGGATGTCCGAGCTCCTCACCCTATCCCTAAGGCTGAGCCCGGCCACCCTGCGGAGGAAACTCATTTCAGCTGCTTTATCCGCGATCTCGTTCTTTCGGTCACTACCCAAAGCTCATGACCATAGGTGAGGATTGGGACGTAGACCGACTGGTAAATCGAGAGCCTTGCTTTCTGGCTCAGCTCCCTCTTCACCACAACAGACCGGTTCAGCGTCCGCATCACTGCAGACGCTGCCCCAATCCACCTGTCGATCTCCCGCTCCCTCCTTCCCTCACTCGTGAACAAGACCCCGAGATACTTGAACTCCTCCACTTGAGGCAGGACCTCTATCCCGACCCGGAGTTGGCAATACACCTTTTTCCGTTCAAGAACCATGGTCTCAGATTTGGAGGTGCTGATCCTCATCCCAGCCGCTTCACACTCGGCTGCAAACCTCCCCAGCAAGAGCTGAAGGTCAGAGCCTGATGAAGCTAGGAGGACCACATCATCCGCAAAAAGCAGAGACGCGATTCTCCTGTCACCAAACTCAACACCCTCCACACCACGGCTGCGCCTAGAAATCCTGTCCATAAAGGTTATGAACAGGACCGGTGACAAAGGGCAGCCCTGGCGGAGTCCAACCCTCCGTACAGGTCCGACTTACTGCCGGCTATGCGGATCAGACTCACGCTCCTCTGGTACAGGGACTGAATGGCCCTTAACAAAAGACCATCCACCCCGTACTCCTGGAGCGCCCCCCACAGGGTGCCCCTGGGGACACGGTCATAAGCCTTCTCCAAATCCACAAAACACATGTGGATTGGTTGGGCAAACTCCCATGACCCCTCCATCACCCTAGCGAGGGTAAAGAGCTGGTCCACAGTTCCACGACCAGGACGAAAACCACATTGCTCCTCTTCTATCTGAGGTTCAACTATCGACCGGACCCTCCTCTCCAGTACCCTGGAGTAGACCTTTCCAGGGAGGCTGAGGAGTGTGATCCCCCTATAGTTGGAACATATCCTCTGGTCCCCCTTCTTAAAAATGGGAACCACCACCCCGGTCTGCCACTCCACAGGAACTGCCCCCGATAACCACGCAATGTTGCAGAGACGTGTCAACCATGACAGACCTACAACATCCATCGCCTTGAGATACCCAGGTCGGATCTCATCCACCCCTGGGGCTCCGCCGCTGCGTAGTTGTTTGACTACCTCAGCGACTTCTGCCCCAGAGATTGGACAGTCCATCCCCAGGTCTCCCAGCTCTGGTTCCTCCTCGGAATGCGCGTCGGTGGGATTGAGGAACTCCTCAAAGTATTCCTTCCACCGTCCGACTATAGCCCCAGTTGACATCAGCAGCTCCCCGTCCCCACTGTAAACAGTGTGAGCAAGTTGCTGCCTTCCTCCCCTGAGGCGCCGGATGGTTTGCCAGAACCTCTTTGGAGCCGATCGATGTGATCAGATGATCTGAGAAACAAATAGCGAGTGAATCCAGTTTGTTCTCTCCATGATCAAGGAAATTAAATATCCTACACTTTTCTTCTGCAAAATAAAATATGCATAAAAAATTAAAGAAAAAAGTCAATAAATGACAGAAAGCAGGAGAAACATATAGTGTTTGAATTTATTCAAGCACAGATCAGTTGTTTTTTCTTTATTTTTATTCATTTTCCTGACTAAAAGTTACTTTTCAACCTGAGATTTTAAAGCATAAGGTGTGTTTACTATAAGCATTCACTCTTCTAAAGTAATAAATTATAGTTTTTCTGTTCTTTCACCTTTTGTTAGATTTTTTCAGCCCTTGTTTTGTTTTGCAGCAGAAAACATCCCAGTCCACTCTCAAGTAGCTCGGCCCATCCCCTTTTTACCCACACTGCCTTGGAGAAAATACTTTTTTTCCTCTGGTAACTTTTCTTACAAAAAGTGGAGCAGCTGAGGCTGAGAGGGCAGAAGGTGCCGCCTCTCTCCCACCGACAGAACACCAAAAATCCAAGGAGCCTACATTTGTAATCCTCTTTGATTCGTCTGTGTTATTTTGCTTGGAAGAAACTTCTTTAGAGGGAGAAGAGAGAAAGAGGATCATCAAGAGAGAAGTTTGCTTTTTTTTTCATACATCAATCCAGTACTAATCTGCTATGTCTCTGAGAGGTGATGTGTGTGTGGTGACGGGAGCCTGTGGATTCCTGGGACGGAGGCTGGTCAGGCGGCTGCTGGAGGAGGAGAGGACAGCTGAGATCCGCCTGCTGGACAGACACATACAGCCACAGCTATTACAGAGTCTGGAGGGTAACGCTGCTTCTCAAATACCTCATTTACAAAATGAAATGAAACACAATCATAACGTTTGAGGAATTACATGGTGACAATTTGGATTATCTAAAGGTAATGCTAACTTATGCAGAACTACAGATAAATAAAACATATCATAGCATTGAATTTACCTTTATTTGAATGTAATCATTAAATTATTAAGGTAGAATTAATTTTTTATGATAACACATTAATAAAATGCAGGTAACCCAGTTTTATGTCTAAAATATCAAAATACATAGAAGATTTTTGTCATTTTTCATTTGCAGATCAGTTAAATTCTTTTGTAAACTGAAATGTTGTGAAATATTTTAGCAATATGATGAAATTTTAAAAAAAAGGCTTGCTGAGTCATTCAGCTGTAAGGGTGTTTTTAGGGTTTTTTGCTCTTGTTTTGTTATAGTTTTTGTAAATTTGCTGTCAGGAAATTCAGTTTTATTTCCACATTTTGACATAAATCCACTCCATTGGCCACCATCACATCGGACTGTTGTTCTATGACACCATTAAATAGTCAAATTTCTTCTTCACTACAGAGCAGGTTTAAACAAATACAATAAGAATCAATGCATCTATAGAACATATTATTACCTCCTATGATCTGTTCAAGAATAAATACAAACTGAACAGATGACTCACTCGCTCAGAACATCAAGAAATAAAACTTTCAACAAAGGAGACTCTGAACCATGAAGTAGCCAAAGCTAAAGTCACACACCTTTCTTCTGTTGTTGTTTTATTTTCATTTAGTCATGAATGTGCGAAGAGAATCGTCAAATTACTTCAGATAGAAAATCAGCTTTCAGTACAACCTCATAAACAGAGCAACACCTCCGGTACTAAACTGAGATTCATATTGGAAATGTTCATCGGTTAAGTAGAAAATTTATCTGTGTTTAATTTCATTTTCTACTAACACAATAATGTATTAAAAAGCAACAAATGAAACCAAACCAATAACTCCTGTGTTTTGAAGCTTTCAGAGGTAAAAGTAAAAGACCACGTTCTTCAACATGAGTCAGCTATCATCTGAATCTCCTTTAAATTGAACTATTTAGGGGACTCATCTGAATGCACAACTGGAATCCTGATACATTTATTAATAGAAAATACCAAAGATTAGGTTGACATATAACTTTATGACATAAAGCAATCAGAAAGAACAAAGTGAGGCAGAAAGAGTGATGCTGTCACAGAACCAGTGGTGTTCTGAGCTGTCTGCTGCAGTGCACCCAGCATGGACATCAGCACGGCTCCATCTCTATCTGTGGAGATGTGGAGATGGAGCCTCTGTTGAGTCTTTTTGATGGCTGTGGACTGGAGCAGATTAAGTTCTCATCAATGTGCACCCCAAGGAACCTGAAGTAGATGTAGTGGAGCAGGATCTCCTCTCTGTCTCCTGAAGTCCAGCACCATCTCTTCTGTTTTAGTGTTCAGATTATTTACTGAGCACCATCCAGTGCCTCAGAAACTCCTACTTTATGAGGTTGAATCTCCATCACTTATAAGTCTGTCGTGGTGATGTTAGAGGGATGGAAGATGAAGCAGTCAAACAGGTATATAGAAAGAAAAGGGCGCAGCTCTGGGAGAGCATCATGCTGAACATCATGGTGGAGCATCCTTCTCTCACTGTTCCTTTATGGTCTGTCAGGATGTTTTGCTCCAGTTGCAGATGGGAGGCAGAAATTCCAGGTTAGTCGGCTTGTGTGTCCAGCAGAATGATGTCAAACTAAAATCAATTAAAGGAAACATTTTCCAGGTTTTTCCATGTGGAACAGGTCAGAGAGGAGAACAGTGGTCATGGTGTCTCCTGTTGACCTGGTTGTCCTGTATGATGACATAGGAGAAGTCTTG
>SSNR01000020.1:2442176-2534676 GCA_006937965.1 Callopanchax toddi | reverse complement strand
AGGATATGAAGCTCATGTAAATGTCAAAGGTCAACTGAAGCCACTGGTCACTCTGCTAACAGACTTGTGCAGACAGGATTTCTTCAGCTACAGATATTGCTTTCTCTCAAAGCCAAAACATTCAGTCACTCGAGACAACTTTCTTCAACAGCTGTGGATTAATCACAACACAACCTTGACACAGAACCTCATCCTGCTTCAGTCCTCTGACTGAAAAAAGACTTTTCCCTTTTAATAAAATTCATTCCTCCTCTTTACAGATTTTGATGACAAATAAATAACAATGACTGTTTATCTAGGTATTTAATCAGAATTCATTGCTTAGAAAGTAATGGTTAAATCATAATTAATGATTTAATGCATACAAATATTTTTAAATATAATAATCTACAAATGTCAGAGAATGTTGATTTAAATATGTTCAATTATCACAATACTGTTGTGCTAATTAAAGTTTGAATATGATCAATATTTTGTCAAGATAAATTCCACTAAATACGGTATTACAAATCTATTCTACCTAATGACGAAGTGTCACTGAATCTTTTTTTCCACCAGAGTATAAAAATAAAATAAATCAAATATGATTATTAGCTTGACTTCACTATGTTTTAAATCATACTCTATTGTCTTTACTCTAATGTCTTGTTTACAGCTTCCTGCTGTATTTCTCTCCTCCCACCAAAGCTTTGCAGCCTGTTGAGCACAAACAGCATGAACACAACAGGACCTGCAGCTGCAGCAGAGACCCTTGACCTCTTTTCAGAGGATTACATCTCTTTGTGAGTGTGCATGCTGGTAATACTGATGTTGTTGGACCACACACAGTCACACTTTAAGAATCTTTGTGATTTAAATCATTAGCTTGAAGATTTAGTCAGCAGGTTAAATCTACAGGAATAGACTGTCTGTCACTGTTAGCAAAGTTTAAAGCTCCACTGGGCATTGAACAAAGATGTGATTACATAACAGGGCATACATTGAATAATAATAATAAGCTGATTATTGATTTTCCTCATTTTCAGCTTGACCTCTGTTCACTTTGACATTCTTCCTCAGTTTTTCCTCCAAAGCATAAACACATAAAACTTGTCTGCTTGTTGTGCACACAAAGCAGTGAGCAGCAGAGCCAGAGTCCAGCATTTTGAACAAACAACCATTGAACACAAATGAGGTCACAGATTCACAAGCAAGCAAAGACCTCCAACCACTTGTTGGCTCATTACAAACACAGACGGGGACTAAAAAAATAAGCCTGTGATGAGTAAAAAGAAACAGACAGCGAGGGGGTGTTGTGGTTGTGTGGAGGCTTAAACTGGGGCTCTATAAGGAAAGAAACATGGTCAACCCAACCTAGTTTCTCAGCCTGGTTGGAGCGCAGCCCGGCTGCTTCATACCTGTTGTTTGCCAGTGCCACTCAGAGACTCAGTTTCAGTTTCTGCACTGTGCTGCCTGAGCTGGGATTTATTCCATCCACTAATCTGAGGACTGCACACAGCAGCTGAGGACCTTTAAGCTCTCACTAAAAGCTTCCTACTGGCATTGATCTCTACTTGGTTTCTCCAGAATGCTTTGGAAGGACAAAGTCATTCTCTTCACTGTTTTAGTCATCTCATCACTGGTGGCAGGTAAGTTGTCTGAATTGTCTGAAAGCTGAACCTGTTCAGCTTTTGTGTTTTGACCTTTTTTTGCTTTTGTTCTGTCTACAAATGCTTCTGTCAAACTACAGAAACTCTCATTTTCATGACATCATAGATATGGATTTTTCTTAATCTAAGTTTTGTTTGATTGGTGCACAAAAACTTCAAAATGAAAGTCCTGTAAGCGAGCAAGTTATCAGCGCAGTAACAACTTTTGGGGGTAAAGGTCTTCATTTGATCAATAAGTTCAACCTGTTTTAACTCCAGCTGCATTATTAACTACTAATTTATCAAAACAATCTAGCAACACATAGCTCATCGTCAGATTTTAATAATCCAGCTAAACATTATAAAATGATGTAATGATTTATGTATGATTATAGTGATGTGAAACAGTGTCTCCCTCTTTCCATTTCTTAGTTTCTGTGTTTCTCACATTTAAATGTTTCAGAATATTAGATATAAAGATAACACACATAAACACAAAATGCAGTCTATGAATGAAGGTGTTTATTATTAAAGGGAGAATAAATCCAAACCTGGTCCTGAGTGAAGAAGTTATAACAACATAAATTAATCGTGGTGTGTCACATCTTTGAAAAGCAAAGTTAATTTTCTCAATTCATGACTTCATTACTGTCATTACCTGTCAAGATGAAAAAATCAATAAATCACATAAATAGAACCTGCCTGACAAAGTGGAGTAGACCAAAAGATCCACAAAAACCAGACATTGTGCCACAATCCATCCAAGGAAATCCTGGGGGGAAAAGAGAAACTAATTAATTGAGATCTCTCAGTCTGGAAAAGGTTATAAAGCCATTTCTAAAGCTGTGGGACTCCAGAGAACCAAAGTGAGAACCGTTATCCAGAAATGGTGAAAACCTGGAACACTCCATCACATCACCACACACACAGGGCTTTGGGTGCAGGTGTGTCATGGTGTGGTATCCCATCTCTGCAGTCCTATGGCGGCCTGTGGCCCAATTTTATTTCACAGTTACAGTAAACACTCCTACTTACAACATTCTCACAGTGCACATAGGGTCCTTGGGGTGGGCGCACACAATGGCATTTGGGGGGAGAAGGGGTCTTGTAACCAGCCTCACCTCCTATGCCGGTACCCACTTCCAAGTTACATGTAAACATTGAGGGTCTAGGGCGGGACATGGAATGCTGCCCTCCACCTCTTTTAAATGCATCCTATTACAACATATGTTAACACCATGGAGCCAGTGGAGGGAGATTTGGGGTCTTTCCCCACCCCTGTTCTCTGTTTGCTGCCCTGGGCTGGGTGTGTATGAGGAGTGTGAGTGGGTGTACAGCATCATCTATAGCATATGTGTCAAACACAAGGCCCGCGGGCCACATGTGGCCCGCCACGTCATTTAATGTGGCCCGAGAGAGCTTAAAAGGTCTGAGTATTCAAAAATAAATAGGAAAAAGCGTATTTTGACCAAAAACTACATTTCCCACAATGCATGTCAATTGTGTTACCCGCGACTTGACGGCTTACCGCCACTACAGGGCAGGGTGCACACAAGCAGTAGGCTGGTCCTCATGAGAACCGGATTTCGAACGCGCCTTTGCGGACCAGCGCTGCGCGGTCCCGATGGGAGACCCCTCGATCTGACGAACTTCACATCCTGTTGCAGCTCAGTGAATGAGTCACATGGCCTCTGAAGCTAGTGTACACACACGGTAGGACCTCCGCTCCGACACACACACACACACACACACACACACACACACACACACAGCATCTCCAGTGCGCCATTATGCACAGCTCGGCGCGCGCTGCTTTAACACACACAATCACAGTACATCCGACCCACGCACGCAGCTCACACATGCCCAGTAGGGGTACAACGGGTCAGAATCGATCCGTGATCTGAACAGATCACCCTCTTTGGTTCGGGACACGGTTTGCGATCCAGCTGGCTGCGCTCGCGCGCTTTACTAACTCCTCCCCGACCTGACAGCTCGCGCTCTCAAGCTGCTGATAAATATTTCCCCTCTGAGAAAGACGTTCATTTTGTCATCACATATCCAGTTCTCTCTGTCAGAATCAGTCATTTTAGTTGACCAGAACAAAAGATCACTGGTCGATTTTTGATCCATGATGCGTGCGCGCGCGGGGAGCTGCTGATCCTCCGTCCCTCCGTCAGCTGATCATCCTCTTCTCTGATGGCAAACCAGATTAACCAGTTTCTGCCTAAGATAATGTGTTGTGTTGGACTTTTATACGAGCTAATGAACATTAATATTAACGGTGCTCAGTCAGGAACAATCAGAACACCTTGATCGTCACGCCTCACCTGCTGCAGCTGTCTGACTGCAGTGAGGAAGAAACGGGTCATCGCTCTGTCTGACCGGAGAGGTGACTAGTAGAAGGATTTTCAATATTGAATTGGTTTAAATGTGTTTAAAAGTTTTATTTAAGCATCAGAATGACCTCATGAGTTAAAGGTTGTTTGAAATATTGAGCATTAAGCAGAAAAATGTTGAGCCAACAGCAAATCATCATCTTCAACACCTTCCCCCCCCCCCCATGTGCGGACCAAACACCAGAGCCAGGTTCTCCCTTGAGGACATGTGATGACAGATTGTGTGCACCCCTAACTATAACAAATGTTTTGATCAAAGTTATTATAACGTTGATGTATTTTTAATTCACTTGAATAGTTTGATCCTTGATTGATGGAGTTCAGTGGGTTTCATAACCTGACAAATCAAAAGCATTTATGTTCTAACAGAGCAACAAGCAAACCTACTTTTCATGCATTTGTAATGTTTTATCTTGTATAAGTAATAAATTCGGCTGCATGGTGGCGCAGCTGGTTAGCACTGTTGCCTCGCAGCAAGGAGGTCGTGGGTTCGCGTCCCGGCTCTGCGGCCTCTCTGCGTGGAGTTTGCATGTTCTCCCCGTGCATGCGTGGGTTTCCTCCGGGTACTCCGGTTTCCTCCCACAGTCCAAAGACATGACTGTCAGGCTAATTGGGCTGGTAAATTGTCCTTAGGTGTGAGTGGGTGTGTGGTTGTTTGTCTCGTACGTCTCTGTGTGGCCCTGCGATGGACTGGCGACCCGTCCAGGGTGTCCCCCGCCTCTCGCCCCTTGACCACTGGAGATAGGCACCAGCTGCCCCGCGACCCTCTGTGGAGGAATAAGCGGCTACAGAAAATGGATGGATGGATGAAGTAATAAATTCAGAGGTATGTAACGTTAAGGAGTTGTTACATTTATTTTACATTTAATTTGGTTACATTTTTAAGTCATCTGGCCCTTTGAGGCCAGCCATTATGCTGATGTGGCCCTCGGTGAAAATGAGTTTGACACCCCTGATCTATAGTGTGTCTTGGTCTGTTAGTGTATAGGACTGTGTCTGCGTGCATACGGGTGGGAATGTGTAACTGTGTTTGTGTGTCTGTTTATCTGTAAGGTCGGGTCTTGTCTATGAGGTGCCATATAGGACATAATCTATCTTTCCCTCACACATACTACACTATAAGTACACACATACACTTCTATAAGCATGCACACTCTACTACAAGCATTCTACTACACACTCTGTGGGGCAGCATGTAGCTCAGTTGGTAAAGTGGCCGGTCTGGTAACCGGAGGGTTGCCAGTTCAATCCCCAGCTCCGGCTGGGTTACATTGTCGTTGTGTCCTTGGGCAAGACACTTCACCCAGCTTGCCTGCTGGTGGTGGTGAGGAGGGCCCATAGGACTCCAGCCTCTGACAGTCTGCTCCAGGGCAGCTGTGGCTAAAGTGAAGCTAACTGCCATCAGCATGTGAATGTGTGTGTGAATGGGTGAATGTGTCTATGTAGTGTGAAGCGCTTTGGGAGTTAAAAAAAGCGCTGTACAAGTACACGCCATTTACCATTTTACTTGTAGTGTGTGTTCATGCTTGTAGTAGTGTGTGTGTGTGCATTCTTGTAGTAGTATGTGTGCATTCTTGTAGTAGTGTGTGTGTGTGTGTGTGTGTGTGTGTGTGCATTCTTGTAGTAGTATGTGTGCATTCTTGTAGTAGTGTGTGTGTGTGTGGATTCTTGTAGTAGTGTGTGTGCATTCTTGTAGTAGTGTGTGTGCATTCTTGTAGTAGTGTGTGTGCATTCTTGCAGGGTGAATGCTTTTAGTAGTGTATGCGTGTGCTTATAGTGTTGTTTGTGTGAGGGAAAGATAGATTTTGTCCTATACCGCACCCCATACTTGTCTACCTCTCTTTCTTTCTACTGTGATAACATAGGCCCCCCTCTTTTGTGGGGCCTATACTCCCCCGACACACACCCTGCCGGTGGGTGTTGCCTCGGTGTGCCAGTGCATTGGTGGGCCTTGGTGTCCAGGGCCAGGTGCTGGAGCATCTGCCAGTTCACCCCTAGTGACTGTTTAACAGGATCTGGATCCTCTAGCACTGTCGGGCCTCTGCTGGGGCCGGGTCACCCTTGGGTCTCGGGTCTCTGTGTCCGGGCTCGATCTGTCCTGTTGTGGCCGGCTGCTGGCGGGGCCTGTGAGCATTGCTCCAAGAGGTAACAAAAAACCTCAGAACAACATCCAGAGAACCTCCAGAGGCCTCACTTGTCTCAGTCATGGTCAGAGTTCATGTCTCCACCATAATGAAGAGACTGGGCAAAAATGTCCAATATGAAAGAGTTAGTAAGTAAGTAAGTAAGTAAAGTTTATTTTTAAAGCGCCTTTCAAAGATAAAGATCACAAGGCGCTGTACAGCACAGTTAGAAGCAAACATTTCAGAACACATGAGAATTAAACAATAGCAGGGACAAAATGTAAGAAGGATCAAAGATATATACACAGTCAAAACATTAAACAATGAGAAGTAAAGACAAAATCAAGAGTATAAACAAAGTCTCATCTATGTATACATGTTCAGTGAGGGAATGCCTGGATGAAGAGGTGGGTTTTCAGATGTTTTTTGAAAACCTCCACAGTGTTGCAGAGACAGTTTCAGGGGCAGGCTGTTCCACAGTCTGGGAGCCAGAGCCTGAAAGGCCCTGTCCCCTTTGGTTTTTAGTTTGGTGCGCGGAACAGCCAGCAGGTTTTGAGATGCAGATCAAAGGTTGCGGGAGACTGTGTGTGGAGAAAGAAGCTGAGAGAGGTAGTTAGGAGCCTGGCCGTTTAGAGCTCTGTAGGTGAGAACAAGGACTTTAAACTGGATTCTGAATTCTACAGGGAGCCAGTGAAGGGACTTTAAAACCGGGGTGATGTGAGTTTGTCTGCTGGATTTAGTCAGGAGTCTGGCTGCTGCGTTCTGGATGGCTTGAAGACGTTTGAGGGAGGATTCAAGAGTTCCAAGACAAAAACCACTAATGAGCAAAAGGAACAGAAAGGCTCATTTCAGTTTGGTCGGAAAACATCTTGAGACTTTTAGGAAGACTCTGTGGACTGATGAGACAAGGTTTCCTGGAAGGAATGTCCTTTTACATCTGGAGTAAAAGTAAAAGGCATTTCATTCTAACAGTGAAGCATGGTGGTGGTAGTGTGATGTTCTGGGTCTGTTCTGCTGTCTCAGGACCTGGAAGAAGCTCACTAAGAAAATGCTTGACTGTAGTTGATGCTGAGGGTGACCTAAACAGGTTTACGGGGTTTGGGTTAATTTAGAAACTGTATTTTGTGTTTACTTATCATTTTCTAATATTTAAATGCGTTAAATGATCTGAGTTATACACAAACAGAACAATAGGAAATCGGGAAGAGAGGAAGCAGTTTTTCACACCACTGTGTGAGTAATGTTTTCACCTGTGTGTGCTGTCTTGTTTTTGTCTGTTGACTAAATATATTTTGAACCACTGGATACATTTTAATGAAACTCTCAGAAAGTGGTTATCTACAACTGATAATAAAATCCTATATAAGAGTAACACCTAAATATCCAGGCTAATAAGAAAAGTGCAGCAGTGAAAGAAACAGCAACTTCAAACAGAAATCAGATTTTTCTTTCTAAATGTAATTTTATAAATATTAAAGCTTGACTTTTTAAACCTTAATATTTCTACCAGTTTTAGGTGAAGAGCAGGAAGATGGTCAGTGTGCTGAGCTTAACAACACTAGATGGATGGAGTACAGACATCAGAGGGTCAAAGTGCAGGTACAGTACCTGCTGCTGACGCGGAACAACCCAGACTGTGCAAAAAGGTTCGACCAGGACTCTCTTACCAAGCAGACATCTTTATTCAACTTATCCCATCCCACTAAGGTCATCATTCATGGGTACAGGTGAGCAGCCAGCTACTAACGGTTTGGAATATTAGATATTCTTCATCAGTAACCCCGTCCATCCCTGCTTTGTTTTCTGTACTGAAGAATGAAGTTAAAGCATCCAGATATTTTGTTCAGTTAATTAAACACAGCTGCAAACCACAGGGAAAACTGGCCTTGTTTTTAACTTGGGCCTTTTTTGGTGTGCTTGACATTTACACAATGCCAAGTCTTGAAAACCAAAAACCTTCACCAGTGCTGGACTGAGTCATTTTTGGAAAGATTGCACTAAATAGAAGTGCTGCTTTTCAAATTACAGCTTTAAGCTTAGGGGGACTTGTTTCCACATCTTTAAGATCACCACTCTCTATTCTTACTGGGCATGTTAACATTGAAAATTAACCATAGACCATTATGTTTAGAGACAATCTTATTCTTGCAGGTTACAGCTATTTTTATGTAAGCATCCTCCAAAAATTTTACTTGACTGAAAATTGATGCATCAGCTTTCTTCTTATGTTTACAAGCAGACTTAAAATGAACTGAAAACAAATCTCTTCCTCTTCCCCTTCATTCCCATCACCCCCCCCCCCCCCCCCCCCCCCCCCCCCCCCAGGCCTCTGGGGAGTAAACCATCCTGGGTGAAGGAGCTGGCTCAGGCCCTGCTCAGGGCTCAGGATGTGAATGTTCTGATGGTGGATTGGGTCTATGGTGCCTCCTTTGCATACAATGTGGTGGTTGAAAATTACAAGGAGGTAGCTTTGCAGATATCTGTTCTCATCAACCAGCTACAGGTAAGAAAAAAATGCTGTTGTTGTTGGCATTTACAGTAATATATCAAGTTTGATCAAAGACATGCAACTGAGTGTATTTGTAAGATGAAAAATTTGTCAAAAGAGTTCTACGACAACAAGGGAGTCATATTTGGTTTTGATCCTGATCCTTGGTTTGGTAATACTCTGCTTGGTTTTGAATTTTTATAATGAGTTTTGATCATATTTGCTGAGTTGTGTTATACACATGTAACCGAGGGAGGTCTCACCAAAAGACCCCCACGGCTCACAAACAAGGGGAGGCAACAACCCAGGCACCCAGAGTACAGAGACACAGGAGCAAAATTTGAAATAAATGACAAATTATTTCAATCTCTACCTGCCAGTTACAATAAAAGTTAAAACTAAATAAATTCTGGTATAGAGACTTAAATATATATAGTTATAGATACTTAAAACCTTGCATAAAAAAGGAACAAGTCCCAGAGGTCCTCCGTCTCCTCTGCAGCTTGGGGGCCTCTCCTCGCAAGTCTGGGGGCCTCTGCTCGCAAGGCTGGGGGGCCCTCTCCTCTCCAGGCTGGGGGCCCCTCTCCTCTCCAGGCTGGGGGCCCCTCTCCTCTCCAGCCTGGGGGCCCCTCTCCTCTCCAGCCTGGGGGCCCCTCTCCTCTCCAGCCTGGGGGCCTCTCCTCTCTCCTCTCCAGCCTGGGGGCCTCTCCTCTCTCCTCTCCAGCCTGGGGGCCTCTCCTCTCCAGCCTGGGGGCCTCTCCTCTCTCCTCTCCGGCTGGGGGCCTCTCTCCTCTCCAGCTGGGGGCCTCTCTCCTCTCCAGCTGGGGGCCTCTCTCCTCTCCGGCTGGGGGCCTCTCTCCTCTCCGGCTGGGGGCCTCTCTCCTCTCCGGCTGGGGGCCTCTCTCCTCTCCGGCTGGGGGCCTCTCCTCTCCGGCTGGGGGCCTCTCCTCTCCAGCTGGGGGCCAGGGATGTCTCCTGGCCACCCTCCTCTTCACCTCAGTCCTGTTCCTTTGTGCCTTCTTCCTTTCCCATCCTGAGTGTTGCACTTAAATAGGCCTCCTCCCACCTTCCAACAGGTGATAGTCATTATCAATAATTTTAGCCACCAGTCCACACAGTGATCCCAACAAATGTTAAAACACGCAAAAAAGTATAAAAACATGCAATAAATTAGTATATTAAAAAAACAGAAAAATCATGCAAATAAAACTTTAAAAACAACCAAATTTTCACTGTGTGACACACACACACACACGCACACGCACGCACGCACGCACACACACACACACACCTATCACCGGCAGGTAGTCACTTACGTAAGTGCCTCATTGAAAAAAATATGTGCACCCCTGTGAATATATGTGTGCATGTATAAAACACAATTGAGGCAAATACGGTAATCAGAACTCATTATGGGGTGGTGTGTAGCTCAGTAGGTAGAGTGACTGATCTGGCAACCAGAGGGTCCCCAGTTCATTCCCAGCTCCAGCTGGGTCACTTGTCACTTGGAGGTCCATGGCATTCCCGCCTCCGTCAGTGTGCCCCAGGGCAGCTGTGGCTACAATGTAGTTTATCACCACCACTGTGTGAATGGGTGTTGTACAGCGCTTTGGGGAGTGTAGAACACGAGAAAGCGCTTTATAAATTCAGGCCATTTACCATTATGAATCAAAAGTTAATGCCATAACTTACATGGCCTTTTTGTTCCCGTCTATTCAACAGAAATGTGGATGCAAACCAGAGTCTATCCACCTCGTCGGGGTGAGCCTTGGAGCACATGTTGCAGGTTTTGTAGGGACTCTGTTTGGAGGGACAATAGGCAGAATCACAGGTGAGTCTGGATTATGTGACATCACAGAAAACTGAATGAAATAACTACAAACCTGTTCAGTTTCAAGCAACATTTACATGCAGAACTAAGGCTGAGCTTCAAGATGATTGGTTAGTGATAAAAATCACTTTACAAAAACAGGGGATAGATAGATAGATAGATAGATAGATAGATAGATAGATAGATAGATAGATAGATAGATAGATAGATAGATAGATAGATAGATAGATAGATAGATAGATAGATAGATAGATAGATAGATAGATAGATAGATAGATAGATACAGTGGTGTAAAAAACTATTTGCTCCCTTCTTGATTTCTTATTCTTTTGCATGTTTGTCACACAAAATGTTTCTGATCATCAAACACATTTAACTATTAGTCAAAGATAACACAAGTAAACACAAAATGCAGTTTTTAAATGATGGTTTTTATTATTTAGGGAGAAAAAAATCCAAACCTACATGGCCCTGTGTGAAAAAGTGATTGCCCCCCTTGTTAAAAAAATAACTTAACTGTGGTTTATCACACCTGAGTTCAATTTCTGTAGCCACCCCAGGCCTGATTACTGCCACACCTGTTTCAATCAAGAAATCACTTCAATAGGCGCTACCTGACACAGAGAAGTAGACCAAAAGCACCTCAAAAGCTAGACATCATGCCAAGATCCAAAGAAATTCAGGAACAAATGAGAACAAAAGTAATTGAGATCTATCAGTCTGGTAAAGGTTCTAAAGCCGTTTCTAAAGCTTTGGGACTCCAGCGAACCACAGTGAGAGTCATTATCCACAAATGGCAAAAACATGGAACAGTGGTGAACCTTCCCAGGAGTGGCCGGCCGACCAAAATGACCCCAAGAGCGCAGAGACAACTCATCCGAGAGGCCACAAAAGACCCCAGGACAACATCTAAAGAACTGCAGGCATCACTTGCCTCAATTAAGGTCAGTGTTCACGACTCCACCATAAGAAAGAGACTGGGCAAAAACGGCCTGCATGGCAGATTTCCAAGGCGCAAACCACTTTTAAGCAAAAAGAACATTAAAGCAGCAATCTGGAGGATTTCATCAAGAGAGCAGTTTTTGAATCTAGCGTCCAAAGGCTCCTCCTCAAAACATCTCGACACGCGCGTCCGGTCGCGTGTGCGCGCGTGCACACGGCACATATACGTTGCGGGCATGAACTGTACAGCTCAATGTGTAGGGTTTAATCACTCAGTTCACAACTCTTATTCCAACACTACGAGGGTCTGATGAGCCCTCTCTGTCCCTGCTGCTTCTGATATTAGCTCTGTTAGCAGAGAGCTGCTGCTGGACTCTGAAGCTGAACTTGACTCGGCCCTGGATGAACTTTCTGACCAAAATAAACGCGTAACCCTGTCAAGTCTTGCCATTCTGTGAGGTGAAAGGTTTAAAATAAAAATAAATCCATCTTTAGCTGGAGAATGGGTAGGTTTTTAGTAGAAATGAGCCGTGAGGCTGAGATGCAAACAGAGAAACACACGGAGCGTCCTGTACGACAGCGCCCCCTACTGGTACAGGTTTGGTCGATGCGCGTGCATGTTGAGAGAATGCAGACATTTGAATTTCATTGGCTAAAAAATGTCGGCGGCAAGAAATAATGCAAAGGGGTCTCTAGGAGGAAGGAGGGTCTTCATCAGAATGACAGATGTTGTGGAACTCAACCCATAGATCATAGTTTAGACCTGAAATATCATTTAAAACATTTAGAAAACTTAGATATAGAGAAAAATGCTCCAGATTGCCGCTTTAAGGCTCGTCTCAATTTTGCTAAAAAAAAAAAAACATCTCAATGATTGCCAAGACTTTTGGGAAAATACCTTGTGGACCGATGAGACAAAAGTAGAACTTTTTGGAAGGTGCGCGTCCCGTTACATCTGGCGTAAAAGTAACAGCATTTCAGAAAAAGAACATCATACCAACAGTAAAATATGGTGGTGGTAGTGTGATGGTCTGGGGATGTTTTGCTGCTTCAGGACCTGGAAGGCTTGCTGTGATAGATGGAACCATGAATTCTACTGTCTACCAACAAATCCTGAAGGAGAATGTCCTGAAGGCCATCTGTTCGTCAACTCAAGCTGAAGCCATCTTGGGTGCTGCAGCAGGACAATGACCCAAAACACAGCAGCAAATCCACCTCTGAATGGCTGAAGAAAAACAAAATGAAGACTTTGGAGTGGCCTAGTCAAAGTCCTGACCTGAATCCTATTGAGATGTTGTGGCATGACCTTAAAAAGGCGCTTCATGCTAGAAAACCCTCAAATAAAGCTGAATTACAACAATTCTGCAAAGATGAGTGGGCCAAAATTCCTCCAGAGCGCTGTAAAAGACTTGTTGCAAGTTATCGCAAACGCTTGATTGCAGTTATTGCTGCTAAGGGTGGCCCAACCAGTTATTAGGTTCAGGGGGCAATCACTTTTTCACACAGGGCCATGTAGGTTTGGATCTTTTTTCTCCCTAAATAATAAAAACCATCATTTAAAAACTGCATTTTGTGTTTACTTGTGTTATTTTTGACTAATAGTTAAATGTGTTTGATGATCAGAAACATTTTGTGTGACAAACATGCAAAAGAATAAGAAATCAGGAAGGGGCAAATAGTTTTCCACACCACTGTAGATGGATGGATGGATGGATGGATGGATGGATGGATGGATGGATGGATGGATGGATGGATGGATGGATGGATGGATGGATGGATGGATGGATGGATGGATGGATGGATGGATGATAGAGGTTTTGTGGAGAGGCTTGGTGTTCTCATCACCCAGCAGCACAATGAGCCACTGTTCACTGGTTTATATGAGACCTTGTTTTCTGAGACTTCACTTGAGTTTGAATGTCCATCAAAGACAATCCCTCGCTCTGAAGACGCTTACAGAAATAGAGCTTTGGAATTTTAAACTTCGTGAATTCTGAAATTCAAAATTACTTTAATAGGGATTGAAAAAATATATATTAAAATTAATTCTATAGGTTTCTTCCATAAGTTTTGCAGATAGAAATAAACGTAAAGCTGTGCAAGGACTAAGGCAAGTACCTTAGGTGGATTGTTAAAATTGTGTGATTTTAGGTCAAATATCAAAAAGAGTCTGTGCAAGAACTTAATCCAAACCAGCTCTTAGTTTCTTCTTTTCATTGATTTTATATTCATCTATCTCCTAACTGGAGCTTTTTATTCTCCAAACAGATCTTGAGGCCCATGAACTTCCTCCTGCTGATTTCTGACCTTTTAATAAGTATTTTTTCTTGTACTCCAGGTCTTGACCCTGCTGGGCCCATGTTTAAAGGAGCAGATACATACGACCGTCTGGACCCGTCTGACGCTCAGTTTGTGGACGCCATCCACACAGACTCTGATTGTGAGGCTTATTTTATGTTACTATGATGGAAGTTTATTTACTATTAGAATGAGAAGTTTCTTTTCAAGATACAAGTCTTGCACATCGTTTATTTTAAATTGAGTTTACAACCATTTTGAAGTGTGCTTCTGTTACTATCTTCCCCACTGTTAATAAGTCCTGAATAGCCTCTGTTTATAGTAGATGTCCTACAGAAATGATTGTGACTATGTTGCGTTTAGCTGAGACCAGTGTTTTTCTGCAGTCTGAAAACAGCAGTCTCCTAAATTTAGAGCTATTGATGCAATGTTGTTTTGTAAACCTTTACACTGACTGACAGCAATTATGATTTACAAGGTTGTTTACATGAAATTCGGAAGTTATTTTCAAGCATAACAGAACCAGCTCTTCCAGTACATCCAGAGGTCACATCCTGCAGGAACTTATGGTGGTGTAAATCTTTATAAAGTAACGATTGCCCAAACTCTGTGAAATTTAGAAGATTTTAGCTGTTTTCAGATGGCTGTCATTTCTTTTGGTGTTGGGTGTGATCAGACTAGCTGTTAGCTCATCAGTCCTAAATAATAGACACTCAAATGATGTCAGTTTGCAGCATGAATTCTTTGGTTCTTTGCAGTTAACTTACTGCACATTCTTTTCTCTTTCGCTGATATGCCTCTGATTATTTAAACTGCTGCTTTAAAGGTTAACAGTAGAAACCCATCATAACTGGTCTTTGATTTAATTGGATAACATTGTTTAAGATGAGACATGTAAATGAACTTCAGGGTCCTTCAGGCTGTCTGTTTCCTCCTCATGTGATCCTGTGTGATCCTGTGTGTCAGACTTTGGCATCTCCATTCCTGTCGGTCATGTGGACTTCTTCCTGAATGGTGGGAAGGACCAGAATGGATGTGCTCGCTCCAGATTTGCTTCAAGTAAGAAAAAAACAAGAAAAGAAAACTGGAATGAGAGCAAATCCAGTTGTTGTACCGTTTAACCCAAAGCTGTCCTGCTCTGTTCTTGTTTACTTCCAAGTGTTTGGTTATGTGATTTGTGACCACATGAGGGCAGTGCACGTCTACGTGAGCGCGCTGAACAGCTCGTGCACGTTGATGGGGATCCCATGCTCATCTTATGAGGACTTCCTAAAGGGAAACTGTGTGGACTGTGGGGTGTTCAAGGGGAGATGTCCAGCAGTCGGTAGGAACACAGCTGTCATTTTCATACTCAACAATCAGAATAGAAGTCAAGGAGCCATTTAGATGTTTTTGTCTTTTAAAGTAAAAGTGATTTATATTAGCCTGGTAAACTACTAACTATTCTATATATGTGGATATATACAAAGTCTGCAGAGCAGAACTGACGGTCTAGTATACTAGGCTGGATTTGAAGAACTGATCTGCTGCTTACAGTTTACTTTAAAATGGCAGGTTAAAAGGAAATAATTAATTAAGTATGTTGTTGATCTGGGTCAAGATAAATACTGTATCTGGCAGGAAATGAGTAAGTGCTGCTGGTGCAGACCTTATGATGTTCAAGGTATCCGATATGGAGTCTGAGTCAAACCTATTCAACTTTTTGTGGTGTTTTTAATCATCAAATAACAAAATGTTGTAGAGAAATGTTTGAACATACAGCAGAATGTGAATCATCAACTCCTGGAACAAAATAAGTGAGGTGTATTATTTTCATGTCAGGAAAATGTCTCCTTTGGGGGTGGGGCTTAAAAACTGTACTGCAGCCAGCCACTAGGGGGCATTTTGCTCACTTTTGGCTTCAACTTCTATGTTTCTATTACAGTATTGCATTGGTCTTACAGCTTAAGCCATTGTTCACAAGAGAAGGATGCTTTGTGAAGATGCAGACACTTTTAATTGTTTTATCCTCATGTCCATATAATGCTACATTTTAGGAGAACAGGTTCCAAAGTGTTGAAATGTCACCCTTTTCGTGATGTAAAGTGTAACCTTGTAAAAAGGATGATGTCATAGCAGCACCATCTGTAACTTATAAAACCTCAAATGTATCAGAAGTAACAACAATACTGGCAGAAAACATGTCCTGCAGATTCTACAGAACCTGTGCTTAACCTCTTTATGCAGTTCTACTGTTTATGGTCCATACCCAGCATGCTCCATGGCACGCTCCCATTTGGAGCGTTTTTGTGACAGCGTTACAGCATCACCTATAGGCCTGGCATAGTTACTACAGGGTTTTGGGTCATTTTGGTGTGGAAACTTAGAAATCTCTAGAAAAACATCAAGTGTTTCTGATGATAGCTTTAGAAAAAACAAAAATAATTTTTAACAAAAGGTTTTGTGTGGATAAGGCTGTGAAATTGCAAAACAAATGACCTTTCAAATAAAGATTTGATATTTTGATTTGATTTCTGAAGATAAAGACAGAATATTCAGGATTCTTAAACAAATATGGATACATGAGATGGAACAGAGTTGTGAATTTCTGAAAACAGGGCATCAGATCGTTCTTGAATCTAACTCTTCTGTTTCAAAAATGCTGCATTATGTGAGGCTGCAATTTAAAATATGTAAGTCATATTAGAATCCAGTCAGTTTTAAAGCTGCATCAGATTTGTTTTTCTGTTATGGTTTAACGAAAACTTTTCTACTTCACAGAAAGTTGCTGTTTTAAATTTTCATGTGAATTTGTATGGACGCAGAAAAATATAAAGGTTTGATTCATAAAACCTGCACCAGTTCTGTCAAGTTGCAGCTGCCCATCATCTCAGCTCCAAACAATACCTGATCCCTGAGATGTGACGCATTTGAAGGCCTTTAGTAAGGTTTTTGTTGTTCTTATTTTTAGGTTTATCAGAAAAGTCTGGGATATCCGTATCACCCCTTCCTAAGGAGCAGAAAGTGTTCCTCCTAACAACTTCTTCATCACCATTTTGTGGTAAGAACCGTGGGTGAGATGTATTATTTTGTAGGTCCAGGTTGTTCAGTGCTTTAGGATGACCAAATACATGTGATTTACCTAACATTATATGCTGTATTCACTAAGAAGGATGCCAGCTTAGAAACATCATACCCAGTTTGTTTTTTTATATTAAATTCACCTCTGATTTAAAGGATGCAGAACCTTCCAAAGAATCTTTGACTCATTAACTATTCAAGGAGCTGCCAGATGTCAGACATTGGTGAAATAAAACTAAATTCATCTTCTACGCTAATGTTTTCAGCTCGTCACATCCTGGTGAAGCTGGAAGTTTCCCCCCTGGAAAAGAGCGCTGAGGTGGAGGTGACGTTGATGACAGACAGCCTGGGAACGGAGCAGCGGCTCAGGCTGTAGGTATCACACAGCTGATGGCTTTAAGTTCAGAATGCAGAAAAAGAATTCACTCATCACACTCATTTACTCAGATGCTGCAGAGTCTGTTCTCAGTGTTGGGAGCTGTAGTCAAATGCATGGACAGTTGTTTCTTTTAGAGATGCAGACAAATTAGGTTTGTTATTCTTGGAAACATAAATGAACTTCAACAAACAAAAGTCTATTATACATCATCCACATTCTGTTCCACCTGTGTTCATAGTAAACTCTAAACACATCAGTTCAGAAAAAAGTAGAGCAAAATTCATGTTTTTTCCCCAAATTGCCTTTATTTAGCCTCAGTTGATGGATAGTAATGCAGCAGCCCAACAAATGTGCTGGTAAGCAAATTCTTTGCATGCATATTTTCCATGAAGGGTGAGCTTCTATTCTAAGAGGAGAGCTGTGCCGGCCAGGTGCAGGAAACTGGCAGAAACGCTGAGGGAGCTAAACTACGTCTGCTCAAGGTCACTCCAGTTCAGTAGGAGTCTCAAGTTCAGGTTTGGTTTTCAAGGCGGTAAATAAATTCAGTTTTCTAGTTACCGGCTGCACTGAGTGGATACCTCAATTTAATCATTTAGTTGTAGTTTAGTTGTTATTGTTAAAGTGGGTTCAAAAGAACATTGCATTGAATTTTCTAAATAAATATATTTTTTAAATGACATTAAATTCTCACCAGATGTCATTTAGCCTGTGGGAGGATATACTCTGGTCAGATAAGACAAAAATTTAAGTTATTGGATGCCATAATACACATCATGTTTGGAGATCAAAGGTCACTGCATATCACCCCATAAAACCATACCAACCGTGTAGTTTGGAGGAGGGAGCATCCTGGTGTAGGGCTGTTTTTCAGCATTTGGCTCTGAAACACTTCAAATAATCAAAGGATGGATGAATGGTGTAGAAAAATGGAACAAAATAAACCTGACGAGATGAGACAAACTGTATTACATATATGGGCTTGATATGGGATACATTACCGATATACTTCACAGTCACGTCTCTGACATTTATAAAAATGCAAACCGTTTGAAAATCGGTAAAAAAATTGAGCAAGTTAGAGGTATTTAATAGTACATGCACCATTGACACCAATGTTACGGGAAGGGGCAGCTGTCAGTAGTAAGATGGCTGCCGTTGTTGCTACCTCGCAGTCCATTGGCGAACAGCACGGGTATAATATATCTAGCCTTTATATCTCGTCTCGTCTCGTCTTCTTCCACTTATCCGGGTCCGGGTCGCGGGGGCAGCATCCCAATTAGGGAGTCCCAGACGGTCCTCTCCCTAGCCACTTCTACCAGCTCCTCCGGCAGGATCCCAAGACGCTCCAGGGCCAAACCAGAGATATATTTTCTCCAACGTGTCCTGGGTCGACCCGGGGGCCTCCTGCCGGCAGGACATGCCTGAAACACCTCCCTGGGGAGGCGTCCAGGGGGCATCCTAACAAGATGCCCGAACCACCTCAACTGGCTCCTCTCTACGGAGGAGCAGCGGTTCTACTCTGAGTCTCTCCCGAGCTCCTCACCCTATCCCTAAGGCTGAGCCCGGCCACCCGGGCATGAGAAAACTCATTTTGGCCGCTTGTATCCGTGATCTCGTTCTTTCGGCCATTACCCAAAGCTCATGACCATAGGTGAGGATTGGGAGGTAGATCGACCAGTAAATCAAGAGTCTTGCTTTCTGGCTCAGCTCCTTCTTCACCACAACAGACCGGTTCAGCGTCCGTATCACTGCAGACGCTGCCCCAATCCGCCTGTTGATCTCCCGCTCCCTCCTTCCCTCACTCATGAATAAGACCCCAAGATACTTGAAGTAAGTAAGTAAGTAAGTAAGTAAAGTTTATTTCTATAGCACCTTTCACAGAGAAAATCACAAAGTGCTTCACAGAAAACAGAATCAAACATGATAAAAAACAAATAAAATCAATAAAACAAACAAAATATCATTACAAATCAAAATCATTAAACAACAACAAGAGAACATAAAAGAGTTATTTAAAAGCAGTTTTGAATAATTGGGTCTTCAACTGCTTTTTAAAGGAGTCCAGACTGTCTATACAGCGTAAAACTAAAGGAAGGTCATTCCAAAGTCGAGGTGCAACAGACTGGAAGGAGCGATCACCTCGACTTTTAAATCTGGTCCTTGGAACTGTTAGGAGATTCTGGTCTGTGGACCTGAGAGCTCGGGTTGGAGCGTATGGCTTTATCAGTTCAGTAACATAAAGAGGAGCTTGACCATGTAGGGCCCTGAAAGTTAGAGTCAGGATTTTAAAATGAACTCTACATTTAACAGGTAACCAGTGCAGAGACCTCAGAATAGGAGTGATGTGATCTTTTCTGTTTGCTCCAGTGAGGAGCCTCGCTGCAGAGTTCTGGACCAGCTGAAGGCCATAAAGGGCTTTTTGGTTCAAACATGTGAAAAGTGTGTTACCACATGCACTGTCAGAACATATACATACAAACAACAGATTGCCAACAGTTAAACACACAAGGGCATTCACAGGTGGTAAGAAGGAGGAGCAGGATTAATGTTTTGAGCTGTTTAGAGCAGCAATGGCAGAAGGGACAAAGCTTTTGTTGAAGCGTGCCCGCTTCCACCTCAGAGTCCTGAACCTGCGGCCTGAGGGCAACAGGCAGAAGTAGCTGTAAAGGGGGTGGTCTGGGTCCCCGCTGACAGTCCAGGCCATGCATGTGATGGCTTTATTGTTTAGCTGGGAGAGGTCTGTGATGGGCAGGCTGATGATTTTTGATACTATGTTTGTGACCTTAAGGAGTTTATTTCTATTAGTGATGGAGAGCATGTTAAAATAACAGGGGGAGCAGTAAAGGAGGATGGGTTGAATGATGCTGGTGTACAGCAGTAAGAGAAGATTTGGGGTGACAGAAAGGGCACGGAGCTTGCGGAGGATATCGAGTTTCTGCTGTGAACGTTTATGAATATTAGTAACATGCTGCTCAAAGGTAAGTTTATTATCCAAAGTGAGTCCAAGGTATCTGAATTGATCAACCCGTTCAACTGTTTTATTGTGTATGGTAGTGGGTGCCAAGTCCAGAGGTTGTTGTTGGGTATGAATGACTAGCTCTTTGGTCTTGTCCACATTCAGCTCCAGGAAATTGTCCAGGCACCACCTGGTAAAGTGGGCGACTGACTGGTGGTATGCAGTTATGGAATTATTGTCCCTGAGAAGTGCTAGAATGGCGGTGTCGTCTGAATATTTGAAATATGTGGTGATGGTTGAGGGACTGATACAGTCATTTGTGTACAGTGTATACAGAAAGGGGTTGAGTACACACCCCTGGGGGGCGCCAGTGTTGGTGATTATGGTGGATGAAGTGACTGGCCCAATTTTGACAGCCTGTGGTCTGCTGCTGAGGAAATCATGAATCCAGTGGATGAGAAATGGAGACAAGTTGAGGGTTTGGAGCTTCTTGATCATCTGGTGTCGTTGTATAGTATTAAAAGCTGAACTAAAGTCAATGAAAAGGATGGATGCAAAGGTGCCAGGTGGCTCAAGATGTTGCAGGAGAGAGTGGAGGAGGCATGCCACAGCATCCTCTGTTCCCCGCTTGGCCCTGTAGGCGAATTGATACTGGTCCAGCAATGGTCTAACAGTTGGAAGGAAAGAGTGGAGGATGAGCTTTTCCAGGCACTTCATCATAATAGAGGTAAGTGCAATGGGTCTGTAGTGCTGTGGCTCGGATGGACGAGGCTTCTTTGGGACCGGGATGATTGTGGAAGTTTTCCAAGCTGTTGGGATGTGTGCTGTCCTGATAGAGTCCCAGGAGATGGCGTGTAAGACTGGGGACAGCTCCGTTGCACACAGCTTAAGTACCCTGGCCGGGATGCCATCTGGGCCTGGTGCCTTGCCAATTTTGCAAGGCATTTTGTAAACTCCCCGGAGTCTGCTGCCATCATGATGTCACTGGATACTTTGAGTAAAGCTGTTTCTGTTGAATGTTTTTTTACGGAAACCTGATTGGAATTTATCAAAAAGGTTGTGTTGTTCCAGAAAAGAGACCAGCTGATCAGCCACAACTCTTTCTAAGAGTTTAGAGATATAGCTCAGTTTGGAAATGGGCCTGTAGTTATTTGGTTGAGAGGAGTCCAGACTGGGTTTTTTAAGGATGGGTTCAATAACAGCGTGTTTAAAGATGGAGGGGACGGAGCCGGTTTGGAGGGATAGATTAATAAAATCAACAATGCATGGGCCAACTAGGTCAAAAGCTTTAAGAAGCAAAGAGGTTGGGAGAATATCAACTGGGCTTGAAGATTGTTTCATGTTTTTAAGAATGAGACACATGTCCTGAAAATGAACAGGTGTGAAGAAGGACCAGGTATGGAAAGGAGGAGGGTGGATGGGAGAATAAGGAGCAGATGGGGGTGAGAAACCTGACCTGATGTTTCTAATTTTGTTCTCATAGAATGAAAGGAAGTTGTTACAATCAGACCTTGAGAACACAGGGATTTGGGGCGTTTTAGGTGAAACTATCTGATTGATCGTGTCAAACAGAACTTTGGAGTTTTTATTTGAGGAAATTAGTTGAGAGAAGTAAACAGCTCTGGAGTTTTTAACCATTTCAGATGTTATCAATTCCTTAAGGTACAGTCGGTGAATTTCCATCTTTGTTGATTTCCAAAGCCTCTCAGCTTTATGACATGTCCTTCTGAGATTATAAATATTTTCATTCATCCAGGGACTGTTCCTTCTATGAGATACTGTTTGTTTAACTGGAGCTACTTTATCTAAGATAGTAGAACACTGCTGATTAAATGACTGGATGAAGGAGTTTGCATCTTCACCACGAACTAAGTTTCTATCAAACATTACAGAAAAACCATCAACTGCTGACTGATTAATGATGCGTCTTTCTGAACTCAGTTTGTGAGGGACAGGATCAATTGGACTGAATCTTAAAGAAAACACAGCTATGGTCACTCACATGAACCTCTTCAACATGTAGCTGATTGATGTTTAGACCCAGAGAGAAGACTAGATCCAAAGTGTGACCCATATTATGGGTTGGTTCTGAGACGTGCTGTTCAAGGTTAAAAGAATCAGTGATGGATAAGAAATCAGCTGCTGTGTTACACTCAGGGTTATCAATGTGGAAGTTAAAGTCACCCAGAATTAAAACCTTTTCCAGCTTAATCATGGATGATAAGAAATCTGAAAATTCAGAGAGAAAAGGGCCAGCTGGTCCAGGAGGTCTGTAAATTAAAACACAGTAAAATACTTCTTGTAACCCTACTTTGATGATCTGACATTCAAAAGTAGTGAAACAGCCACTGTTGATCAGACTACAGGCATGTTTGTCCTTAAAGACCACAGCGAGACCTCCACCACGGCGTGAGGGGCGTGGTGTGGTAAACACAGAGCAACCTGGAGGACAGATTTCATTAGAATGGACAAAGTTACCATCTTGTTCCCATGTTTCAACTAGAAAAAAGAAGTCTAGGCCCTGCTGGGTGAAAAGCTCATTTAAGATAAAGAATTTGTTAGAAATGGATCTGGCATTTAACAGGGCACACTGAACTGAAGGATGCAGGTCATTTTTCTTCTTTGTTACTTGGAGATGGATGGGTCGTAAACACCTGTTGAGTTTCCGGGCTCTCTGATCAGAGTGATTAGGGCAGCGGGTTGATAAATGGACTGGAATAGGAAAATGTTCTGGTTTGAGAGCAGAGGAGGAAACTGTGAGGACAGAGACTCTGGGAAGAGACATAGATGATGGTTGAATATGTGATGGACTGTAGGGGGCAACGGCATTTGGAGTGGTGGTGAGACCGAAGGCTGCAGAAGGTGTAGATGGCTCGGATGTAAACAGTCATGTCTGTGTAGAGGAGTCCACCATAGATATACATCTATAGGACTGCACAGCGTACCTGATGTTAGCGGTCAGCATGCGTGAGCCAAGTCGGTTCGGGTGAACACCATCTCGCCTAAAAAAGGAAAAACGCTTCCAAAACAGGTTAAAGTTATCGATATAGCCAATATTGAGGGATCTGCAGGCAGACTGAAGCCAGGTGTGGAGAGAGAGGAAATGGCTGAAACTTTCATCTCCACGAGAAACTGTGGGAATCGGGCCAGAGATGAAGACAGACATTCCACTGCTCTTCTGGATCTCCAGCAGCTGGTAAAAATGCTGTAATGTGACAACAGACTGCCGACGGGAGACATCTTTGGATCCAACATGAATGATCACTCTTCTGACTGAAGTCGGGACGGAGCACAGCAGACTTGGAAGTTTCTCCAGAATATCTTGAACTGAGGCCGATGGAAAACACTTTGTGATGACGTTGAAGAAGCAGACGTTCCTGATTATTTATTGAGTCACCAACCAGCAGAGTGGTTAGGGAGAACAGTGGACGAGGTGAAGAGGGTTCTGGGTTTGATCTTTCTGGGTTTGTGATCCTGCGGGGCCGAGGAACTGGAGGGCTGGAGCTGGAGGGGCTCTGCTCCTGAGCCTGGGCAAGAGGTCCAGCGAAGTGTCGACGCACAGCTTCCTTCAGTGTTTTGCGTCGGGCAGTAGAAGTTGAGGTTCCGGGGGTGGAGAGATGGTGGAGGCTGTTTCTTACGAACTACAGGTTCCAGACACACGGCTGCTGCTCCACCTGCTCTCCTCTGTCCTCCTCACCTCCCTCCACAGGCTGTGGTGATTGAATGGGAGGAAGGGGCTCAGAGATGACAGCTGATTCTTGCTCTGCCAGTGCAGAGAAGCGGTTAGACAGGTTGAATTCAGGTGGGGTGCTGGAAACAACAGGAGGGGACCTCTTTCGGCCACGTACCACAACCTCTGACCAAGATGAAGTCGGGTCTGGAGTGGGGCTGGATGTTGGCCGTGATAAGGGGTCCCAGGCAATAGTGTCCTGGAGCAGAGTGTCTCTGGATGTCTGATTCTCATGGTGATCAATAATCACTTTGGACAGTTTAGGGAAACGACTGGTAAGATCTGACAGCAGAAATTCTCTCCTTTCTAATTCATTTGACAGACGTTGAACATCTTCCTTAAGGACAGCAATCTTTCTATTTGAAAGAATATATTCTATTTTCTATTTCTATCTTTAAGAAGCATAGATTCATCATTGTGAGGAAGAAGAAGTGGTAGCTGCGACATGCAGATACCTTCAAGGCTACAGCTGTAGCAGAGCGTTCTCTGCTGGATCGGAGTTTAGTCTGTTAAAAGTCCTTTAGAGATCCAAAAATTCCCCAAAAATAATATAATCCAGTGTAATCCAACATCAGTGACAAAGGGGTGGGTTTTCCCCAAGAAATTAAGCCACAAAAGCCACAAAATTAGGCCACAATAGAGAGCTGGAAAGGACACGTCTGCTCTCACTCTTATCACGCCAAGGGAAAACTCCTTCACTCCTCCACTTGAGGCAGGACCTCTCTCCTGACCTGGAGTTGGCAAGCCACCAAGAACAATGGACTCAGATTTGGAGGTGCTGATCCTCATCCCAGCCGCTGCACACTCTGCTGCGAACCTCCCCAGCAAGAGCTGAAGGTCAGAGCCTGATGAAGCTTGGAGGACCACATCATCCACAAAAGCAGAGACGATATTCTCCTGTCACCAAACTCAACACCCTCCACACCACGGCTGCGCCTAGAAATCCTGTCCATAAAGGTTATGAACAGGACCGGTGATAAAGGGCAGCCCTGGAGGAGTCCAACACTCACTGGAAACAGGTTCGACTTACTGCCTGCTATGCGGACCAAACTCACACTCCTCTGGTACAGGGACTGAATGGCCCTTAACAAAAGACCATCCACCCCGTACTCCTGGAGCGCCCCCCACAGTGTGCCCCTGGGCACATGGTCATAAGCCTTCTCCAAATCCACAAAACACATGTGGATTGGTTGGGCAAACTCCCATGACCCCTCCATCACCCTAGCGAGGGTAAAGAGCTGGTCCACAGTTCCACGACAGGACGAAAACCACATTGCTCCTCTTCTATCCGAGGTTCAACTATCGACCAGACCCTCCTCTCCAGTACCCTGGAGTAGACCTTTCCAGGGAGGCTGAGGAGTGTCTCGTCTCGTCTTCTTCCGCTTATCCGGGTCCGGGTCGTGGGGGCAGTATCCCAATTAGGGAGCTCCAGACGGTCTTCTCCCCAGCCACTTCTACCAGCTCCTCCGGCAGGATCCCAAGGCGCTCCAGGGCCAAACCAGAGATATATTTTCTTCAGCGTGTCCTGGGTCGACCCGGGGGCCTCCTGCCGGCAGGACATGCCTGAAACACCTCCCTGGGGAGGCGTCCAGGGGTCATCCTAATAAGATGCCCGAACCACCTCAGCTGGCTCCTTTCGACATGGAGGAGCAGCGGTTCTACTCCGAGTCTCTCCCGAATGTTCGAGCTCCTCACCCTATCCCTAAGGCTGAGCCCGGCCACCCTGCAAAGAAAACTCATTTCGGCCGCTTGCATCCGCGACCTCGTTCTTTCGGTCATTACCCAAAGCTCATGACCATAGGTGAGGATTGGGAGGTAGATCGACCGGTAAATCGAGAGCCTTGCTTTCCGGCTCAGCTCCTTCTTCACAACAACAGACCGGTTCAGCGTCCGCATCACTGCAGACGCTGCCCCAATCCGCCTGTCGATCTCCCGCTCCCTCCTTCCCTCACTCGTGAACAAGACCCCGAGATACTTGAACTCCTCCACTTGAGGCAGGACCTCTCTCCCGACCTGGAGTTGGCAAGCCACCCTTTTCCGATCGAGAACCATGGCCTCAGATTTGGAGGTGCTGATCCTCATCCCAGCCGCTTCACACTCAGCTGCGAACCTCCCCAGCAAGAGCTGAAGGTCAGAGCCTGATGAAGCTAGGAGGACCACATCATCTGCAAAAAGCAGAGACGAGATTCTCCTGTCACCAAACTCGACACCCTCCACACCACGGCTGCGCCTAGAAATCCTGTCCATAAAGGTTATGAACAGGACCGGTGACAAAGGGCAGCCCTGGCGGAGTCCAACCCTCACTGGGAACAGGTCCGACTTACTGCCGGCTATGCGGACCAAACTCACACTCCTCTGGTACAGGGACTGAATGGCCCTTAACAAAAGACCATCCACCCCGTACTCCTGGAGCGTCCCCCACAGGGTGTCCCTGGGGACACGGTCATAAGCCTTCTCCAAATCCACAAAACACATGTGGATTGGTTGGGCAAACTCCCATGACCCCTCCATCACCCTAGCGAGGGTAAAGAGCTGGTCCACAGTTCCACGACAGGACGAAAACCACATTGCTCCTCTTCTATCCGAGGTTCAACTATCGACCAGACCCTCCTCTCCAGTACCCTGGAGTAGACCTTCCCAGGGAGGCTGAGGAGTGTGATCCCCCTATAGTTGGAACACACCCTCTGGTCCCCCTTCTTAAAAATGGGAACCACCACCCCGGTCTGCCACTCAACAGGAACTGCCCCCGATGACCACGCAATGTTGCAGAGACGTGTCAACCACGACAGTCCTACAACATCCATCGCCTTGAGATACCCAGGTCGGATCTCATCCACCCCTGGGGCTCCGCCACTGCGTAGTTTTTTGACTACCTCAGCGACTTCTGCCCCAGAGATTGGACAGTCCATCCCCAGGTCTCCCAGCTCTCGTTCCTCATAGGTATGCGTGTCGGTGGGATTGAGGAGCTCCTCAAAGTATTCCTTCCACCGTCCAACTATAGTCCCGGTTGACGTCAGCAGCTCCCCATCCCCACTGTAAACAGTGTGAGCAAGTTGCCGCCTTCCTCCCCTGAGGCACCGGATGGTTTGCCAGAACCTTTTTGGAGCCAACTGATAGTCTTTCTCCATGTTCTCACCAAACTCCTCCCACGCTCGAGATTTTGCCTCGGAAACTGCCACTGCTGCACCCCGCTTGGCCCTCCGATACCTATCAGCTGCCTCTGGAGACCCACAGACTAACCATGCCTTGTAGGCCTCCTTCTTCAGCTTGACAGCTGTCCTAACCTCTGGTGTCCACCAGCGAGTACGGGGGTTACTGCCACAAATGGCACCAGCTACCTTGCGACCACAGCTAGCAACAGCCGCTTCAACAATCGCAGAGCGGAACAAGGCCCATTCAGACTCAATGTCCCCCACTGCTCTCGGGACGCGGTCGAAGCTCTGCCGGAGGTGGGAGTTGAAGACCATCTTGACAGGCTCTTCTGACAGGCGTTCCCAGCAGACCCTCACTATACGTTTGGGTCTGCCAGGTCTCCGTAGCATCTTCCCCTGCCATCTGATCCAACTCACCACCAGGTGGTGATAAGTTGACAGCTCTGCCCCTCTCTTCACTCGAGTGTCCAAAACATACGGTCTCAGGTCAGATGATACAACTATAAAGTCAATCATCAACCTGTAACCTAGGCTGCCCTGATACCAGGTGTACCGATGGGAATCTTTATGTTCAAACATGGTGTTTGTTATGGCCAAACTGCAACTTGTACAGACGTCCAAAAACAGAACAACACTCGAGTTCAGATTGGGCGGGCCGTTCCTCCCAATCACGCCCCTCCAGGTCACGCTGTCATTGCCCACGTGAGCATTAAAGTCTCCCAGCAGGACTATGGAGTCCCCAGTAGGAGCGCTATCCAGCACTCGTCCCAGGGACTCCAAAAAGGGTGGGTACTCTGAACTGCTATTTGGTGCATAAGCACAAACAACAGTCAGGGCCATTCCCTGACCCAAAGGCCCTTTCGTTCCCCGGAGAAAACCCCAACATACAGGCAGAGAGTTTTGGGGCTAACAGAAAGCCCACCCCAGCCCTCCGCCTCTCACCCGGAGCAACTCCAGCATAAAAGAGAGTCCAACCCCTCTCAAGGACTCGGGTTCCAGAGCCAACACTATGTGTCGAGGTGAGCCCGACTATAGCCGGTATCGCTCAGCCCCTTCCACAAGCTCCAGCTCCTTCCCCGCCAGAGAGGTGACGTTCCATGTTCCAACAGCCAGTTTTTGTGTCCGGGGATCGGACCGTCAAAGCTCCCGCCTTGGTCTGCCATCCGATCCACATAGCACTGGACCCTTCATGTTCCTCCTGCAGGTGGTGGGTCCACAGGTGAATGAGCCCATGTATCTGGTTCGGGCAGGGCCCGGCCGGGCCCCATGGGTGAAAGCCCGGCCACCAGGCGCTCGCTCACGGGCCCCAACCCCAGCCTTTATATATGATATCTAATGGTTAGCAGCACAAAGTGACTTCAGGAAGTTTTTAAACTCCCATGTGTCATTGCTCCGAAAGTAAGGAAGTGACTTGTGGGATTGCACTGTAGTTAAACGATGAACAACCATTTTTACACCCACAGACCACAGCATACTGTTGTTGTTGTTGTTGGTTTTTTGTTTGTTTGTTTGTTTGTTTGTTTGTTGTTGTTTTTTTTGTATTTTGCAAGAAAACAAACATGATTTTACTGATTTCAGTATAACTGACAAAACTCTTGAGGGAGTGCTAGAAATGAGCTGAGTCAGAACACTCATGGAGTTTTTGTTTTCTGTAGGATTTTGTGTTTTTCAGCTATACTTTGCTATTTGTTTGTTGCAGACAGACAGACGTGGCGATGTACAGGATGGTGTTAGCTCACCCTGCTGCTCTGTGTGAGATCCATGCCATCAGGCTGAAAAACACCGGCGCTCGCTTCTACAGGCAGGCAGACGTTCACTTCAAGTCTGTGTGCATTTCTGAGCTCCCTTCTCTCAGGTTTGTGTAGATGTTCATAACCCCTTAATCTTAAATTAAGTTGCATGTTTCCATTGTGTGTGTTTTTATCACATTTAGACCTTTCTTTTTTATCCATTTGCAGCACATCTTTGTGTTACTACCATAAAGTTCCTATCTGTAATTTTGACTTTCTTTCCTCCATGAGGATTCTCAGCCCATTCAGTATTTTTTTTTTTGTTTTGTTTTTCTTTCGTAAAACCAGGTTTGAATTCAATACCACATCCTCTGAGGACACTAGACTAATCAAGTTCACTGGATTATCTTAAATGATGCTTTATGGAAACATATTCAGAATCATCTGGGTGCTCATTTATAAAACTTGCTTACGCACAAAATGGGCCAAAAAGTTGCGTAGGTCACTTTTTACGCAAAATTTGGGATTTATAAAAGAAAACGTAACGGAAAAATGTGCGCAACTCTAAGCAAACTTTAGACCTTGTGTAAGCACATGTTGGAGACATGAAACCTGTCAGAGCAGCTGGTGAGATGGAAAATGTTGAGTTTATGACACAATTTAAGACTTGTAGACCCTCGCGCACACAGAACCAACAATCCGTCTCTAAAAATAATAAAAATTTAAATCTGAATGAAAATATGTCGCATTTTCGAAAAATATCCCATTATGCTCATCCAGTCGTCTTCAGATTATAGAACAGCTGCACTTATTGGTGCATTAATTGTGATTTCTGAGACTTGGGAATCCTGCAGTCACACTTGTGCGTAATGCTCTGGAATGCGCTGCAGCTCAGCCAGTAGTCAGACTCCGGATGAATGGGAGAGAGTTTTTAGAGATTTCTAGATAATGACTGGACGATTAATCAGCTAATAGATTCATTAGAGCATCCTATGGATCAACTGGGTCCAGTATTAAATCAACAGAACCATCGGAACCAGTAAAACCCGGTGTCACTGGCCGTTCTCGGGTTTCAACCAGCGATTATTTTATCCAACAGGTTGACTGTTTAATAGGATGAACAGCATGACGTGTCTTCCCCTTTGGATTAAATTAAATGTTGTCATTAAACGTTTCTTAGATCTTCACGATCTCTCTGTCAGACTGACAGCAGACGCTGCAGCGAGATGTCTCTCGGAGCACTTCCGTGTTCGTAATTCGTCACATTTCACCACCTAATAAAACATTTTTCCGTCCATCCACTTCACCACAAGCACCTCAAGTTTCAGTCTCTGTAAAATTACGCTTCCTAAACCTCTCCGTTGTGACGATTTACTGTTAAAAGCCAGAAACCCACCGGCTTATGCATATGCAATTATTCATGAGGTAATTTGCATTGACCGTATATGGCAGAATGTGGGTGTGTAGGAGGAGGGTTCTGACCCAAAAACAGCTGAGCACAGCTCTAGGTCTGACATCGATTTATAAAGCAGAATTGCGTGGATCTGTGCGTCCGCAGGGTTTTATAAATTGGAAATGGAATTTGCGTACCTAAAATTGTTTGGCTGAGCTTAAGCAAGTTTTAGTAAGGATTCTATGCAAAGTTTTATAAATGAGCACCCTGACCTTTAGCACAGGACTAGATTTTAGTTTGAACATGAATTATTATTCTGGCTGAACTATAGTTGCAGAGCAGCCTCTTTTCACTATATGCTCTGGTTTTCTATCTTTATTTTTGGGTTATTAAAAAAGCCCCCAAAATGAAAATCTAGGTTAAAGATAGTTTAATCCAATTTACATTTTTTTCCCATTTTTAATCATTTTCTTTGTGTCTTTCAGGCACGAGGAGCCATTGTGTGTAAACAATATCAACCTCAGGAGAGGAGTTCCTTGGTCTCATGACTTTGTGCAGGTGTGTGGGACCTTGTGACAGGAAAATTATCTCAAAACACCTTTAGAAATAAAGCAAGAGCATCATCAGCAAAGCTAGAGACTGAGACAGTTTACATTTTCAACAACTCAAAAACAAAGCTCTGACTAACTCACATTCATTAGTTCATATGGATTCAGTCCAACCCATCTGTGTTATATATTTTTAGCTCAGATGTTATGAACAATACTGCTTCAACCATAAAACAAAATCCCTTTTTTTTTTTATTTCTTCCAGAGTCTGGTTTATTTGTCAAATTGTCTTTCTTAGCTCTGTCTCCAAAAAACTTTTCCAGATAAATGTTCAGTCAGTGGTCAGTTTTTGTAGCTTTTGTTTCTCTATTTGTTTTGTTGTGCTTTTTTCTCACCAAGTTCAGCTTGTAAAATTCTCCTTGTTCCTGAGCTATTGAGCCTTTTCAATATTCAACAGAGCACTGATGTGTTCTTTGGTTTGTTCTGTCATTGACAAATAAACTGATTTAAAAACTAAACCACAGAGAGAATGTGTTTGTGATTTTTACTCAGTTGCTATTCTGACCTAGCCTAGTAAACTAAACCGTCAGTTCTACCCTGCAGATATATAGTCTGGCTTGCCAGGCTCATTCTGACCATCTTTAAGAGCAAATGTATAAATATGTTTGACTCTGACTACAGTGCAACATTAAGGATGTGTAGCGTAATATAACCTGATTTTATTGTTATAATACGGACACACTTCTGCAAGGTTATTAGCTTAGTTTCTGTCTGTTTTAATGCTAATCACTGTTAGCTACCTTCACTAACCTAATTATTATGCAGGATACTTTAGGTTCTTGTGATTCAAAGGGAAGACCTACGTACGTTATATTTGGAAGTTATAACCCAGAAGCAGACTTAGACTACAGTTATTTTATTAAAGAAACAGATTGAACGAACAGACAGATATGAGGTAGATGGTGCATCTTAAGAGATTCTTCTGATGTTATTAAGCTGAGAGTTAATGACGAGAGCCCGTGAGATATTACATATCTCTAGGGAGTCTGAGCTAGTTAGGAGGGGAACTGAGCCTAACTTGAAAGGAGTGTTATTTATCAAGAGCCTCGGTTTACCAGATCGGAGTTGGTACCTTGCTGAAACCGCTCCGAGATCGCCTCGGCGTGAGAGGTGGAGGCTCGTCGGTGAGATCGTTGGTCTGACGAGCCTCGGATTAGCCCCCGGTGAACGGGAAGTCACTCGAGGCACGGAGGTGTCTGATGAGTCGGTCAGCGGCTCCATGATCGGCTGGTGCAGAGGCTAACAGGCTTTCCCCATGGCAGGTGAACAGAAGCAGACGGATGGTGTCTGGCTTCTAGCCGGGGGAAATTGTCCTCGACTGCTTGGGGCTAATACCCAAACGGGCAGTCGGCATCAAAGCCTACCGTAAAGCGGAGAAAACGGAGGCTGTTCTCTCGTTGTAGGTTGAAACGAGAACTGCCGAATTCGGTAGCTTCCAGGCAGGAAGTCTGACCGTGGAAAGTTTTGGACGCGTGGCCCAATGGGAAGGAGTTACCAAGTCACGTGGTTCTCGTCATTAAGGAACCCAGGCAAACTTAGATGGATTATTAATATGCTTTAACCTTTTAGCAAAAGTAGAAACCATGAAATAATACTGATGCAACATCAACATTCATGAATACTGGAAGAAAATGAATTAATCATATTAAGACATTTCTGGACAGTGGATTAAAAGTAGTGTCTTTTTAGAATGAGACATCAAAGAGTCCTTAAGTTTAATTATTAATTAAAGGAAATCTTCTGATTCTTCCGACACGACCAGGTCCTGGAAGGAATGTTGATTCAGATTACAACATAATAAAAGAGTCATTTTAATCCAAGTTATTGGGAAAAAGATGAGTTATTGTTGTGATGAACCAGAGGTCAGAATTCAGAGATAGTAACGCCTTTGCCGGCGCTACATATGTGTTCGTGAACTCTGAATATACCGTCTATATATTTAAAGTGAAGATTCACTGGTGCAGCAGTAAGTTTAGAAAAGAGAAAGCAGTTTCTCATGCAAAATAGATACAAACAACACATGCATTAACCATGTGTTAACAAAATGAACAGCATTAAAAAAGAATTAGCGTTAGCAGCAGACATGTCCTTTCCAGCTCTCTATTGTGGCGAAGTTTTGTGGCTTAATTTCTTGGGGAAAACCCACCCCTTTGTCACTGATGTTGGATTACACTGGATTATATTATTTTGGGGGAATTTTTGGATCTCTAAAGGACTTTTAACAGACTAAACTCCAATCCTGCAGAGAACGCTCCGCT
This sequence comes from Callopanchax toddi, assembly GCA_006937965.1. Classification (NCBI taxonomy): domain Eukaryota; kingdom Metazoa; phylum Chordata; class Actinopteri; order Cyprinodontiformes; family Nothobranchiidae; genus Callopanchax; species Callopanchax toddi. The sequence continues at coordinate 2,501,701 of SSNR01000020.1, read as the reverse complement.
GCAGTGTTTGCCTGCTGTAGCCTTGAAGGTATCTGCATGTCGCTGCTACCACTTCTTCTTCCTCACAATGATGAATCTATGCTTCTTAAAGATAGAAATAGAAAATAGAATATATTCTTTCAAATAGAAAGATTGCTGTCCATAAGGAAGATGTTCGACATCTGTCAAATGAATTAGAAAGGAGAGAATTTCTTCTGTCAGATCTTACCAGTCGTTTCCCTAAACTGTCCAAAGTGATTATTGATCACCATGAGAATCAGACATCCAGAGACACTCTGCTCCAGGACACTATTGCCTGGGACCCCTTATCACGGCCAACATCCAGCCCCACTTCAGACCCGACTTCATCTTGGTCAGAGGTTGTGGTACGTGGCCGAAAGAGGTCCCCTCCTGTTGTTTCCAGCACCCCACCTGACTTCAACCTGTCTAACCGCTTCTCTGCACTGGCAGAGCAAGAATCAGCTGCAATCTCTGAGCTCCTTCCTCCCATTCAATCACCACAGCCTGTGGAGGGAGGTGAGGAGGACAGAGGAGCAGCAGCCGTGTGTCTGGAGCCTGTAGTTCGTAAGAAACAGCCTCCACCATCTCTCCACCCCCGGAACCTCAACTTCTACTGCCCGATGCAAAACACTGAAGGAAGCTGTGCGTCGACACTCCGCTGGACCTCCTGCCCTGCCTCAGGAGCAGAGCCCCTCCAGCTCCAGCCCTCCAGTTCCTCGGCCCCACAGGATCACAAACCCAGAAAGATCAAACCCAGAACCCTCTTCGCCTCGTCCACTGTTCTCCCCAACGACTCTGCTGGTTGGTGACTCAATAATCAGGAACGTCCGCTTCTTCAACGTCATCACAAAGTGTTTTCCATCGGCCACAGTTCAAGATATTCTGGAGAAACTTCCAAGTCTGCTGTGCTCTGTCCCGACTTCAGTCAGAAGAGTGATCATTCATGTTGGATCCAACGATGTCTCCCGTCGGCAGTCTGTTGTCACATTACAGCATTTTTACCAGCTGCTGGAGATCCAGAAGAGCAGTGGAATGTCTGTCTTCATCTCTGGCCCGATTCCCACGGTTTCTCGTGGAGATGAAAGTTTCAGCCGTTTCCTCTCTCTCCACACCTGGCTTCAGTCTGCCTGCAGGTCCCTCAATATTGGCTATATCGATAACTTTAATCTGTTTTGGAAGCGTTTTTCCTTTTTTAGGCGAGATGGTGTTCACCCAAACTGACTTGGCTCACGCATGCTGACCGCTAACATCAGGTACGCTGTGCAGTCCTATAGATGTATATCTATGGTGGACTCCTCTACACAGACATGACTGTTTACATCCGAGTCATCTACACCTTCTGCAGCCTTCGGTCTCACCACCACTCCAAATGCCGTTGCCCCCTACAGTCCACCACAAATTCAACTATCATCTATGTCTCTTCCCAGGGTCTCTGTCCTCACAGTTTCCTCATCTGCTCTCAAACCAGAACATTTTCCTATTCCAGTCCATTTATCAACCCGCTGCCCTAATCACTCTGATCAGAGAACCCGGAAACTCAACAGGTGTTTACGACCCATCCATCTCCAAGTAACAAAGAAGGAAAATGACCTGCATCCTTCAGTTCAGTGTGCCCTATTAAATGCCTTATCGCCGTGGTGGAGGTCTTGCTGTGGTCTTTAAGGACAAACATGCCTGTAGTCTAATCAACAGTGGCTGTTTCACTACTTTTGAATGTCAGATCATCAAAGTAGGGTTACAAGAAGTATTTTACTGTGTTTTAATTTACAGACCTCCTGGACCAGCTGGCCCTTTTCTCTCTGAATTTTCAGATTTCTTATCATCCATGATTAAGCTGGAAAAGGTTTTAATTCTGGGTGACTTTAACTTCCACATTGATAACCCTGAGTGTAACACAGCAGCTAATTTCTTATCCATCACTGATTCTTTTAACCTTGAACAGCACGTCTCAGAACCAACCCATAATATGGGTCACACTAGTAGTAGAAGTAGCTCCAGTTAAACAAACAGTATCTCATAGAAGGAACAGTCCCTGGATGAATGAAAATATTTATAATCTCAGAAGGACATGTCGTAAAGCTGAGAGGCTTTGGAAATCAACAAAGATGGAAATTCACCGACTGTACCTTAAGGAATTGATAACATCTTTAAATGAAATGGTTAAAAACTCCAGAGTTGTTTACTTCTCTCAACTAATTTCCTCAAATAAAAACTCCAAAGTTCTGTTTGACACAATCAATCAGATAGTTTCACCTAAAACGCCCCAAATCCCTGTGTTCTCAAGGTCTGATTGTAACAACTTCCTTTCATTCTATGAGAACAAAATTAGAAACATCAGGTCAGGTTTCTCACCCCCATCTGTTCCTTATTCTCCCATCCACCCTCCTCCTTTCCATATCTGGTCCTTCTTCACACCTGTTCATTTTCAGGACATCTGTCTCATTCTTAAAAACATGAAACAATCTTCAGGCCCTGTTGATATTCTCCCAACCTCTTTGCTTCTTAAAGCTTTTGGCCCATGCATTGTTGACTTTATCAATCTATCCCTCCAAACCGGCTCCGTCCCCTCCATCTTTAAACATGCTGTTATTGAACCCATCCTTAAAAAACCCAGTCTGGACTCCTCTCAACCAAATAACTACAGGCCCATTTCCAAACTGAGCTATATCTCTAAACTCTTAGAAAGAGTTGTGGCTGATTAGCTGGTCTCTTTTCTGGAACAACACAACCTTTTTGATAAATTCCAATCAGGTTTCCGTAAAAAAACATTCAACAGAAACAGCTTTACTCAAAGTATCCAGTGACATCATGATGGCAGCAGACTCCGGGGAGTTTACAGTCTTAGTTTTGTTGGACCTTTCTGTTGATCACAGCACCTTAATGAACAGACTCCGTGACTTGGTGGGATCTCTGGAACAGTTTTAGACTGGTTCAGATCGTACCTCTCAAACAGAAGTTTCAGTGTCCATATAAACAACATCATGTCAAATACTACAGATCTGTTCTGTGGGGTACCCCAAGGCTCTGTTCTGGGTCCACTCCTGTTTTTACTATATATCCATCCTCTTGGACAGATCATTAGTAGATGTCACAATGTCTCCTACCACCTTTATGCAGATGACATTCAGCTGTACTGCTCCTTCAAGGACTCAGAGTTCTACAAACTGTCTGAACTACTGGAGTGTCTGTCAGCTACTACTAACTGGTTAGAAAAGAACTTCCTTCAGTTAAACCCTGAAAAGACTGAATGTCTGATTGTTGCCCCTGATAGGATGGTCCCTCTGATCAGTCAACATATTGGACATTTAAGTTCTGCTGTAAAGTCTAACATGAGGAATCTGGGTGTTATTTTCGACCAATCAATGTCTCTTGAAGGTCACTCAAAACAGCTGGTCAGAAACTGTTTTTATCATCTGAGAAATATTTCCAAACTGAGAAAGTTGGTGTCAAAACCTGAACTGGAAATGGTTCTTCATGCTTTTATCTCCTCCCGTCTAAATTACTGTAACACACTTTTCACATGTTTGAACCAAAAAGCCCTTTATGGCCTTCAGCTGGTCCAGAACTCTGCAGCGAGGCTCCTCACTGGAGCAAACAGAAAAGATCACATCACTCCTATTCTGAGGTCTCTGCACTGGCTACCTGTTAAATGTAGAGTTCATTTTAAAATCCTGGATGGATCAGCACCGCTGGAGTCAGATAAGACAGCGCGGAGGTGGTGTTCCCTCCTCGGTCAGGATCGGACGGCTGGGGTGGTCTGCGACCGCCGGAGGCCACGGTGTTGTCCGGGGATACGAAGCTTAGAGGACTCATCTCTGGCAAGGAGCATCGAGGGCTGGCATTCCCATAACAGAGCGTCAGACTGAAGGTGTCTGACCTCAGAGGGAAGCTGGTTTCATCGGCTCAGACGGGCTGAGGTAACCATCTCAGGAAGAGCCGGCAACTAGCGTTAGCTGTGTAGAGGTTGACAGCTGAGCGTGTCTGGTTAGTGTCCGACCAGACCAGCTCTCTCTCTCTCTCTCTTTCTTTCTAGCTTCCGAGGTCGGAAGCGCTTAAGAGGAGTCTTAAGGGAACGTGGGCCAATGAGGAGTTATTAATTCACGTGACTCAGACCGCTAACTCTTATTGGTTGAAGTAATGAGTAACGTAGTTGTCATAACCTTTTAGCAGTATGTATGTGAAATAATACTGAAGCAGATCAACATTCATTAATACTGCGAGAAAATGCATTAATCACATTAAGACATTTTAAGACAGTGGATTAAAGGTAGTGTCCTTTAGAATGAGATATCAAAGAGTCTTTAAGTTTAATTATTAACTAAAGAAAGTCTTCTGAGTCTTCCTACACGACCGGGTCCTGGAAGGAATGTTGATTCAGGTTAAATAATAACAGAGTCATTTTATTCCAAGTTATTGGGAAAAAGATGGTTATTATTTGTGATGATCTTAGAGGTCAAAGCTCAGAGGTAGTAACGCATTTGGCGGCGTTACAACACCAAAAGCCAACAACTTTACCAGAGAGAGGGCTACTGGGACCAGTCTCGTCCAGCCTAAGTGATACTGATCATCAAGGTCGTCAAGTCACGGTCCGAGTGTGGGAAGGACTTCCTCTGAACTCATTGATACAGACTTCTCAAGACAGCCTGGATCCATTCAGGAGCTGATACAGTGACCTTTGGCCAAAATTATGTCAGATTGCTTATCAAAATTGATCAATTATCAGTAATTACTAAAATCAACTCAGCCAGGTTACTTTTATAATTACTCAGCTTCACTTTCTTTAAGAAACTAAACTAAACCCTTTTATAACATCTTTAATCATTTTGATAAATGTTTATTAATGTTTTGTTTATTTTGTAAATAAATTAGTAAAATATGGTAATACATTGATTTTTATATAAAACTATATTTTGCCTGTGTGTGATAATAAGTTTTGACTCCCTGATAACCAAAAGACTACTGTATTTTGAGAGTCAATCTGATATTGATCTGACAATTTTAACGATTCATCATTTAGGAGCCATTTTACCTTTTCAGGTACTTTAAATATTTTTTTGACAATTTATTAAGTGTAATGTAGCGTTATAAACTCTATTTATATGGTTTATAATTGGCACATACTTCTGTAGATCCACTACTAGGTTTTGTTAGTTTTATTCGGAGAAATATCTCCGATACTTTCACCTTTTAGTGCTCACAGGAACATTTCTAGATTCTTTCTGATTTTACAGTGAGTAGATCATGTACCTTGATATTGACGAATAGAAATCTGAAATCTGAATTAGACTTCATGAATTTATTTATAAAAGAAAGACGGACGACAGTTATCACAGATAAGAAAGAGGTAGTTAGCAGGTGGTCAGCATTAAGTCATTCACGATGGTAAGGTGTTCTGAATTGAATCTTAAATAAGTTTTAGTAATATGAGTCTCATGATGGTTTAGGAGACTAAGGATTTTACTTAATTTAGATTAAGGGTTCTAATGGAGGGTACTAGTTTGAGTGAGCTAAAGTTGTTAGCTTTATCAAGCAGGCCTTTAAGCTTTACCAGAATTGTGGTAACTCACTGTACCAGGGTGGTCCCGATGGATCCGACCGATGTGAACTCGCCTCGTCGAGGTGGGTGCACCCAGCCGGGGAGAGACGTCCGCTCGGGGAGGTGGTTCGCTTGCAGGACAAACCGGGCGGTCCTAGGGTACCAGAGGTAGCGAGTTTCAGTCCATAATCCATGGTGACACGGGTGTAAGGCTCATATTGAGATGAAGGAAAAACGGCTTGTTTTCTCTTCAGGAGCCGGAGATTAGATTGGCCTTCGGGGAAGGGAGGCCGTCTCCAGGAGGAGTCAGCTGTGTAGAGGTTGACAGCTAAGAGGTGTTGTCTGGATGGTGTGGAACCCAGAACTCTCTAGCTTCCGGGGTCGGAGAGCTAAAAGGAGTCTTAAGGGGACGTGGCAAATGAATGAGGAGTTATTAATGTCACGTGACTCAGATCACTAACTCTCATTGGTTACTTGGTTGAAGTACATGAGTGATGCAGTTGACTTCACCTTTGGCACAGTATGTATGTGAAATAATACTGAAGCAAGATCAACATTCATTAATACTGGAGGAAAATGCATTAATCACATTAAGACATTTTAAAACAGTTTGATTAAGAGTAATGACGTTAGAAGGAGACGTCTGGAAGTCTTTGAGTTATTATTAACTAAAGAGTGAAAACCAGTGGAGTCTTCCGGAGAAACGTCCTTGATCTGGGAATGTTAATCCAGGTTAGACATAATAAAAGAGTCATTTTATTCCAAGTTATTGGGAAAAAGATGGTTATTATTTGTGATGATCCTAGAGGTCAGAATTCAGAGGATATAACGTATTTTTTTACGTTACAGTAACAACTTCACAAACGTTACATATAACGTCTTGTCTGATGGACAAAAAGCTCAGTTTAGGTCTTCTCAGACCAAAGAATGTTCTTCCACCTGACCATATAGTCTCCAACATGCCTTTTGACAAACTGTAGTCCAGATCTAATCTGAGAGAACAGTAACTTCTCATTGCTACTCTCCCATAAAGCTCTGACCAGTGAAGAACCTGTACAACAGTTGTATTCAGAGTCTCTCCCATCTCAGATGAAACTTGTAACTCCTTCAGAGGAGCTATGGTGTCCTGATGGACACTCTGGTCACTCAGGCTGTGAGGATGACCTGGTCTATACATGGAGACATCTATTTATTGATAATGACTTTAACTGAACTCCAGGGATTATCAGAGCCTTAGAACATTTTTGTATTCATCCACTGAATTGTACTTTTCAATAACCTTTTCTCTGATTTGCTGTTGTCTTCATGTTATAATGGTAGCCATGAATACTGATTAACCAGTGAATGGACCTTCAGACAGGTGTCTTTATACTACAACCACTGAGACACAGTCACTGACCTCAGGTGACCTCCATTCCACTAATTGCGAGACTACTAGCACCAATTGGCTGGACCTCTGTTGATTTAGGTCAGTCACTTTTAGGGTGGTGAATATTTATACAACCACTTATTTTATGTTACATTATTTCATTTGTCATTATCTTTTAGAAATCAGTTTTCACTTTGACTTTAAAGAGTTATTTTTGTAAAGTATTTGGTCAAAGAAGTCAAACGATGTTGATCGAACTTCCTGGCTCTCAAGACGAGCGGACGCTTTTCCCCTTCTCTCCCTCCCTTCCCTGTTTTCCCCAGCTCTCTGTTCTGTCAACTATCCCGGAGAATCTACCTGCACCCCCCTCAGGATTTAACACAACTCCCCCAGAGGCAGCTGAAGGTGACCGCTCCACCCCCTGTCCCCCCTCTGCCCCCCTATCCTCACATGCACTGATTACAACATACGCATCCTACTGACGCACAGACACTTCAACGCTCGCCCCGGACCTGATGACCTCTCTCCCCCTCCTGCAGCTGAAGCTGAGGCCTGTGTGAGTCTGCTGCGGACTTGTTTTAGCTGGTGGGAGGTTCCCACTCCCCTCCCTCATGTTATGTTGTGATTGTCAGAGTTTGTTTTTGCCTGGATGTAGTGAGGCGGGTTTTGCCTGTGTCAACTCCCTGAACTCCATAAGGGAGGGCAGAGAAGTGAGACAAAAAATGTTTTATCCTTACCGTACCTTCCTTTTTGTTTTACCACTTACAGTATCTGTTCTACAAAAGGAGCGCTTTGCAGCGAATTGCGCCTGACTTCTGTTTGTATTATGTATGCTGTTTGTCTGATCTTGGAACGCCTGCTGAAACCACATTTCGTAGTACGCTGGTTCAATGACAAATAAAGCTATTCATTCATTCATTCATTCATTCATCATGACTGATTTATAAAATTAATACAAAGACAAAACATCTGAGTGGGTGGAAACCTTTTATGGGAACTTTCGATGCAGTCCATTTTACCATTTACATCCAAAAAATCTTCACTGCAAACAAAGAACTTCATGGATAAATCTTGGACCCATGGTCATTTTTACAAAAAATAAAATAAAATAAGCCATACTGCTTTTTGTCATCAGTCCTGTTTAGTTAACAAATCACTGTGTAATTAAATTGGATTATTCATACTCTATTTCTATCAAACATTAAACATAACCTGCAGGCATCTGTGTCACCATGAGAAGAAAAGAGGAAACGTTCCTGAGAAAATCCCCATTAAACTGAAAATAAAAACAACTCCTTCACAGATCTGCTCAAATCACATGTTCAGACAAGTGAATCATAATAAGCATTTGAGGATAGTGAAAGAACACTGATACAAATCTGTCCATTACAAACTCCACTACAACCCTCCATCTGTTCATTACTGTAAGATCAGAAACCAATGAAATCCAGAAAATGCATTTCACCCATCAGATTAAATGATCTTTGATAAAACAACACAAGGGGAAGTCAATTCTAACATTAAAATAATATTTTGTCTATTTTGAAGTTTTTTCCTTTGTAAAAGTCATAAAAGAGTAGGCAGATAGCTTCCTGAACAGCCTCTGTTTAGATAAATAGAGATTATGTCTGATGAGCTCATAAACAGCTAAGTACAAAAAGGATTAAAACAGCTGTTATCTCCTAAATTTCACAGTGATTCATGCAAATGTTATTTCATAAACCTTTACACACCATTATTTAGCATTCTGCAGTTACCGGTATTTATGAATTGTTATAATTAGCAAACATAAATATCACAGCTGCAAAATGCAGAACTGCAGTGTCCTTCAAGGGTCACAGGAATGTCTTTATATTCTTGTCAAAAAGAAGAATATGATTCATGTAAGACTGACGGTGGTGTAGGTTTATGAAATGTTTACAAAATAATGACACAATCAACCTCAAAAACTGGATGATCGGAGCAGTTTTAACCATTTTACTTTAAAGAGACAATATGCAGTTTTGCTTGTTTTGGGCTTCCTCTGGTGTCCGTTTTAAATCACTGCAGTAAAAAAGTTAGCACCATTGTTTCTGCTTAGAAACGCCTAAATCTACCTGTTGAAATGTCTCCTCAGCCTTCATAGCTTTCTACAGGAGCGGTAATTTACTCCTTCAAAGAAATCAGCTGTGTTCAAGCAGGGAGAGATTGAAAAAAATCAGGAATCATGAGATAAAAACACTCCAGCGCTAGCATAACAGCTAGCCACATTGGGTTAGCCTAACCCTCGTGAGACACGTGACTTCCTGGGCACCGGGACGGCAACGGAGATTTTGCAATGGTGGTATTCTGGATCTAAGCAGCAGATGGGGCTAAGTGACTTCTCATTAATCCAGTAAAGGGTCATATTAGCACAGACTGGCTCAAGGAAAAGATTTAAAAATATGAAAAAGTTGCAATGGATGCCTTTAAAACTAAAAGAAAAACAATTTTTAAAATTGAGTTATTTTACTCAGTTGTGACATAAAGGGTTATAGTAGGTAATAATAATGTAAAAATGTTCATATTTATTTTAATTTAATAATAATGTATGATAATAAAGTTAAACACTAAAAAGAAGATTTGAGGACTAAAATGTGCTCTACAGGTGGTTGACCTGCCAGTTAAAGGGTTAAGAAAACACTTTGGTCTCATCCTGCTAAACTGAAACACTATTTCTTTGAACAGAGGCTGTTTAGGAAGGTATCTACAATGAATAAGATAATAATGATCACTTCTACACAGAAATACACTTAGAGATGGCCAGAATATTACTTTAAATCAAACAAATGTTGAAAATGAATCAAACTATTTATGGGAAATTAAAATATAATGTGTCTTTAGTGCTGTAATACAATTTTGAACAAATGAAAACAAGATCAAGGCTGTTTTTTATAGAGACAGTCAAACCAGCTATTAGACTTTCAGTTTTCCTTTAGATGGATTCGTTTGGTTTAGAAGTTCTATTTTTGTTCTATGTATCAGATTTGCCACAAAAAAAATGAACAGAAAAAAATGCATTAAAAAAAACACTATTTCTTTTTGTAACAGTAATTTGAATTTTAAAAAGAGGAAAAGTTTATGTTCCACATGTTCAGGTCTGAACTGCGGGCACATCAGGAGAGACCTGCTGGATGGTGGAGAACCTGGTGAGGACAGGAGGGACTGTCCTCACAGCTCGGGGGTGTCGGTGGGAGCCAGCGGCGCTCTTCCTCTCTGGAATCGAGGAGGTAAATTCTTATCACTCTCATCCCCTGAAAACAAAACCAGACCTCAGTTAGCAGACTAGTGATCTTATAGAAACTAACGGTGTTCACCTTGACTTCCTGATGATTAAACATTTTACACTGTTGTAAAATATACTAATAACCAGCAGCAGACAGGAGATCTGTTTGTACACCTTAAGGTTGGTTATTGAACACATTAGTTGTATTTGATTTAAACAGCTTGATGAGGAACAAAATAAAGAATTGTGGTTATTGTATGCAATGTAAAACAATATTCTTGAGGCATCAGTCAGAACCAGACCTGCAGGCCAGCTCAGCTAAATTTATATTTAATAATCAACTCTCACTTTGAACCTTTCAGTTTAAATAAAGCAATGAGTTTATTGAATTTCTCAGGGCTATTTTCTGATGCTGAGATATTTATCAACTAATCAAATACTTGCAGTTTTTTTGTTAATTAACATTGCATCAGCCCCTGTTAAAATTAGAATATTGAAGATATTGAAAGATGGCAGCAATGTGCTTTAGATGAACATGAACTCTATTTCTCTGAACTGAAGCCATTCAGTAAGCCATCTCCAACAATGGCAACAAAAATCACTGTTTTCAGATCCATGGAGTAACATGAATGAATTGTGAAATAACGTGCACATCGAGGACCATCCGTTTTGCTTTTTAGTCACTGACCCGCTGTTCCACAGCTGTTCTGCAACCCAAACCCAGCACTGACCTTACCACATGCTATGAAATGTGATCCCCCAGTTGGGATTGGACAAGAGCTGCTGCTGGGACGAGGGACCCACAGGCAGACAGCGACAGGGTGGACACACTAGATTAATATCATCAGACTGAAATGTTTCCCCCTAAACCTACAAGCTGTAGGAACAGCTGCTTTCTGAGTGATTCATCATTTTCCCCACTCTTCAAGCACTAAGGACATGCAGCAGACATTGTTTAAACGTTCACTGACTGATCTGAAACAAGTTCATTCTGGTGGTGTGCTAACAAAAGCTATATGACTATGACTTAAAAACTAGGAGTACGATGTGACACCATGAGTTTCCAATTTTGAACTTTTTCACAATATTCAAATTTTTTTAAGACACTGAATTTTGTGTTTTTGTTATTTGTACTAATCATAATCATCAAAATTACAAGATTTAGATTTATCAGCATCACCGGGCGAGAGGTGGAGGCAGGGGCAGATCTAGAGGGGAGCCAGGGGGGCCAGTGCCCCCCGACAACAAGCTTGGCCCCCATGTGGCCCTCTGTTAAGTGCTTAATGTTTTAGAATTTACCCCTTTAAAAAAGCAGCTGGCCCCAGCCTGCCCCCCCCCCCCCTCCCTCTAATTTCGGTCTAGAACCGCCACTGGGTGGGGTGCACCCTGGACAAGTGGCCAGTCCATCACAGGGTCACATAGAGACAAACGAGACAAACCAGTCACAACCAGTGACCAATAACAATATAAAACAATAAATACCTTAATTTGTGTTCCCTAATAGATTGGACATAAATTGTTTAATGTGTATAAATGAAGTGGCCTTTCTTTATAGGCAGGTTGGTTTTTGGCCTGTTCTTTCAGGCCTGGTTTTCTCTGGGTTTTCTCTAAAGATACACACTGGCCAGTGGCCACACCCCTGAACAGGAACAAACGTGTAAATGAAATGGATGGAACAGTTTTGAATGCATACCTCAGCCTGATTCTGCACTTAAAATTTGTGTTAGTAAAAAACGTGCACTGCAAGCATTCCATGCACACACCGCCCCTGTGTGACTCTTTTCACCTAAGTGAAGTACTTACATGTAGCTTAAAGTGGTGACCCAGTGTGTTAGCTCCAGCACCCTGCCCTTCTACCTCAAATAATCTTTCTCACTGCCATAATCCATCAAGGAGCCTGCCACATCAGCAAAGTCCTCCAGGACCAGGCTCGTGGAATCCTCACCAGATGGCAGGTCCGGGTCTGTCGCCCAGGGTTGCTGATAGCGGTGCTGAGGGCCTGGGGGCAAATCGGGGGCAGTTGTCTTTGGTCCCTGCTGACTGGGTATAGGAGGCTGAGACTGCCCAGGATCTGACATCTGGTAGGCTGGAGCAGAGTCTTGGATTGGTTGTTCAGTTGGCTGCTCCTTGGTGCCTCCATCACTGCCAGCTTCGCTGCCCTGTGAGGACGGGGCAAGGACGTGGTAGAGGCTTGGCAGACGGATGTCCAGCAGCACACCACTCTTTATGTAGAGCTTGTTGTTGAGGTTGTAGAGCTTTTCAGCAATATCAAATCCCAGCATCACAGAGAAGAGGCGGGCGATGTAGCGGTCTTTTGATATCAGCATGTAAAGACGTCGGCGACGCCATGAGACATAGCGGGAGTCTTCATCAGCCGTCAGGGTCACCTGGACAGGACAAACCACACGTCTCACTATACTAAAAAAAATATTCATATATTGTTAAGTCATTAATTCTTTAAAGGCACACTATGTAACTGTTTCATATTTTTAAATATTTTCCTTGAGCCAATATATGTGCAAATATGACCCTTTACAGGGTTAATGAAAAGTCACTCAGCCCATTTGCTCCCTGTGTCCAGAATACGATGTTAGCAACTTCAGAGTCTCCAGTCCGGTGCCCTGAAGTCTCACAAAGTCACATATCGCACATGGGTTAGTTAGGCCAGTGGTTCCCAAGCTGGGGGGCACACGCCCTGGGGGAGGGGGGGGGGGGGGGTAATTGCGGGGGCTTTTCAAAATTTCTTTGAATGAGTGATGAACCGCTCCAGTAGACAGTGTAGCGTAATATAACCTGTTTTATAGTCATAATAGGCACACTCACTTCCGTAGAGGTCTAGCAAGTTTTGTTAGTCTGGCACAAGAGAGTTTCTCTGAAGCTTTCGCTCACTAGACTTCACGGGGAGATTTCTAGGTTCGGTTGATATTCAAAGGGAGGACTACGTACCTTATACCTGAAAGATATGAACCGTAGGCAGACTTAGACTACACTTCTTTTATTAAGCAAACAGATTGAACGAACAGACAGAGTTATGAGGTAGGAGTTGCTTCTTAGGGAGTTCTTCTGATGGCATTAAGCTGAGAGTTAAAGCCGCATTCTGGAGGATTTCATCAGGAGAGCAGTTTTTGAATCTAGCGTCCAAAGGCTCCTCCTCAAAACATCTTGACACGCGCGTCCGGTCGCGTGTGCGCGCGTGCACGCGGCGCATATACTTCGGACATGAACTGTACCGCTCAATGTGTAGGGTTTAATCACTCACAGTTCACAATCTTATTCCAACACTACGAGGGTCTGATGAGCCCTCTCTGTCCCTGCTGCTTCTGATATTAGCTCTGTTAGCAGAGAGCTGCTGCTGGACTCTGAAGCTGAACTTGACTCGGCCCTGGATGAACTTTCTGACCAAAATAAACGCATAATCCTGTCAAGCCTTGCCATTCTGTGAGGTGAAAGGTTTAAAAATAAAAATAAATCCATCTTTAGCTCTAGAATGGGTAGGTTTTTAGTAGAAATGAGCTGTGAGTCCTCAGTGAACGGCTGAGACAGCAGAGAAACACACGGAGCGTCATGTACGAAAGCGCCCCCTACTGGTACAGGTTTGGTCGATGCGCGTGCGTGTTGAGAGAATGCAGAAATTTGAATTTCATTGGCTGAAAAATGTCAGCGGCAAGAAATAATGGAAAGGGGTCTCTAGGAGGAAGGAGGGTCTTCATCAGAATGACAGATGTTGTGGAACTCAACCCATAGATCATAGTTTAGACCTGAAATATCATTTAAAACATTTAGAAAACTTTGATACATAGAAAAATGCTCCAGAGAGCCGCTTTAATGACGAGAGCCCGTGAGATATAAAATATATCTAGGGAGTTTTGGAACTAGTTTTGAGGGGAGTTGGAGAATAAGTTAACAGGAGTGTTACTTATCAAGAGCCTCAGTTTTACCAGATCGGAGTTGGTACCTGCTGAGACCGCTCCGTGGGTCAATTCGGCGTGGCCAGGAGGGTCGTCTGTGGGTCGGGTGCCCAGGACGGTCCTCGGGTCCCCGAGGCGGCTGGTGAGGTTGCCCCAAGGCACGGAAAAGCCCGAGAGTCGGTTCAGCAGCCCCATGTCCGGCTGGGAGGGGAGGCTCGCAGGTTCTTCCCCATGGCAGGTGAAAACGAAGCAGACGGATGGTGTCTAGCTTAGAGCGGGGAAGATAACATCGACTTTTAAATGGGGGTGTGAGACCCGCAGGGAAAGTTGGCCCCTGAGCGTACCGTGTAGCTGAGAAAAACGGTCGCTTCTCGTCTCGTTGCTGGCTGAACGAGAACTGAGGGACTTCCGGCTGGAAGTCTAACATGGCATCTTTTTGACACGTGGCCCTATAGGAAACGAGTTTACCAAGTCACGTGGTTCTCGTCATTAAACATCCCAGTTAACTCTAAATGAATTATTAATATGATTTAACCTTTTAGCAAAAGTAGAAACATGAAATAATACTGATGCAACATCAACATTTATTAATGCTGGAAGAAAATCAATTAATCATATTAATACATTTCTGGACAGTGGATTAACGGTAGTGTCCTTTAGAATGAGACATCAAAGAGTCTTTAAGTTTAATTATTAACTAAAGAAAATCTTCTGGGTCTTCCGACACGACCGGGTCGTGGAAGGAATGATGATTCAGGTTACAACATAATAAAAGAGTCATTTTAATCCAAGTTATTGGGAAAAAGATGGGTTATTGTAGTGATGATCAACAAAGGTCAAAGTTCAGAGGATGTAACGTATTTGTTGACGTTACAACAGCTATGAAGGCTGAGGAGACATTTCAACAGTTAGATTTAGGTGTTTCTGATAAAGCTAATGTTTTTACGACGGTTATCTAAAACGGACACTAGTGGGTGCTAAAAACAAGCAAAACAGCACAATATGCCTTTAAAGATTGCTCACTGAAATGCTTCTTGTAAAATTCAACTATATGATCCAAAGTAATGAGTATTAATGTTAAAAAATTCATATAATTATTCAGTAAAGAAAGACCTTGTAGAGGTCACACTGCTCTGGAAAATGCGTTCAACACAAAAACGTTTTCATTGCTTTGAACATCTCAATAAAAATTAAAGTGTTATAAAAACATGAATTATTTTATGTTGTTGTCTTTTTATTATTACTACTACTATTATTATTATTATTATTATTTTAATTATTAATTAATTTGACTGTTTTTATAATTTACTTTTTCAAACTCTTGTTACATTTTTATATTTAAAAAAAACTTTGTAAAGTTTCAGGTTTAGGCTGCAAATCCAAATATAATGAGTAATGGTTAACATAAATTTTTAAAAACAGTCACAGACCTAACAGATCAGCTATCAGGAGAACGCTGAACAACAAACATCCTGAACAATGTCAATAAAATACACAAACAGAAGAAAGTTTTAAAATGTATAGACAGACAAAAATAAAACTTACATGAGAATAGACGTGTTTGGATAAATAAATAGGATTTTTGTGTTTTATCTCCATAAAACATGGTGGAGCTACTGTTCAGCATATTTGATGTATGTTTATAATTCACTGTTAAAATGTTTTAACAACGTCAAACAGTGGCTCCGTGACAACTATTTGCAGGTGAACTCAGATGAGACTCAATCTCTCATTTTTGCCCCAGAGAACCAAATGAGTCAAATTAAGCAGCACCTTGGGTTTCTGTTTTCCAATCCAATGACCTGGCTGTGTACACTGAGCAGCCTTCAAGTTGTGTCTGGAGGGAAGCCTGAAGGTCCAGTCCACTGTCTTGTTCTTTCTCTAACTGGACTCATTTGACACATCTAGATGTGAGTAAGACTAGAAACATCTACTCTCCATGTTAACCGACATGAGACATTAAAAGAACTGCTTGAAATTTCAGTTCCATCAGCTTCATTAGTCCCAGCATCAGGTTCATGCTACAGTTAGGCTTCAGTGAATTTCCTTAGTTAAACCACAGACAGTATAGAGCTAGAACAGGCTTTCTGTAAATGTGACCTGCACTTTGAGTCTCACCTGGAACTTTCCCTCCTCGTTTGGTCTCAGAGACTCCCATTCTGGAGAGTCGAGGAACTGGTGGCGGTGGATGTAGTGCAGGAACTGGCCCTCCAAGGACACACTGATCCTAAAAGTGAGAGACAAAAGGTGAAAAGCAGAGCCAAGCAGTCAGACGTGATCATGAGAGCAGAAGGTGGTGAAGGTCACTTTTGGCCCTGGTCTGTAGGACACTGAGCCTGTAAATGTCTCTGCAAGTTACAAATATTTTAAGGTACCTTAAATTGCTCTTTTTTAGTTAAATATTATGTTAATTTTCTTTTGGCACAGTTGCCTCACAGCAAAGAGGTCAATGGTTCACTTCCCAGTTCTGGGGCTTCTCTGTGGAGTTTCCATGTTCTCCCAGTGCATGCATGGGTTTCCTCCGGATACTCGGGATTCCTCCCACAGGCCAAAAACATGCATTTTAGGCCGATTGGTGACTCGAATTGTCCCTAGGTGTGATGTGTGACTGGTTGTCTCGTTTGTGGTCCTGTGATGGACTGACGACCTGTCTAGAGTGGCCCCCACCTCTCGCCCAGTGATGCTGGACATAGACACCAGCTCACAAACAGATCATTCCTATAGAGAGGCTTCATTTGAAAGAAGGGTTTTATGCATGATGTTTTGTTGTAATCATTTGTCATCCCAACATTCACAGGACTAGTCACCACAGCAAAAACCTAAAATCTAACATTTATCTGTGTAGGTTGGCTCATTTAAAGTCATTTTAATATGCATTGGGAAGGTATCCAAGAAAGAAGAGAGTCTTCAGGCTGGGTGAGACAAAAACTGAAAAAAAATTCCTGTTACATAAAATGCCACACAGATTGCACAGGGACTCACAGCGGTGAGTCACAGACAAAAATACAACATCGTCTGTTCCAGGACTCTAACATGATGCAGATCTGCATTGGGGATATTTGGATGAACAGAACACATTTCATGTAGTGGTAATATGCTGCCAACAGTGTCAGAGCGTCAGATCAAGTTAGTGTTGGAAGAAAAACAGTTTTATCATCTCTAAACAAAAGTTTTAAACCAACCATGTCCAATAAAATGTACAGTTAAAGAGAACTGATTCTAATATTCTGTCACACCAAATATTTGTAAATAAACAAAAAACTAATAATTTATGATATAATACATTTAGCTGTTGATTATTTTCAACATTTGAGGACAGACTCCCAGTTTATTATGGCTGGTTTCTGCAGGTCATATATGTTCATTAAATGGTTTATCTCATTAAGCAGTGGACAGATTTTAAAACACTCAAAGTAACTTAATGGTTGCACATCTACAACACCTGATCCAAGCTGGCTGTCACAGCTAAATAACATTAGGTTACAATTCAGTCAGTTTTACTGAGCTAAGCTTTTGGTGTCATTCACCAGAATCATTCACAACTCAAAGTACTAACAGACTGTGAGATTGTGCATAATAATATTTTTGAAATTTGACCAAAAGATCTGTGACTCTCCAACATTTCTCACCAGAAGAGAATCTTAGTTTAACACTTTGGCATAAAAGACAGTGGCTAATCTGCATTCCTATAAAAAATATTGGTCTTTTATTGTGTTGTGTCTTCACTTCTCTCATTGCTCAAAATGTGTTGATTTAATCTGCATCTGTCTTAGTGTGCTGCTATATTCAATGAATACTGTGATCTGCATGTGGATGTATGTTTGGGTGGCCATGCACACACTCCCCACCTCCCAGACAGCAGAAAGGACAGCTGATCGATGAACGTCTTGCCCTCGACAGCATACGTCTCTCCAGCCTTTAGCTCCACCACCTTGTTCTCAAAAGCTTTTGCAATCTCCTTGAACACCTGGATGGGCACACCCAGTGGCAGGTAGATCATCTGGTAGAGGGAGGAAAGCTCGTCTCCGTGGATGCCCTCCTGGTGGATCCGGTAGAGGAGGTGGCAGATCTGAAACAAGGAGGCCAGCAGCAGGAGGAGGTTCCAGGTGAAGACATCCAGGCCACACATCGTCATCCAGCCCCACAAGGTGAGGCACAGGAAGCCAGGGAATAGGAAGCCAAAGATAAAGAGGCACCCATAGGCCCCACTGCCCCCCATGTAGCCCAGGAACAGGATGGTGTTGCCCAGATGGTAGATGGCTCCCTCTGTGTTGTTGCTCCAGCCATCACAGACTGGAGGTGAGAACAGGTTTTCCCAAAAGGTTGAATTGTCTGTGTTCATGTTTAAAACTAGTGGAGCTGGAAAGAGGAGCAAAATAAAGCAAGTTCCACAAAGGTTTCCGTCCTGTTACTGAAGCAGGAAGATGCTGTTTGACTTGCAGTTGGATAAAAAATAAAGCTCTAGTGCTGAATTTAAAAGTCAGATGTGTATCTTTGTTCCCTTGACATGCAATGGAAAATTCTTCAGTGAGAAGTTCTCACAGCTCTGTTTGTTACAGAAACAGCTGGAATGGTTTCTTCTCCTCATCCTCCTCATCTCATCCTCTTGTCTTCTGGCTTGCTGCCCCGTCTCTTCCTTCTGAACTTTCCTGTTATTTCTTGCTTTGCTTTTCTATCTGCTTTCCTCCGTCACCAGCCTGCACTGAGGAGCCAACAGCTGGAGAAGAAGGGATAAGGGCGGGGGCCCATTGACAGAGCCCTAGAAGGATAACCATGTTTGGAATTGAAACCTAAGGAGGAGAGAGTGACAGACAGAAAACAGGCCCGCTACTTAACATAGCAGAAAGACAGGAACAGGAAAAGAGAGGAGAGATGGGCTGTATGACAACTGATCCAAAGAGAAAAAAGTGACAAACTCCCTCAAATTCTGTTTCAACCAAACTTCCTCTCCTAATGTGAGATTGAGTGCTCCACTGTGCGTGTTCAGAAGCACAGAAATAAACAGGATCTGCAGTGCAGGTCAGATTACAGGTGTAAACACCCCCCGACACCACCACCGCTTCACACACCCAGCTCTCAGTTTGGAAAGCTCCCAGGTCCATCACACTCTCAGAATGATTTCATTTATTTTTTTGTGGGGCTAAATAAGATAGAAACAAACAAAAAGAAAGTACATTTTTGTGAATTGTGTGTAGGTGTATTAAACTTGGGAGTAAAACTGATTATATTAAAAACATTCCAATTCATTTAGTCCAAAATGTTTATTTCTCTGTATAATAAGGCCCAAATGCACTCCATTTATAGGGATTATTAATTTGATCCTACATTTAGACACCTTTTCAAAAAGTACAATTGGCAAATGTGAAACAATTATAGAAGTTTTGTCTTTATTAAAATTATTTTACAAATCTTAGATTAGAAAGCAACAACCCCACTTGTGAATCAATTTAGTTTGTATTCATTTCTAGCAGCGTGAGAATAGATGTTCACAATCAGTCGCACTGTAAAGGATCCAGATATGCCAAGTATTGACTTTACGGGGTCAGGAGTTATTTTTAAGCATAAGTGCATTCCAGGAGCAGCAACTGTGGCCAGCAGCAGCTTTACTGCAGCACAAAACATTCAGATGAATACATGACAAACAGCAGCAATAAAAGTATTGCATAGAACTTTTATTCATTTTCATAGAGACTTTAAGAAATTCACACATCAGAATTTACAAAGGCAAGAAATAATACAAGGAATTCACTAAGGAATCCACGTGTTGAAGTGCTTCATAATCACATTTCCCTTCCAGCAGAGGTATAAATATGAGGTTGGAAAAAAAAAAAGGATAACATGGGGTCACCTTCCACTCACAGCATCTGACTGCCTGAAAAATAAAAATACAACAAGCTTTATTATCGCTATACTGATACAAACCTACAGGTTTGAATGACCTCACAGAATTATTTGACAAACTGCAGATCCTATTTAACAACCCACACACTCAAGTTGTTTAAAACAAACTGTCAAAGCTTTTCTTGCAAATTGATGAATTAAAGGCTTTTCTTGCAAATTGATGAATTAAAGGCTTTTCTTGCAAATTGATGAATTAAAGGCTTTTCTTGCAAATTGATGAATTAAAGGCAAATAATAATAAATAAATAAATAAATAATAAAACAGAAATCAATTCTGGAAAAATTAAAAGGACTAATTCCGGTATTCCTTGAAGGAATGCATGCCACCTGTAAACAGACTTTTGTTATGTTTAAAAATGATGGAGTAGAAACTGTTTTGATCAAATCTTGAAAATAACTTCATGAACCAGCTGATGTAATAATAAAAGACCTGTTAGCACTCAGAGGACGTGTTGTGAATTAATTTCTAGCTCAATATCTGTGAAACTGATCAAGTGATAGCCATTTTCTTAGGGATGCACCGATCCACATTTTTTCACTTCCAATCCGATCCCGATACCGGAATTTGGATATCTGCCGATACCGATACTATTCTGATACCAGAGCTCTATTTGCTATAATATCTCAAATTTATCTAATGCTGCTGCAAGCAGACCTGGCCTGCACACATACACACTAGTGATGAGATTTATGGCTCTTTGAAGGGAGCCGTTCACCTCAAAGAGCTGTTCAAAAAACTGGCTCTCTAATGGTTTTTTGCAATACAGTATTTTGAAAAAGAAATGTCATGTGGAACTATGTTTGGGGACACTCTTCGTTGTGACACCTACGTGTGCATTGCTAATTAGCTTCCCAGATAGAACTGACGGGTTCATGTTGCTATGCTCACTGATGTTTTAAATAGAGCTGTTTTGTTTCTGCCAGCAACTTGGGGTCATCATCACATATTGCGTCACAGTTAATACAGAAAACAAGCCATTGTTTACAAGGACTGGGTTCTCCTCGTTCACAGTGAAGAGCTGTTCAAAAGATTTGACTCGTTCATGAACGTCACATCAGCACGAGAGGAGAGAGGAGGAAGTGAAGTAGTTATGTTTTATTTTGACCAGTTTTGCTTTGTTTAGGTCTGACTTTGACCAACAGCGGTCTGTTTAGTAATAAAGCACCGAGAGTTACAACATTGGAGTCGTTTTTAAGAGAGTAGAGCATTATAATAGCATTAAATAAGCTACTTCTGTGTTTATTTACCAGTTACTGTATTGAGCGTCCAGTAAAGTGGCAACAGCGTAGAGGGATTCACTTTCGATGCTGCTAAATCGCCTGCTGACAGCTTGGAGGAGCGTGTTTTTCATTGTTTTGATGCTGCAGTCAGTACTGTTCTCCTCGGCTAGCAGGAGTTTTAAAACGGTGACAGAAGGGATTATGTCGGAGGTCGCTGAACTGAATTTCCATGATTCCTTGGAACCTCAGCGTTGCAAACATTGCACCTTGCGGTCCTGACCTAACCTGGACCAGAGTCTGACCTAACCTGAAGGATGATGGCTCCATGTTAGAGAATTGTTTTCAGACTCTCAGCTCTTAACTTGATGAAAAGTTGATTATTCTTTTTATTTTATATCCTCATCCACACATCATCTGTTCATGTGACTAGCCTAGCATTCATTACTCACCTCTCTGACTGCAGCACACAGGGAATATCTGGACCACAGCCAATCAGAGGGAGGACCGGATCCACCCGCGAGCCGCTTATTTCCGACCCGCGTGTCTCCTGAGCTGTAGTTCTTTTAATAAATCCACCATTTCAGTGCGATATTGTCGTCATCATTACTCTAATGATCTGACTACAGCTGACTGCTGTTTTAGTTTCACTTCTGGAGAGCGTCGCTGCTCCCATCCTGCAGAGTTAGCGGCGCATTTCTCCCCTCACCCCGCTCTGGAACGTGAACTATTTCGGGATCGATGTGACCATTAAGACTTATATTTTAGTATCCATGGTTTAACGTGTGTCTGTTGTTGAACCACATGGAGATCTTCAGCATCACCGAGAGGTTTGTTTTTCGACCAAGGTCCTAAAGGAAAATCCTCGGTCGTCCCGGTGCAACCTGGGATAATTTTAGTTGCATCTTTGGGAAATTTAGGTCACATTTGCAACCAAAATGGTCGCACTCTAGAGCCCTGAGTGCGCAAATATAAGCTATATATATTTTTATATGCTTTACATTGTTTTAACCCCCCAAATTTTTTTTTCAATTAATGCTGAAGGTGTGGCAGCTTTTAATTAACCGTGGCGGTGCGCCATGATCAATTACATGTAGTGGAAACCCTGGCGGACATGTTGTGTGGAAAAGTTCAGCACTGCTCAGTGCTAAACTGCTAGCAGTGCTGAACTTTAGCACAGCACTGCTCAGTGCTAAACTGCTAGCTGCAAACTGCAGCGGGTGTCCTGAAAGGAGGCGTTTCACCTGCCTCACTGGCACAGACACGTCACCTAGCCCAGGATCGCTTGTGTAGTCATTTCAGCAGACAGCTCTGGATCAGAACCCGATTCCGATCCTGGATCAGCCCCATCCTTACATTTTCCTATTAGCTAATGCTGATTCACTGTGGCAGCCATCCTGAACAAGGCTGACTAAAAATCTGCGGTAGATGTACCACTACCAAGGATTACATTCTGAGGGTCTCATTAAAATCTGTCCAGTGGTTCATGAAATATTTTTCACTCGCACACACAGAATTACTGCCTGCCTTTCAGCCACAAAAAGGTTCTGCTTCAACATTATTAAGATGTCCAACTTCCTTTGTGTAAAAGTGAGCGTTAAAACAAGAAATCCTCCTCAAACCACATTTATAATGTTTGATCTGAAGCTGAAGTTGTCCTATGAATTCACCACATAGGCAAGAACCAAGTTTGACCCAGAAGAAAGAAACTGAAGTCTTTATCCTATCTATATACTCTTGTTCTATTGCGTGCCTTCACAATAAATTTGGACATTTTTATTGTTTACTGAACAGGTAGGTGACAAACTGGTAGAGGCTTGTTGTCTAATGATGTAATTATCTACATGTAAATAAAAATATCCTGCTTATAATTCTTACAAATGTAATCATAAATGCATTTTAATATTTTTCCTTTAAGCTGAGAGAAAAAAGTAATATTTACCAAGGAAACAAAGAACTCAAAAGTCAAAAATGTATAAAAATGCTGATGTAGGGCATGCTTGATACTTACACACACACAAAATTAGTAGTTAAATCTTGAATCCAAGTGCCCTCATGCACTCCTTATGTGCCTCAATTAGGTCTTTGCAGTACTCCTCTCCTTTTTCAATTATGCTGATGGAAAGAAACAGGCAGGTAAGACATTTGGAAAAACAGGAACTGTTTAAGTCTCCATGTCCAGGTACTCACCAAGTATCCCTGACTTTCTTTGTCTCTGGACAAGCACAGCATGGTTTCAGAGGTTTTGGTTGCTCTGCACCTGCAGTCACAGCAGGAGTCTCCACACTGGCAGCACACAGGGATGACATCTTCAAGCTGAAATACAGAAAGAATAACAGTTTCTTAATAAAAGAATTTAAGATGTTAGGTGTTGAAACTACAATCTGATGATTACATTTCTAATACTGTTTATCTACATGTCAGCTATTCACAACTCTCTGAAACAGGAAATGGAAAACACCTTTTAGCCCGAGGAAGATAACTGACATTTTGGAGCGTACACACACACACACACACACACACACACACACACACACACACACACACACACACAAAAACAATCCAGGTGCCAATAAATTGCTTACTCCCTCAAGACTGAAACTAGCTTTACAAAAACACATGATCATTAATAATAGTACTAACACACTGGTGTAAAACAATGAATGCTTCGAAACCCAATCATGCCAAAACTTCCCGGTCACTGGTGTAAAGAAAACAATCAACATGGTCGTTTACCTCTACCAACACGCAGAAGCCTAAATGTTCGACAGGAGTCTTTTGAAAAACACCATTTTAAAAAGAAGCAGGAAGCTGAGGTGTAAAACAGTTTCTAACTAAAGAAGAAAAACATTTAGCAAACAGAACTCTGATGTTAAAATGTCAGTTTCTCCTCTTATAAAGGGCCAATAACCCAAAGCAACAAAGTCTATTTAACAATTATTCTCGAAATTATGGGTCAATTAAAAATCCTGGTCAAAATATTTGCCAAGCCATCACTGATTCCAAATACTACTACAAAGTTTGCTCATTCTAAGGAGCGCAATGGGGAAAAAGAGAAAATTGACCATTCTGACTGATTAAGTTTTAAAATGCAGTCATAAAACAAAAGTTTACAAAAGAAAATTACATTTTGAGTTTACAGTCTAGACTTCTGGTGAAAATACTCTACAGGTTATCAAAACTAATCTAGCATAAATGGTATACAGATATTATTTTGTATATTATAACGGCAGTTAATCATCTTATTAAAAACTATATAATTACTTTTTTCTTTTGCATTTGGCTCACACATGAGCTGATGTAACTCTGGAAAGGTGAAGTCAACAGAGCCAAACACCAGAAAAAGTTAACACACACACACACACAAAAAACCCATATTGTAAAGACCTACTAGATTAGCGGAACATGCCTTTGTTTATAGTTTTATCGTGCCGTCCTTTGGTTCCGTTTGATTACTTTTATGAAACGTGAAACGATTACATAAACTTAGCTAACATGCATTAGCTACCATGTTAACTCACGTTTTGTAGTCATTTTATATCAGATAAACGCTCCGGATGAATGAACACATGATGCAACACGATATTTAAAACCCCTGTTGATTATTAACAAGGCTAAATTAGGTTGTGTTACGTTAACTTACATGTATGGAGTCCAATTACGATCACACTAGCGGTCACTTCACCTTCAAATTGAAAGTACATGCGGGGAACTCGGTCACGTGGTGCATTTGTTATCGCGTGGCCACACGTTTTAACCAAGGCTTCTGGGAAATGTAGTAATGTAACACATAATAAGGAACACAGGAAAGAAAAGCCACAAGAAGTCATTCAAATTAGCATTAGCATTACAGTGTTCATTTATGGTAAGTCGCATATTTGATTAGGTAGTTTTTAAGGTTTAGGTGAGTAATAGTTAACTTTTACCTGGAAGCTCTATTGTGCTGAAAAACGTCTGTATTAACTAAAATTAAAACAGAGACTAACAGGTACAAGCTAAAGCTAAAATAAACTGTATAAAAGCAA
The DNA here is from genome assembly GCA_006937965.1 of Callopanchax toddi. Taxonomy (NCBI): domain Eukaryota; kingdom Metazoa; phylum Chordata; class Actinopteri; order Cyprinodontiformes; family Nothobranchiidae; genus Callopanchax; species Callopanchax toddi. The sequence continues at coordinate 2,476,500 of SSNR01000020.1, read as the reverse complement.
AAACAAACTAACGAAATAAATAATTGTTTTATTCTTTAAAACATTTATAACTATCACTGTTTTCATTGTGATGTTTTTAAGTCAAAGAGAACAAAACTAGCAATTTACAAATAAAGCCAAGTCTATCACATGAAAATAAATAAATCTTTGTTATGATGAGCAAATTTAACTGGTCTAAATTTGCCAGGTGCTTACATTTTTTACATAGTTGTAAACCTTACTAAAGGGATGTTCTATAGACCTTTATACATATTTTAGTAGTAACCATAACGAGTTATAGTGTGAAAAGCAAAAGTTAAGTAACTTATTAAGTGACCAGTTAAGATTTAAAACAACAGCTTTAAAATATATATATTTTAAAATCTAAACACACCAGTACACATGCAATAAATAAAATACACGAAATACATTGAAATATATTTTAATGTTGTTCCCATAGTTTGATTCTATGTATGGTACATACAATGGTAATGGTAAAAATTTGACAGATATTTTGTTATAAAATCCAGATTTGATGACCACCTTACATTCCACCTTGAGTAAGATAGTTTGTCCAATACTGTGCTAATTTATTTACATTAAGTGAAGGTGTGACTTGTAGCCCTAATGTAACTGGAGAGTTACTTTACAGTTTTCAGTGTTGTCTTGCTTTTTGTTTGAAATTCTTGGACTAAAGCATAATATTTTTTATTTATGTATCTGTTTTTGTTTTTATGTAACTAAAGGTAGTTTATGAATCTTGGGATCAGCACTTCCAGTCTCCTGGCCTGCCATCTATTTGTCAGTGCACCTGACTGTAATTGTCCTTAGAGGTGGTGGGCACACATGGAGGTGGCTTCCTGTGGCATTTTTGGATTGAACCTGACTGAGCCCCAGGAGCAATGACTCAACCACCATACATTTGTATCCTGGCACCAGGAAGCTGCCCCAGTCTTCATTTTTTGAAAAAGTTCTTCTTCAAAAAGGTATTGGAACCAGAAAAATGCGAGATGCTTCATCTGAGTTTGGAGTGAGTCATATTGAATTTTTTTTAACTTTTTTTCTTTTGAATGAAATAAATTTAAAAAAAAATTTAAGTACTGGTAATTTAAAAAAAAGGTTGATGAGTTTAATCTTGTTGTCTTGTTCACAAGTGGTGGTAGGACACAGAGAAAGATAGACCAGCAGATCAAGGCTTTGTCTGCATTACTTTGGTCTGCTGCCATAAAGGAGGTGAGCCAGAGGCGAAGCTCTTGGTGTACTACTCCTGAGTTCTACCCCCACCTAGGATCCTGAGACTTGGATCATCAGCAAAAGAACAAGACCCTGGTTACAAACTGATAAATTAGTTCTCTGTCCCTAAACTGCAAGAAAAAAATGACAGCACGGTTGTCCTGCAGCCCTGGTTTAGAAGTTCTTGCAGCTTGTTCTCAACACATCATTTGGGCAGACCTTGAGTAGTGTTCGACATCTATTGTGTGATATGAGGACTTCCAAGGAGTTCTGCACACTTGGGTTTCTCATGAAGGTAAGAATGTCCAAGCAGGCCAAAATTAATTTTGTCTTTGTTCTTGCCACCTTGGTTAAACTAACAAATGTTTCAGTTCTTGCAAAATACACAACAGCCATTAGGTGAGGAGCTCCATCATCCAAAGGAGCTTCAAGTAGAGCTGCTGCTCCCTCACATTGAAAGGTATCAGCTAAGATGGTTTGGTCATCTGATTAAGATGTCTCCAGGGTTTCCCAGGCATGTCCCACTGAGGAAACCCAGGACAAATCCAGAACATGCGAGACTGATTATATACTGTATCTTCTTTGGCCTTGGAATGCCTTAGGATCCTCCAGGAGGACCTGGACAGTGTCACTAGGGAGAAGGACATCTGGGTTCCTTGAATCTGTTGCTTTCATGACTTTGAATAAGTAGAAGAAAATTGATGGAAGGATGTTTGTTTCTCCTTTTAACTGTGTGGCCTACAATTCAGTTAACAGTCCTCTGCATTTGTTTGTCATGATGATTACAAAATATAAATTTAAAGCTGCACTCTGCAGTGTTGTAAACAAGCTAAGTATCGCTAGCTATTTTACAGAAACACGTCTCAGAACACTCACCCCTCCCATCAGGTATAATCCGTAGGCCAGCCTTCCCCCAGACATGGGACCGTACATTCTATGGATAGAGACCAGAACTTCAGCCGTAGAAACGTTCCCCCAGCTTTTCCTCTTTTCACCTCCAAACGTTTTTAGTTTTCTGCTAGCTGAAAATGTGTTTATTTTTTGGGACTCTGGTATTTTTTCCTAAAATGGAAGTGCTAACAGCCGGCTGTTTTTGTTCTCTCTCACTTCCGGGATGTTCTGCTGCAAAATGTGTCCGGGCGGATTAATGGCAGATCCAAGCAGTGTGGAAGTGCGGCAGACAGACAGCTGGATTGTCCAATCCTATCGTTCGGTCCGAACGACGTTGTTCGGACAACCACTTTATTGATTCTTTTGGGGGTTTTTAATCTCCACAATATAGCTATACTATGTTAGAACGTTGTTAAGTGGCATTAAAAAAAAGTTAAAAGCTACATTGTTTACCAAATGAACGAGTGCAGCTTTAATCTTAAAAGCACCAGCTGCAGAATTACATTTTATTTTGGCTGATACTGTGCATTTTACACAGCAGTGGCCTGGGAGTTTTGGGATCTGAAGAATATAAATGTTCTGTCTTATAGTGGGTTTGCGTGAGTTTTATGTCAGCTTAGCGTGTGTAGTCCATCAGTACAGCAAGGCAATGCGTAAGCAGAGGAACTGATTTTTTTACTCTAGTTTAAGGACCAGCTGTGTGCTACATAAATGAGCAAGTAAGCATTTTGTTTCTGGGTAACAGATTGAGACCTCCAGTTGAAACATGCACTACTGCAATGCTTCTTTGCTGTTCTTCTCACCTGAAGAGCCTCCTAAAATTAATGTAAATCTATCTTTTATTAAAAAGACTTTTGTTAATTTTAGGTTTAACTCAAATATTGTTTCTGTCTTTCTAATAGAAAACGGCCACCAGAATGGAGCAGAGGAGCTGAGCCACAGAACAAGTCCTAATCATCAGCTGACTTCTTGTACTGTATTTGGTGAGTGCTATAAAACACATTTTCTGATGATGTTGTAATCTGCATTGTACAATGTTACATTTCATCAGGCCAAATAAGCAAACATTTTCTGCTTCTGACTCACAAACTACCAGCAGCAAAACATTGTGACCTTGCAAATTAAAACAGAGTCTGAAAACACAAACAGCTTCAGCAGCCGTACCTTAATCTCTGTTCATTTTTAGTACCGTTGTGCATGTCTTTGATTAAATATTTATCTCACACTTTGCTTTTTCTGAGCTGAGGTTTATTCTTTATAGAATGCCTTCAATAACAATACTGACCACTTGCTCAAAGTCACATCTTTTTTATGTTTTGATATATCTTATCTTTCTTAACCTGACAAACAGGGACAAAGATTCTAGAATACAGTGCAGATGACTGGATTTTTTAAATGTCGGCAATATTCTATAATATGCTACCTTTAATCTAGGAGATAAGATTAAGTAAATCATAATCCTGCTAAGTTCAAACTATAACTACTGGACTGTTTTTTCTTTTTTCCTTTGAAGCTGAAGTTTTTATTCAAGGAGCTCTCTCAGTTCAAACTGAAAAGGGGGGGGTTCCAAGATTATAAAATAATTTCTTTATTTAAAGTACATTATTTATACAGGTTAACCTCATTGTCACATATAGTCTCAATTTCTAAAGGAACTGAATGAACTCCACAGACAATGAGCAGAAAGTCCTTTGTTTAGAGTTACTAGGATTTTAATGTCCTGGATGACTGAGAACCTTCACCATCAACAATGTAAACGTAAATCATACATGTGTCTGTCCCAACATCTTTAGAAACCACCCCATGAGGTCAAACTGGGGTGGCTGTGACACAGTGGAAGAGAAACCAGGGTTCAATCCCCAACACAAGCCTTGTGTTGAGGTATCCTTGGTCAGGAAGCTGAACCCTTCAGGTCTCCATGGAAAATAGGTTCTTAATCTCAATGGGATGTTATCTGATTCAATAAGGAGGATATGAACAAAAACAAACTAAAAATATAACTATGAGGTGCTTAGTGCTCTGAAGCAACTGCGCCTTAGGCCACAAACCTGTAAGAAGGATTTTCTTATGAATCTTGTTAGAATCCAGCAGCAAAGCCTCTTTTACAAATGTAAAACAAGGCACATCATTATGTTCCACATCCACAAAACCCTCCAGCTGGTTGGGAACATGGTTTGTAAACAAAGTGTCTACAACATATCTGTTGTTTGCATCCTGTCCCCTATCAACAGCTGTGTTTATTTTTAAAAGATGAAATCAGAACAGACTCACGTGAATAAGAAAACTGAAAACTGGGTTGTATTTGCAGTACACTGCACTACAAAACACATTTTTATTGGCTTTGTTACATATTCCATCATTTCTTTAAAACACTACAGTATTCAATTCAGTTTATTTATAAAGCGTCAGTTCATCAGTCCTCCCAAAGATCATCAATTTAATTCATATCTCTATTGGTCATCTGTTGACCCACAGTCCACCGGCTGGCTGCAAAAACTAGATACTTTTATTTAAAGACACTTTTTTTGATTTATTAATTAAACCATGCAAGTTACTGAAATGAAAGTACATTTTGAAGTCACAAGGGGCTGAAGCCTATGTAGGACAACCTCTGAGACAGCATGCAACTGCACAGTTTGGATAACAAGAATATAATTAAGAGTGCCATTCTATGTTTTTAGCAACCTTTCTTTTGATATTATATAAACTCAAAATGAAAATGCTTGATTTCGAGGGGAAGGTTGTAATCTACAAGCATTTCTAATGTTTACATCTCTTCTTGCTTCAGGTACAAGTAGCACAATGGGAATAAACTATATACAGTATAACGATGCCAGCAATTCATCACAGCCACTGTCAAATTCCTCTAAATGAATCCCTCTTTTCTGTCACATTATGTAACATCATTCTTACATTTATCAAACTTGTCAGCTTGCAATGAATCATCTCAGTCCTCCTTAAAATACAAAACTCTTTCTTATACTGTACTTTACACTGTACTACTCAATAACATGTTGTGTTTTCTCTAACTGATGTTCTGTGTGCAAACAACCAACCAAGGCGTTGGCTCTGAGCCACCAGCGTACTGTATGTACAGCATCAGGTAACACAGCACAGGGTTTAATTACATCCGTGGCAGAGATGGCCCTGACTGAACCTGTCTCTGCACACACTGACAGATGTCTAGTTCACATGACATTAATTCTGATCCCCTCCACATGCTCATGCACTCACCATTGTCCTTAGTATCACCATGAGCTGGACCTTGTCTCTGTGACGATGGCCTGATTCATGTGAGAATGGTTACTGAATAGTTGATGAGCTGTGAAAAAAAGGAAAGAAGTGCAAGGGGTTGGGTGGGGGCAAAAATAGAGAGAGGCAGTCAGAGAGGAGGGAGGGAAAGGAGGGACTGAGCAGAAAGGCGGGTATCCTCTCACCTCACTCCACACAGCTTCAGTGAGGTTCGGAGGTTTGACGTAAAACTGCCTGGTGACCAAGAAGAAGAGAGGTCAGGACTCATCCTGAGAAGAGGGAGCAGCAGTGGGAGGATGGCCTGTGCTCTCAGCTGATTAGAGGAAACTAAGGCTCGCCATGGAGAAACTAAAAGGTCCCACCACTGGATTCTCTAAAGCCACCTGTGGATGGAGAGCTCTGCTTCTCCCACAGCTCAACAGACAGTCTCTGTACGTGTACGGCAGCGAGATAGCTGTGGAGAAGGAGTGCATCCGTCAGCTGGAGAGCGGAGTGTTCGTCATTCACCCCTTCAGCCCCATGAGGTATTTAAAAAACTAACTCAATCAGGTCAGTCTATAGATCACATTTAATAGGTCAATTATGTTATCCCAAAAAAGTCAGCAAACAATTTAATTATTGAGCTTAAACATTTGGCTGGTGTATAAATGTGGCATATGTTAGTGTAGAAGGGAAGATAATCATTCATGATTTTAGAGAAAGGTTAGTAATAAAGGTTAAAGAATTGACTGCACAAAACATGTTCAGATTTGTGTTTCGTGTACATGTTCATTATTAATGTTCATGATTTTATTAGGCTAAATATAAAAACCACAAAAAAAGAAACCAAAAGGTGTCGGCTGCAGCCTGGACTCTGGACGCCTAGCCTTCGTACAGGTAGAGGAATGAGTCGAGAATTGTTCAGGAAAAAAAGGTTTTGAGCAATTCAACTCACTGATTGAGAAACAGACAAAACTAAGGAATTATTTATTTTCTGCCTTATATTCCTGCTATATTTATTACTATAATAATAATAATAACATACTTTGTGCAGCTTTTTCTAAACATATGGTACAAAATACTTTGGCAGGTGAAAAACATCATAAAATCCACATTCCATAAGTTTGTTATCTTTATCATTTTCACCACATTTCTGTTTTCTTAATACCTATTCAATGTAAGGAGAGCAGTCCAGCTTTAGTTTCTTATTTATTTATTTTGCCTTCTAATTTATAAAATATTTATTCCATATTGAAATTTGAATTAACTACCTTTAAACATTGTTAAAAACAAACCTTGTCTCCATCATATCAGCATTTTTACACTTCTGATTTCATGGTTGAATGAGACATTAAGTATAAAATATAAAGTACATGCAAAAAACAACAAAGTGAAAGTGACAAGTGCTGGAATTTTTGGTATTAAACTCTTTTAGGATGAGACAGAAATATTAGAAGGCTAAAAATTAATAGCAAGTGGCTTCTTTAAGGAGCACAATTTCAAAGTTGTCTTTTTGCCTTATCGGTGCGGTATAGTTGCTATTAGTGTGTAAGGTGATCATCTGGAGTGAAAACAGAGAGGGAATGAAACAATTAGGATCAGAGCGCTGTTATTTGAGCCAGGCAATTGAAGCCTGCCTGACGAGATGCACAGTTACATTATCAGAGTATTTAGTGTGCGTAAGTCCTCTTGCCTTACCGTCTGTCGCTGAACTGTCTAATGAGATCTCTGACAGATAAACTGACTTTCCACTACAACATAATCTGAGCGGTGCTCAAAGGTCATTCATGCTGACCAGTTTAGGTTTTTTGTTCTTCTTCTGCAGGAGTTACTACATCATGTGCATGATGGCCATCACGTTTCTGAATCTGATTGGAATTCCCATGGAGATAGCATTTATGGACGGCAACAGTGGACTGGCCTGGGAAAGTTTTAATGTGTTCTCAGACACCTTGTTTCTGATAGATGTGGTTCTGAACTTCAGAATGGGTATCATAACAGAGGACGCGGAGGTGAGAGTGGCCGTGCTCTATTTTCAGACACAATCTGGGGAGATGATAATCCCTTCATACAATCCATCTCTGTCCCATCTGTAATCTACTCAATACACCAAAGGCTAGATTATCCTCCCACTGAGCTCCATCCAGGATATGGTCAACATTGGCACCTGCTGTGAGATTTTATAACAGGGATTTTGGTGTTTTGGTTAAATGACTATATAACATTTCCAATTATTCAGGCTACATCCTATTTACTTCCACTGACTCGTCAAATTCTTAATAATCACAAATGACCCATCTGTGCTGTTGTCCGCACAAACATCTGGTTTTGACTTATTCTATTTTAGTCTGCAGATTTAAATTTAAGTGTTTCAGCAACACCATCAAATGAATTTCAACTTTATTTCTTGGATTATGAGTGCAGCATTAAATAATTCCTAATTCAGCTGTTTCTGTGTGTCTGTTCTCTGTTTCAGGAAGCTATTTTAGATATCAAGAGGATCCGAGTCAGTTACCTGAGGACATGGTTCATACCAGACATCATTGCAGCTTTCCCAATTGGATATATTCTCCTGTTTGCGGTGAAAACAAAGATGAAACTGTAAAAATTATGTGAAAAATGCACTGAAGCAATAATGCATTTACTTTATTATTATTTGTGAGGGTTTATTATTACAGCCAAAGTGTGAAGTCTCACTTTAAAAAAAAGCAGCAGCAAAAAATGGAAACCAATAAAGTAACCATGCAATATACTGTATATAGGTTAAAATGTCTAATGATGATTATCAAATCAATGTAATTGCAGATAAAAATTACATTTATATTTTAATTTGTAGGACCTACATTACCACAATGACGACAACCCATCCAAGACCAACAAAATGATGAGGATCTTGATGTTCGTGCGGATCCTCAGCCTGATCCGGCTGGCTCGAGTGTCCAGACTGGTCAGGTTCTTCAACGAAGTGGAGAAAGTAAGGTTGAGCTCATCTCTGCACTTAGCTTCAGTGACCGTCTGACTTTTATCACTGAACAGTAAGGACATTTAATAGGAGCTAAATATCACCATTGCTTTATCCTGGCTGACATTGCAGCAGTAGGCTCAAACAAGACATTCCTGAAAACATCCAGTTGTGTTTTTGTTTTTAGCGCTAGATGTTTCCTGGCGCTTGTTTGTGATTAACCAGCAGCAGTAGTTTAAAAATAATAATTATTAGGTGTAATGCTGTTTTCTTAGGGGTCCTGTGTGGTTTTAGTTGTTAACAGAAAACATTGCTTTGTTCTTTTTGTTCAGACTAATTTAGCCTTTGAGCAGTGGCGGTTCTAGACCAACATTAGAGGGGGGGCCAGGCTTGGTCCAACTGCTTTTTTAGAGGGGCACAATCTAAAAAACTCAGCACTTAGCAGGGGCCTCAGGGGGGCCAAGCTTGTTGTCAGGGGGCCCGGGACCCCCCTGCCCCCCCCCTAGAACCGCCCCTGCCTTTGAGACATAGTTCTAGTTTTCTTACACAGTTCATCTTTATGTCCTTGTTTTTAGTTAGTTTTTTTTTTTGCTTCCCATCCTCTTGATGTTCCCAGAATCTTTCTCCTTGCTCCATCTCACTTCTCATCTCACCTGCTTCTTATTCTCAATTAAAAATACCTGCATCAACATTTTTACTTCCCCTCAGTCAGTATTTAAACTCTCAACTTTTTGACAGTTTTGCTACATTTTTTAATCTATTGTCAGTTTCTGTTTCATGTTTTTAATAAATCTTTATCCTCTGTCTAGGTCTGCCAACTAGGTCCAGAAGTAATAAAACACCAAAGAGTTTTATTACTTCTGAGCTTCTCTGCTCAAAGTATGTGTTGAACGTCACACTGTATCTCTGCCTTAATTAAGGCAGAGTCTTAATAATAGTAGTAAGTCTTAATTACTGAGACTTTGAACAACTCAGACATAACCTAAAAGATTCATATAGAGCAGGAACACAAACCAATTACTGAATTAATGTACCGGTAATTGGTATAGATTAAAGCAGCAATCTGGAGGATTTCATCAAGAGAGCAGTTTTTGAATCTAGCGTCCAAAGGCTCCTCCTCAAAACATCTCGACACGCACGTCCGGTCGCGTGTGCGCGCGTGCACACGGCACATATACGTTGCGGGCATGAACTGTACAGCTCAATGTGTTAGGGTTTAATCACTCACAGTTCACAACTCTTATTCCAACACTACGAGGGTCTGATGAGCCCTCTCTGTCCCTGCTGCTTCTGATATTAGCTCTGTTAGCAGAGAGCTGCTGCTGGACTCTGAAGCTGAACTTGACTCGGCCCTGGATGAACTTTGTGACCAAAATAAACGCGTAATCCTGTCAAGCCTTGCCATTCTGTNAGGTGAAAGGTTTAAAAATAAAAATAAATCCATCTTTAGCTGGAGAATGGGTAGGTTTTTAGTAGAAATGAGCCGTGAGGCTGAGATGCAAACAGAGAAACACACGGAGCGTCCTGTACGACAGCGCCCCCTACTGGTACAGGTTTGGTCGATGCGCGTGCATGTTGAGAGAATGCAGACCTTTGAATTTCATTGGCTAAAAAATGTCAGCAGCAAGAAATAATGGAAAGGGGGCTCTAGGAGGAAGGAGGGTCTTCATCAGAATGACAGATGTTGTGGAACTCAACCCATAGATCATAGTTTAGACCTGAAATATCATTTAAAACATTTAGAGAACTTTGATACATAGAAAAATGCTCCAGATTGCCGCTTTAAGTAACACATGTGGATGATAATGTTATAGCTCTATTTATCAGCTGTGAATGTCCATCACTATTTACAGTGAAAACTACAGCATGAATGGGCTGCAACTAATTGTAGATACAAGGTTACAAGAAAGTAAGAAAAGATTAGTTTTGGATTTACACTGATTTGGTACTCATGATGACAGTTCTGCATTTGTTGAAACTGCAAATAAATTAAAACCTTTACTCAACATTCCTGTGAATTTCATACAGTTTTCTGGTCTCTTTGGAATTTTGGAAATTCCGTCTTAAATAGCGTTTGCAGTTTGTCACTGCAGTCCAGTGAGATCCTGACTTTAAATGACTCCAGTTGTGTCTGTGAGCAGTTTTCCACCATGGCAGAGTTAATGAATAATTTAAGGTGTTAATTAAACTGTTTGGATAATCTGACTAAACTGTAAGTTTGCTCACAGCCCATCTGGTCATCATGTTTCCTGCCTGATTGGACTTGGCTGTAATAATGTGGTCATTTAAATCCAATTATAATAAACCTAGACATTGTAATGATAAGTTATATAAAAACTGTAAATCTTCCTGCTACTTCAGCATGTTTTCTCTCAGACTGTTTCCACAGAAGCTGATTAAATATTTTGAGTCTTTGCTGCCATACAGTATTGCTGTAATTTCTCAGTTAGAAGAAAACATCTAGACTTGAGCCTTTCTGCTGTGACTGTAATGTACGTTTCTTGTCATTTCCTCGTGGCAGGTGTCAAATGCAAACCTCGAGGTGGTCCGCCTGTTCTTTCGCATCTTGTCGCTCTTCATGATGATTTTTTTGCTGTGTCACTGGAATGGATGCATCCAGTACTTTGTCCCCATGCTGGAGGAGTTCCCAAGCGACTGTTGGGTCCGGAATGAAAACCTGATGGTAGAGTGCATAAAACATAAGAGTAGAGACTGGTATGATGATTGATGTAACCAGCTCACTTTGTTTTATTGTTTTGTAGAAAATTCCCAGTGATTTTAGTAACAGATTATGATAAATTATTAGCTGGAGAAACTCCTCTGTGGTTCCTGAGCAGTTTTAGAGGAAAGTAACCTGCTAAATGTATATTTTTTCCAGAACTCCACGGTCATTGTAAAATACTCTTGGGGAGTTTTTCGAGCTCTCTCCCAGATGATTGCTCTCTCGTACGGCTCTATGGATGCTCCAACAAGTAAGAATTGTTCTTTTCTTACTGAGACTTTTTTTAATTAGAGCTTCTCTCTAGAGTGTAAACTGCTAGTAAACAGCTGAAGCTGTGTGAACTGTTGCTTTGTGCTTCAGATTACATTGAGATGTGGATCGTCATGGTCAGCATGGTGTCTGGCTGCATGATGTACACCATCCTCGTGGCTAACGCTACAACCATGATTGCCAACCTCGACCCGGCAGCCAAGGAATACAAGAGCAAGGTCCTCATGGGTGACACTTAGAGTCTTAATTAGCTGAACTCAACCTTACAAAAATAAATTAAGATTAGCAACTGTACCTAACCTCAGTAGATGTTTAGCTATATTCTATTTTGTAAGTACTGACTCTCAACAGATGAGTCGTCTGGAGCACTACATGACCTTCATGAAGCTCCCGCCAGAGTTGCAGCTTCGTATCAGTAACTACTACCAGGCGCGCTACGGGGGGAAGTGGTTTGATGAGAAGTACGTCATGGACACAGTTTCTTCTTCACTCAAAGAGGTACAGCTGTGCTTTGCTGGTTTTATTTTCATGCTTGCTGATATTGATACTTGCATGAATCATTTTAGCTGAACAGCTAAATTTCTAAAGATTTTGTGTTGTTGTTGGTATAAAGAGTCTCATGTCCTGATCTAAATGCAGCAGTAATAAAATTACTGCTCACATTCACTAGTGTTTGTTCAGTTGACTCAGTGTTACTCTTTTATATTCAGATCTAAATATGCATCTTAAATAAACTAAGTTTATAAATGTTTGTATTGTTTTTCAGCAAATCCTTTCGGTGATGTGCAGCCGGCTGCTGAGAAACGTGCCAATGTTTCAGAACAGAGATGAGAACTTTATCAGCGACATCCACCTCAAACTGAATTATGAGGTTTTCCAGGAGGGAGACGTCATCGTTCGTCAGAACGTCCCAGGTGATCGAATGTTCTTCATCGATCACGGCCAGGTTCTCATGGAGTCTGATTCCTACGAGAGGGAGCTGTGTGATGGAGACTTCTTTGGAGGTAGGTTGAATTTATTCCATTCAATTTAAAAGTACTGGTGTTTTAAAAACAATGAAACTTAGTGATACTATCACCTGTTTAACTTTATAAAGAATGTGTTTTAACTGCTGGTTGGGGGAGATTGCTGTGTTTGGTTTTGGAGTATGTTAAGTAGCACAAAGTTTTTTCTTTTGAGTTTTTATCATTTTACACTTCTCAATCATACCTTAAACCAGGTTCACTTTGTGTTCTTCAGTGACAGGATCAGAACAGCTGTTTTAACTCTCTCACAACCAAAGAGGATCTACAAAAAACTTAGAGCAGTGTCAGAAAGGCTGTGCCATCTGACTGCTGCAAATCTTTTTCCCAGCCATGAGTGTGTGTCCACATGCATTTCTTGTCCTCACTTTCCCCTTCTTTCTAGAGTCTAATAATAAGAATATTATTGGCAGTGGATGCTTTTCATTTGTTCATAGACTGACATCACTGTCAGATGTTTGTGATACACGTCTACTGTAGCAAGAAGTTACATGGCTGGTTTTCATATTTTATAATATTAAGACTGCACAATATGATGTGGCAGTCCTTTTTGACAACCCAAAATAACACAGTTATAAAAGTTAGTTATATTTTGGGAGCAAATATAAGCAGAATAGTTTCTAAGGAAGGTCTTGTGTTAAAGCGGCTCTCTGGATTATTTTTCTATGTATCAAAGTTTTCTAAATGTTTTAAATGATATTTCAGGTCTAAACTATGATCTATGGGTTGAGTTCCACAACATCTGTCGTTCTGATGAAGACCCTCCTTCCTCCTAGAGACCCCTTTCCATTTTTTCTTGCCGCCAACATTTTTCAGCCAATGAAATTCAAAGGTCTGCATTCTCTCAACATGCACGCGCATCGACCAAACCTGTACCAGTAGGGGGCGCTGTCGTACAGGACGCTCCGTGTGTTTCTCTGTTTACCGTCTCGTTCACTGAGGACTCACAGCTCATTTCTACTAAAAACCTACCCATTCTCCAGCTAAAGATGTATTTATTTTTATTTTTAAACCTTTCACCTCACAGAATGGCAAGGCTTGACAGGATTATGCATTTATTTTGGTCAGAAAGTTCATCCAGGGCCGAGTCAAGTTCAGCTTCAGAGTCCAGCAGCAGCTCTCTGCTAACAGAGCTAATATCAGAAGCAGCAGGGACAGAGAGGGCTCATCAGACCCTCGTAGTGTTGGAATAAGATTGTAAACTGTGAGTGATTAAACCCTACACATTGAGCTGTTCAGCTTATGCCCGAAGTATATGCGCTGTGTGCACGCGCGCACACGCGACCGGACGCGCGTGTCGAGGTGTTTTGAGGACGCTAGCCTTTGGACGCTAGATTCAAAAACTGCTCTCTTGCTGAAATAATCCAGAGTGCGGCTTTAATGTGTCAGTATGCAGTAAGACTAGATCTGGTTACTTGCATCCCTCAAACACTCAATGGTGATTTTTTTAAACCATTCAGACAGATATGTTGAGGTCATAGTCAAAATTTTGTGTCGGCATATTCAGTTGTTCCTGGAAGAGAAGCTGACTCTGTAACAAATTAGAAAAAAATCATTTGGACACAATCTGCATTCATAAAACAAAGGTTTTGCTTTTGTACCATGTGGTTTCATGGAGCTAAAACAGGATCTCCTGTTTGTTCTTAACTTCAGACAGTTTGTCCTCTGTGTCGTCTGATCAGTTGTTTACCCTCCCAGCATCAGGTAAAGCTGAGGTGAAACAGTCAGGACAGTGAGGACACAGAAACATGCTCGTTTAAAAACAGTTGTGGACAACAGAGTGTAATAGTTAGTTGACTGAGTTAACTATAGCTATAGTTAACCATAAGTAAGTTAAATAACAAACAAATATGGACTTTGTCTAATGGTGAATTGGTGCAGAAGGGTTCACTTCACACATTATAACACATGCAAGAAGAAAAACATAAATAAATGGCAATTAGAAAACCAGCATTTTGTTGTATTTTGTCCTAATCTTAAACTGTTTGATAAAAAGGTATTTTTGAGCTTTTTGACACATAATGCTCTCCAAACAGACCAATGGGTCCTTGTATCTATCTTGGATTTGACTGATTAAACCTTTTCTAAGGTGCAGCCTTACTTTCTGGTGCAAAACGCTGCTGCAAGGTTCTTAAACACAAACAGACATACCATACCACCCCAGTTCTGGCGCGGCTCCATTGGCTATCTGTGCTTTTTAGGGTGCGTTTTAAGATCCTGCTCTTTGTTTTTAAAGCCCTGAATGGTCTTGCACCATCCTACCTGTCCGACATGCTTACGCCCTATGTGCCAGTGCGCTCTCTGAGGTCTGCTGACTGCTTGCTACTTCGTACACATACGATAAACTACAAAGCGGAGCAGGCTATGTGGTCCCATCCTCTGGAATGCACTGCCCATTACCATCCGCCAGTCGTCATCCATCACAGTCTTCAAATCACGGTTAAAAACCCACTGCTGGATAGATACTCTCTTTTATTTGGCTTTTAATCTTAATGTTTTTTAGGTGTTTTAAACTGTATTTATTGATTGTTTTTATTGTGTTTTTGCTTGGTCTCTGTATGTTTTTTTGTGATGTGCAGTGCTTTGGTCAGCTCACACGCTGTGTTTAAATGCGCTTTTTATAAATAAATTTGGTATGCTATGGTTTCTGTTTGACAGGTCGATCACCCACTAACATTCTCCATGATGAATGAAATTCAAACATCAGAAAGAAAGAGAACAAACAGAATGCTTCTTTGACTTTTGGTTATTTAACTCCTTGTTTTTTAGGTCAGCACATGTCCCAATCCTTTTGGCATCAGAGCCTTTAGAAGGAAGCAGTCTTCCACTAATGACTCAGCAGCGTCTGGTCATTTCATTCGGGATTAATTGTCAGAGCTCATCCCCATCATTAAGGTTTACTTGCTCATTAAATACAGTCTTTTTTCTGCGTCTACAGAGACATGTGTGCTGACCAAAGGCAAACATCTGGCCACAGTGAAGGCGCTGACGGACTGCCAGTGCTTCTCTCTGTCCTGGGACGACTTTCAGGACACACTCGAGGGCTTCCCAGATATAAAGAAGGACTTAGAAAAAATCATTCAGCTCAACTCTGATGGAGGACTTGTGTGAGATCAAAAACAGTACTCTGTGTCTTTATGAAAAGGACAGTATCTATGCATTTTCAGGGCATTATAGAAGGTTATATGAACAGCAGTGAATTTTTTAACACTAATAAAAGTTGCACACTTATAAGAGCTATTTTTTTTTCACTTTGCAATGTGATTCCTCATTTATCGTTAAATTAAATTAAGACCTGAACTCTAAACATGTTACAAAAGGCTAGACCTTCATGGGCAATTCTAGTTTCTCTCAAATACTAGGAAGCCTAAAGCACAAAGCTGTATCAGCACCAAAGACAGTTCTGATTGCACTCATTATCTTGAGTTTGAGGGGGGAAACACTCTGGCTTCTTTATTTCTCTGAAACTGTCACAGTTGTCTTTTCTGAAGCTGAATTTAAAGACTGCTCCTGTCAAATGCAAACTAGAGGCAACTCAGTCACCAAAGGAAAAATTATTATTATTTTTTTACTTTTCTAGAAACCATGGATGTGTTGTCATGTTGCTACAGAGACATGCACCCTCAACATGTTTATGCCAAAACAATCAGGGATGTTTTATGAGTTATGTTTTGAAAAGATTAAGTTTTGTGCCAAACTGTAATTGTTTTTCCTAGACTTAACTAAAATATTGTCTTCCCTTGACTTGATCAAATCTTTTTCTAGTAAATATGAACACTAAACAGTGAGAAGGAACAAAAACATACAGTAAGTAGATCATTGCCTGCTGCCTTTTAAACTAAGATTATGTTGAGAAAACATCTGTTTTGGTCAAACCTTAAAACTAATACTCCATTGCCACTGGGTCACTTTGATTTGGTGTTTGCACTGATGTGTTTGAATGTTAACATATTAGAAATCACAGGAAGAATCTGGTCAGTCTGGCTAATAGAACAAATGGTCAAACTTTTCCAGGACAGAGTGCTTGTTATTTTTTAAATACTGGTAAGAAATTGGATGTTCATTATTGTATACCACCATATGAAGAAATATTATTTCAGATTCTTGTGTCCAGGATCTCATTCTTTCTGTTACAATCCAAATCTCCTTGTAAAGGTTGGACCATACAGAACAATACATAGAGCTTTGCCTTTCAGCTCTGCTCCTTCTTCCAGTTACTTTTGTCCTTTTGCTCTCGTAGAGCACGTCCCAAAATCTTTTTGCATCACTGAATGATTTTTTGTGCAGGACCATTTTTCTACAGGCCACTGGAGAAGTGGATAACTCTAATAAATGAAGGGATTCACAAGAAACATTTAGATTTAAATCATCCATGGTTTCTAAAAATGTAAAATTTACAAAATCAGCTGAGAAAGCAGGTTCTGCAAATCACATCAATTTCATAATTTATAACTTGTTTATGTCTCTGTTCTTTTTATTTTAGCTTTTTAACAAACAATCTGAGGTTTTTGTTGACTTCAGAGGCCTTAAAAATGTTTCCAAATCTTGTTGTCATGACAGAGCTGAAGCTGATTATGACACATCTGTCATCCTTTAAAAATAATCTCAGAAAATTACACAACCTTTTCTTTTTCTTTTCTTTATTTAAGCAATAACAAAGATCTAATGTTCTACTGAGGGTTCAATGGAAATATCCTGCAGTTGGTAGTTGGTAATGTTTGATGCATTCAAATAGAATAATTCATTTGTTTTTCTATTTGTTCAATGGTTCATTCAGCAGCATATATAAACTTTTGTTTTCCTAAATTAAAGTAACAGCAATAAAACTTAAATAAATGTGTTCTTGTTAGAGCAGAAAAAAATACAACTTGTTTTTAACTTATGAACATTCATGTTTATAAGTAATAAGTTTTTTCTAACAAGGCCAGATTCTTGACTTTAGACACATATAAAAAGTTACAGTTCAAGTTAAAGTTTTACTGTGTTCTTCTCCCAAAATAAGCCCTGAACTCCTGTGGACTGTGCAAAAACTTTTTTTATTTTTAAATATTTTTTAAAGTATATTACATGATCTATGAGGGCAAAATGTATATTTTTATCTTATTTTTTGCAATTAAGTGAAAGCCTTTCTATGAATGCATTTATGCACACAGACCTTAAAAAGAGCCCTATACAAACAAATGCCTCACTCAGCACTAACTTTAAGCAGATATTTCTTTAGCATCAACATTAATCCAGTGAGTTTAGCTCCATCATGCTCTTAAGCTTCTGATTAAGTGGGCTCTGGACTGATTTGAGTTTCTAGGATGGAAATGCTTCTTTACAGCAGTAAATGATGTCAAAAGCACTGTGAACAAAAATGTGTTTTTCTTCCATATCTATGCTTTAAAGTTTAAATAATGCTCATTGAGTAAATGAGTCCATCTGTCTGATCCCCTTCAGCCAAACACCCAGATTCCGCCTGCTGTAATGACCCACTTTTAGAGGAATTAGACCTTAACAATCACAGGTCTATTTCACATGTGTGAACATTTCTATAATTATCTTTAAATAATGAATCTCTTTATGATCTTTGTTGGGTCAACACACATCATGGACAGGACTCATGTTTTGCATATCTTTCTGTACAGATTTAGATGAAAAGCCTGAACTGTTCAGCACTGTTGCTCTGCTTTTGTGGAGGAAAAACATTTGTTGCTGTGTTGGCAAAAGGGATTTGCCAACTCAGCTCACTAGAAAGACAACAGTGGGTTGGCGCTCCACAGAGCTAAATATTCTATTTGCTTTCAGACCCAGATGATAGATACACCGTGTTCCATTCTCCATAGGACCTGAATGTTTTTCTGTCATATTTATCTTTTTGGTCTGGAAACTGTAATCTTGAACATCTGTGTTTTCCTCACTGTGTTTCTTGTTTTTGGGGGAGTCTATATATTTGCATTATTTTGATGAAAATTACATTCAAACTAGCTCTTCTTCTTTACCTATACTGTCATTCAGCCTTAATTTAATCAATTAAAAAAGAAATGTCTAATGAGGGTCTTACCAATTTAATTCTATAGCATCTCATGTAATAAAGCTTCAGCTTTAAAGATCTTTTTAAAAATATTGAATTTGTCTTTGTCCTTTTTCAATCTTTTGACTTTGTGTTGGTGTACTTTGTGAAAGACATACAGATATGTTCTGTATTTATCTCTGTGAGGACACCTTTAATTCCTTAATCCTTCAGTCTTAATTTAACGGTTTAGAACAAGCTTAAAGTTAGAGAATGTGTCCCTGTGAGGATTTTTATAATGACAAAATACACAAAATGCATGAGAGTGCATTTGCATAGAGGAAGTTATTTCACCTTAAGCCCGAGTTTCTTTGCATAATGACTTGTCAGAAGGACACAAAAAGTTTTAATGATCCCTGTGGGGAAACTACACAACCTCACCCCACCACCCTGAGTGCTGCATCATTACTGACCTTGATGCAGTCATGCAGAACTGCCTCACCTCTCCGTGTTTAGGCTGCCGGCTCATTATGACCTCCTCTAGGAGTGTGGGTTGTTCTATCAGCTCCACTACTCCCATTAGATTGTTGCAGTCTTTACTCGATCCTGCAGGAACACCTCCACCTAATGATGTTGGACTCTCACTTGGAACAAGCTCAAGATAAGAATTTTATCTTTACATTAGGAGATGTTTTTCATCTTGGCAATAAGCAGATCACTGGCTATTTAGTTTAAGATACTTTAAATTAAAACTTCCTTAAATAAAGAAGCAAATGTTAAATGACTGCTTGTAGCTGTTATTTCTGTCTGTGCAATATGGCAGTAAAGAGCTCATACACAAACGGGTGTCCTTTCACTCGGGTAAGACAAATACAGGGGGACACAAATGGGATGGACCCAAAAATATACAGTATATAACATCTATTTGTGTATATATATATATATATATATATATATATATATATATATATATATATATATATATATATATATATATATATATATGTGTGTGTGTGTGTGTGTGTGTGTGTGTGTGTGTGTGTGTGTGTGCGTGCGTGCGTGCGTGTGTGTGTGTGTGTGTATTTTTTAAGAAATGAAGCAATCTTCTATACATTGCTAAAGCATGAAAGTAATAAAAAGACAAGGTGGTGTGTGAAGGCATGTTGTCAAGACTTAAAAGGTGAAAAAAAGCTTAAAACTGAGGATAGGAAAAAGATCACAAAACTAAAATGCATGGATTTATTAAATAACCCTTAAGGCAAGTGGCCATATATATATATATATAAATTTTAAGTTAAAGAGTATAAATTGTCACAAAAGGGAACTATAGAACTAAACAAAATAAATTTTAAAAACTCTGACACAGTAAAGTAAAATGCAATTGTTTAAAAACAAGTTAACTAAATAAATTTTTTATTAATAAAAGAAAAAGAAAAAACACAGAAAATTAAAACTTGAAAATACAAATGTTACAAAAAGAAACTAAATTAAATAAAATGTAAAAATAAAAAGTACAAAAGTTGGAATATTAAAGCATCAACCATTGAGTATTATTGAGGGTTATTAAAAAGACGTTTTCTAAAGTGTTTTCTTTTTTGATTATTTATTTTTTATATATTGAAAAAAACTTATTTTTTTAACATTTATACTTTTACGTTTTAAATTTTCGGTTTTTTATCTATTGCATTTATTTAGTTTCCTTTTTTGAATGATTGTACTGTTTAACCTTTGAATTTCGTTTTTTCTTTTTTATTAAATAAAAAGTTTAAAGTATTGTCAAACGGAAACAAATCAGTAATGACGATTAACAGTTTTGCCTATAGGGGGCAATATTACAGATAATGCTAGTTCATTTAACAGAAGAAGAAGAAAGCTTTTCCTGTTAAACCGGAAAAGGCGCCAAAATCGACTATTTTCCGCACAGCTTTTCAACATTTTAGATCAATTAAATAAGAGAGGGATCGTTTGAATACTTTTTGGACGTAAAAGATGAACCCAACATCAGAATTCTTTTCCAAACTGAGGAAGTTGGCTGTTACTTTGGAAACAGAAACTGAGAGACTCGAACGCGTCTTTGCGAGCCGCAGTGAGGACAGTGACTCAGGTGAGACAAGCTCACTTTTTATTTTTTTCCAGATAAAACATATTTTCTTTCCATGTCTTTTCGTATGGATCAAATATGAGTTTATTTTGTTTCAGAAACCACAGTCAGAGCGATGCGAGCTTATCACGAACTGAACTGTGAAGTCGGCAGTCTGAAGGTTTTTTCTTTGTTACATCTGATCATTATTGAAGTTACTCCTGTTCTAAATGTGGAGCACTCTAATGTTTACATAATGTGAGAGGACGATGTTAAAATGATGTTAAAAAATAAAGGGCTGTTTTATAATCTAATGATATCTAAATATAATTTATTGTTCCACAAAATATGACAATCGGTGATTAGTATTTATCACTAATTATAACACATAAAGATAATTTCTCTTTCAACTACTTGGTTAAAAATAAATGTTAAAAGGTGCCCCAAATACACAAACATTTTTTTTCTATCTGATCTTTCTTTCTTTCTTGACTTACTTCATTTTATTTCTACATCTAAAATACTTTTACCCAGTAAAAGAACTGGTGCATGAGCTCAAACCTACCCAGTTTGTGTGCTACAACATAAACTTTTTTCATGTGTTTGATACTAAAAATAAATGATGAACACTAAAGGCAAAAGTCTTGAAAATGACTATAAATAATAGGAGTGGTGTTTTTTATTATACACTTTAAATTTATGACCTTTTAATCTTCTGCCCTGTCACCTAGGAGCATATCCAGGATCAGTTGACAGAACAAAAAGAACAAGAGGCCAACCTGAATGACTTTATTAAGGCCTACAGAGTGATGGAACAGAAGGTTTCTAAAGACATCCAGGCAGTCAGGACTCACCTAGAAAAATATGGTTACCGAGCTCCCGCTGACCTCCAGGGACCAGGCAGTAAGTAACTGCGTAAACTCATTTGTTTTTGGTACTAACAATCCACAAGGTGCCATTGGAAGTTAGCTTTAAATGTACCTATCTCCTACACAGTGGTGAAAAATCAGGAGACAGGGGCTAAAAAGGTAGCGGAGGAGGATGAACTCAGCTCAGCAGCTGGTGAAGATGGAGGCCAGGAGAAGAATGAAGAGACTCACTGTTCATCACCTCCAAAAATAGAGCATGTCTTCAATGAAGTGATGCAAACCCCTCAGCTCTCAGATTTTGGTTTGTCTGAGATACAGCTCAAGAGAGCTCTGGCTGGGGCAGAGTGGTGCTCTGAAGTACCTCCTATGCCCGAGCTGAATCTCCCACAACCCTCCCTGAACACACCCGTTTTGCCTCCCATGCCCATAACTCCAAAATGCGCCCTGCTGATGGACGACAAGGAGCTTCAAACACCACAGATGCACGACTTTGGCATCTCAGAGCACACGATGTGTCTGAACAATGACTTCACTATGGAGCTCTTCCAGAAGAATGTTGAGAAGACTCGGAGGTATAGCAAGTTTATTACATAATGTAAAGGTGTCTATTGATACTGAGCCCTACTGGTCACAAACAGGGTTTGTAGCTTCACTGCTACACATCTCAGTTCATAATTTTTTTTAGTTTTGTTGCTACATGAGTATTTTTCCTCTACAGACCACCAGAAGACACCACTGTGCCAGCAGTGAACTCTGTAATGGAGGATTTGCAGGCCGCAGGTATGAAACTACTGAAATTTTATTGTAACTTCATGGTGCTTGTCTACAAACTCTGCAGATTTCTTCTTGTTGTGGAGTTGAAGTACAAACCTTTGTCCTGGTGTCAGTGGTTTAATCTCTTTTTAGATGATTTCTCATTTACATACTTCTGAATCCTTCTAAAGGGGAAACCTAAAATCATCCCTGATTTCTTAAAACTGCAGATCAGGACTAGTATTGATTTGATTTCTGATACCAGTTTTTATAACAGGCCAAAGGAAAGCGTTTCCTCTCTAAGCTAACCATGTTTTAGGTTTCTCAGCTCTATCACACATGATTTGAATCAGTGGATGATTAGATGCAATTTAACAAAACATTCAGGTGTGTTGGATCAGGAAAAATACTAAAACATGCAGGGGTGAGCAATCCTGGTCCTCGAGGGCCGGTATCCAGCATGTTTTCCAGGTTTCTGTGCTTCAACACACCTACCACTAAGTGTGATCAATTTTGACTTGTAGTGTTCCAGTGGTGACACATGTGCTTTAAAGCAGCACTCCGGAGGATTTCATCAGGAGAGCAGTTTTTGAATCTAACGTCCAAAGGCTCCTCCTCAAAACATCTCGACACGCGCGTCTGCGCGTGCACGCGGCGCATATACTTCGGACATGAACTGTACCGCTCAATGTGTAGGGTTTAATCACTCACAGTTCACAATCTTATTCCAACAACACTACGAGGGTCTGATGAGCCCTCTGTGTCCCTGCTGCTTCTGATATTAGCTCTGTTAGCAGAGAGCTGCTGCTGGACTCTGAAGCTGAACTTGACTCAGCCCTGGATGAACTTTCTGACCAAAATAAACGCGTAATCCTGTCAAGCCTTGCCATTCTGTGAGGTGAAAGGTTTAAAAATAAAAATAAATCCGTCTTTAGCTGGAGAATGGGTAGGTTTTTAGTAGAAATGAGCTGTGAGTCCTCAGTGAACGGCTGAGACGGCAGAGAAACACACGGAGCGTCCTGTACGACAGCGCCCCCTACTGGTACAGGTTTGGTCGATGCACGTGCATGTTGAGAGAATGCAGACATTTGAATTTCATTGGCTGAAAAATGTCGGCGGCAAGAAATAATGGAAAGGGGGCTCTAGGAGGAAGGAGGGTCTTCATCAGAATGACAGATGTTGTGGAACTCAACCCATAGATCATAGTTTAGACCTGAAATATCATTTAAAACATTTAGAAAACTTTGATACATAGAAAAATGCTCCAAAGAGCCGCTTTAATTGTGTTGGACTTTTGTCACCTGTGCTCACAATTTTGCAGCACATGTGCATCACAATGAAAATGTGTTGAGAAGTTGTGTCTAAACAGCTGAAAAGAGCTTATGGTTTTGTCAAAACAGTGAGTGTTTCAATCAGTGGGTTCAGGCAACTGAGAATTTGGTTCAGACAACAGGATTTAGTGTTTTAGCAACTGAGAAAAACTGTAAAATATCAGCTTTTGACAAAACATTAGTATTTGGAAACTTGAAGTATAATTTCTATAAAATAGAAATGCACACCTACCTTTAAAACTTTTTCTATTTTTGTTTTCATCCTCAGTTGACGAGTTGGAGTCCCCAGAGCCACCCATATTTTGCACCCTAGGGTTCAAGATCAAAAAGCCAAACAATCATTGCTCCCTACCAAAGCAAGATGGAAGGGACCCAGAATCACCTTGTCATCCTTCCAACCTGCCTGTCACCCCCGAGATTCCAGAATTTAAAACCCCGTATGTGAACCGACTGGTCAGCACCAAAAAGGTTAAATTTAAGTTTTAAACATTTTCAATCTTTATCTCTGTTTGAGCCAACAGTCATGTCGAGATAAATATGGTAACTTTCTTCAGCTCAGGTTTTAAAAAATTCTCTGTGTTTGCAGAGTGCACAGCCTGAGCCAACCAACAAGTTAACCGACATCGAGATCAACACTCTTGAACCTCAGACATCTTGTAATGGCTCCAAACACAGCTGGGATGACGGCGTGTCAGAAATATCCGTCTTTGGTTTTGAGGACAAGCAGATGCCAGAGATGCCAAACTTGGAGTTCCTGCAAACTGTAAGACCCCAAAAAAAACTTCAGGCTATTCCACAAAATCTAAAACAATTGTGCTTAACAATTTGTTTGTTTTGGTTATATTTATTAGAAATGTGATCAAAGACAACATTAGAGATTTGTACAAGGCCTACAAGCAGAAAAAAAAGACCCAAACAATAAACATGAAGAAAATAATAAACCTGGTCATTTTTTGATTGAGTAAATTGTTCCGGTGTATAAACTGCAGCTATAGAGGATTGGATAACTTGAGGATAAAATTAGAATTTAGCATATTTATTTAAAATGATCACAGATTTAGCAAAGTCTGACTTGTTTGTTTTTAATCAAGAATAGTATGAGTAGACCAAAAATAACTGATGATGCTAACTAGTCTAATAGAAACTTAAAAAGACTGGTTATGAAACCATTTCTAATCCATAGTTGTATAAAATTTGATAAGTTTCAAGACTATTGTTCATCTGTCTCACACTGACTAATGATGATTACTCTAAAAAATGAATATACCCTGAGTTACTTCAAAACTGCAAACATTTGTATTTACTTCTTATAATTGTATTTAATTTTTACATAGTAAACATTTAAAAAAAATCAAATGGCAAAAGCATTAACATTCAATAAATCTGCTGTTGTTTATCTTTGTGTTTTTAAACAGAGAAATGGAAAAATGCTGAAGACTGGTGGAAAAGAAAACCTAGAAAAAGACACTACTGTCCATTGTTTAGAGTGGGATGGACCCACTCAGGAGTTCAGCTTAGGAACGCCTCGCATCAGAACAAACTACCAAGAGCCCAGCACCCCTGAAATGCCAGACCTCAGTTCAGTTACTCAGGACATTTGTAAAGTAAGTGTCCATCATCTCAGTACACCTGAACAAATCCATTTATGAACCTTTCTGTTACTGATTCTTTTTAAGCTGAGATTCATATCCCTGCTTAAATTGAGCAACTAATTTTTATTCATGTTTGAAAACGTATCTGGTTGACTTGTGATTTAAAACAACAATCATCATCATTCCACCTTTCTGAAATAATTTTGTCTTTTTTTATTTTGTAGCTTTTGTCCCTGACTCAGATGAAAAAGACAACCACTCAACCACTCCAGTCAGAGAGCAAGAGACTGAGGTAACCTTGACTTTAACAGTTATAAAACTACTATATACAACAGGGGCAATGCATCAATTAAGATTTTCTTCCATCAAATAAATCTTCTAAAGTTGTAATCTTAATCATGTCCGACAATTAAATTGAGTAAAAACTAACCTTATCAATATAATTGTCTCCAATCTACTCAAAATTCTTGAGTGTAAAAATGTTGCACCAAAAAAATTTAAGTAAATGATGGTTTTACTTTTTAAGAGTGTACCCGAGTGTCCAAAACATTTGGCCTCAGGTCAGATGAAACAACTACAAAGTCAATCATTGACCTGTGACCTAGGCTGTCCTGGTACCAGGTATACTATTGAGCATCTTTGTTTTCAAATATGTTGTTTGTTATGGCCAAAATGCGACTTGCACGGAAGTCCAATAACAAAACACCACTCAGGTTCAGATTGGGCAGGCCATTCCTCCCAATCGCGCCTCTCCAGGTCTTGCTATCATTGCCCGAGTGTTAAAGTCTCCCAGCAGGACCATGAGGTCCCCAGTCAGAGTGCCCTTCTAGCACTTGTCCCAGGGACTCCAAAATGGGTGGGTCTGAGCTGCTATTTGGTGCATAAAAGTCAGGGCCTGTCCCCTGAACCGAAGGCACAGGAAAGCTACCCTCTCGTACTCCAACATACAGGCAGAGTTTTGAGGCTAACAAAAAGCCTACCCCAGCCTCTCAGCTGGAGCAACTCCAGCATAGGAGAGAGTCCAACCTCTGTGTTGAGGTGAGTCTGACTATATCTAGCTGGTACCTCTTAACATCTTCCAGCTCCCTCCCTGCCAGAGAGGGGATATTTCATAGCCAGTTTTTGTGTCTGGGAATCAGACTGCCAAAGCCCCGCCTTGGTCTGCTACCTGGTCCATAATGCCCTGGACCATATATGCTGCTCCTGCAGGTGCTGCATCCACAGTTGGATGAGCCCATGTAACTGATTTGGGCTGGACCCCATGGGCTAAAAGCCCAACCTACCAAGCACATGGTCAGAGCCCCCAACCCCAGGCCTGGCTCCAGGGTGAGAACCTGATAACTCAGAGCCAGGGGGTACGCTGAGGTTTCACTCATAAAAGGTCTTCTGATTCTTCTATTTTTAATTACTCAAACAATTTTACCAATGTATTCCTTAAAGCAGCTAGGTGGATTATTTTTCTACGTATCAAAGTTTTCTAAATGTTTAAAATGATATTTCAGGTCTAAACTATGATCTATGGGTAGAGTTCCACAACATGTCATTCTGATGAAGATCTGCTTCCTCCTAGAGACCCCTTTGCATTCTTTCTGGCTGCCAAATAATTTTTGCCAATAAAATTCAAATTTCTGCATTGTCGGCTTTCTGTCAACGTGCACACGCTTTGAGCAAACCTGTAGCAGTAGGGGGCGCTCTCGTACAGGACGCTCCGTGTGTTTCTCTGTTTACCTCTCAGCCGTTCATGGAGGAGACAGAGCTAATTTCTACTAAAAACTTATCCATTCCCCAGCTAATGACAGATTTATTTTTATTTTTAAACCTTTCACCTCACAGAATGGCAAGGCTTACCAATGATACACATTTATTTTGGTCAAAAAGTTCATCCAGGGCCGAGTCATTTCTCTGTTCAGCTGCAGAGTTAGCAGCAGCTCTCTGCTACAGAGCTATGTATCAGAAGCAGCAGGGACAGAGGGCTCACCAGACCCTCGTAGTGTTGAAATATGATTTGTGAGCTGAGTGATTAAACCCTACAGTTTGAGCCGCACAGTTTATGCCCAGCAACGTAATGCGTCATGTGCACACGTGCGCGCACGCGACTGCACGCATGTGTCGAGGTGTTTTGGGGAGGGGTCATAGGACGTTAGATTCAAAAACTGCTCTCCTGATTAAATAATCCACAATGTGGCTTTAAGTCATCCATCCTGTACATCAAATATAAGAAAAGTTTAATTTCAAACAAAACACATGAAACATGTGTTTTTTTTACAATTATTACCGGTATTTCTGTTTTTATATATATAATATGTTGCTTCATGTTTGGAATTTTTGAGTCCGTATTTTAATTTCAGTCTATCTCTTTTCCTTCCAGTCCTGTAGAGTGTGTGTCTGTGGTGGCACAGAGTGAGTTTCAAACTTTACCAAACTACCTGAGGCAAATGACTCTGAGCAGCCTCAACCAGGCGATCAGCAACATCAACAGATTTATAGAGGAGCATCAAGGTGAGTGCTGTAATGTAGAACGAAAAGCAAATCTCTGCAGAACTTCAATAATACATACATACATACTCTAGGAGTGCTATTTACAGATTTAGACTATTCTTTTAGTCTTGGAGTGACTTGACTGCTTCTATTTTTTGTAGTAAATGAGATTTCTTCTTGATAAGCACAAAAGGACTACATGTTAGAATTAGAGTAAATGGTGACTGGTAAACAGCTTATGAAATGACCTAATCCTATAACTATGCCTTTGAAATATAAAGGCATGTTGTAGTATAAGAATCTGGTGTTATGATTCTATAACAAATACTATAATCTTCTCACTGTGGTGAGAATGTTCATCAGATTTCTGGTCATGTAGAGAGAGTGTCATTCCCGATTCAGTTTGTTTTTGACAATGTAAAGAACAAAAAAAAAAAGCCTGCATCACATTGTCCTTCTGTACGTTTTTATTTGCCTTATTAAGCATTTTTGGAATATTATTATTTGTTAAATTTATTCATGAAAGAAATCAATTTCTTTCGTAATAAATAAAATAATTTTCTAAAAAAAAAAGTTATTCAAAACCCAGTAGATGTTTGTGCTATAATTTCATACTGTATGAAAACGTTCAAATTAGAATGTTCCTTGTACTGTGGCACCCTCTGCAGGAGGGATGAAGGAACTCACGATGGAGGAGCTCAGGAGGATCATCGGCGTTGGAACCATGTCTCCTGTTTACATCCTCTGTCTAAAGGAGCTCAAAAGGCTGAAACATGTGGAAGGCATTTTGGACACTGATGTGTACAAACTGGTAACACACAAATAAAGACTGAAACCAGCAGGTTAAAGGGAATCTATATGAACTTCTAAAACCATAGTCTTGAGTTAGAGATACTCGTTTGCAGAAAGTAAATAACAATACATCTCAGCTGAGGAACCTCACCTGAGTTGTAGTTTTGAATAAGTTTTGTATTTAGATCATAAATGTTCTGGTGCATGATAAATCTATTCATACTGGATGAATGTAAACTGTACATATTTTAAAAATTTATAACTCAATGAAGCTCTTTAGAAAAGTAATGGAGGTATTTAAATATAAAATGTCTCGCTGTGCATTAATTTAGAGACATGCTGATGACGTTTATTAACCTTTTGTCTGCTGAGTACATGAACTGCAGTGGTGAATGCATCTTTAACATGTGATGGATGAAAATTCTGTGGTTTAGTGCATTTTTCTAATAATCACTGTGGTTTGGGCCACAAGTACAAAGTTATGCACAAAGGTGGAACGTACTCACAAGATGTGGACACTGGTGTGTTTATTGTATTTTTCAAATAAAACTGTGATAAATGGTATCTGTGGTGTCTTATGCTGTTAGTTTTGCAACTCCGTATGAATTAGATCTCATATTTTTAATTTAAATATACATCAGCACCAAAAATATCTCTAAATATCCATTTAATCGTGTGTGTTTCAGTTCATTTAAAAATAGTTTTTATTTGGTGGTAAATAATTTAAAGAGAGAAACTATTTAATGTCTGTTTTTCTTAGCTGTTTCTTCCTCTATATAGATTTGTTTTTCCAGTGTTTCCATAACTTTTAAATGTTGTGTTCCTCTAGTATGGCTTTTATGTTATAAATTACAACCCTCTTCATTATTTTCTTTTTTTAGTTTTAATTTGCCTTCTCTTTGAGTAACCATGTATGAGTTTGAATTGTTTTGCTTTCATTCTGATTCATCAACTGACTGGTTTGGTAAAAATTCTTTCTGTGTTCAGACAGGAGTGACTGAGTAGTGTAATGCAATGATTTGTTTTAATTTATGAAAGGGAGAAATGCTCCAGAGGCTCCACCTCGAGTGTCTGTGGTCACAGAGTATATGAAAGGAAAGATGTCTCACTCTGTCCTTTTCTTTAAATTTAAGGAGCAGAGATTTAAAGTGTTGACTGTGGTTTGGATTTCTTTAATTTAATTCTGCTGCTAATCCAAAATTTGACCACATCAAAATCTGCCTTTCTTCCTAAGGTACTGATTAGATACTAATATGTTTAGGTGGTAATATGTTTAAACCACTGGATCTCAACTGGTCTGGCTTTGGGACCCACCATTCCTTATATGACCCCCAAATATATTCTAATGGATTTATAATTTTATATTAAAACTATACTAAAAGTTTTGGTTTTAGTAGGTAAATCAGCTCTAAGGTCATGTTAATCTGCCAACAAATGGCTGAGCAAAACCTCCTACCATTCAGGAATGTGAGTAGATTCTTTGTTTTGTTTTTTTCTAACACTTTTTAAGCCCAGGCTCGTGACTGACTAAAAACAGGTCTGCCTCCCACCAGTTGAGAATCACTGGTGCACTATACCCGCTTATTGATGTTGCATTAACAAGTAATTTGAAATGAAGTTGCAATATTACACTAGTTTTAAATAGTAGATATTCACTTAAATATTTCACAAACGTTTATACAGTGATGTGAAAAAGTATTTGCATCCTTACAAAAATCTTCTGTTTTTGCTGACTCGTCACACTTAAATGTTTCAGATCAGCAAACCAATTTTAGTATCTGGGACGACCATGTCCACGACCAGTGGCAAGAGAGTTCACCTCCCATGTCAGAGAGCGTGGGCTCAAACCCCGGCCCAGCCATGTGACCAAGTATCCTTCGGCAAGATACTGAACCCCCCCAAACAGCCGCCTCCCGGGCGCCACTCTGAGTTAGCAGCCCACTGCTCCTCAAACAATGAGGATGGGTCAAATGCAGAGATGAATTTCCACAAGGGGATCAATAAAGGATAAATTATTATTATCAGACAAAGAAAGCCTGAGTAAATAGAAAATTCAGTTTTCACATGATCATTTCATTTATTAATGGGAAAAGGCTATCCAAACCAACCTGGCCCCATGTGAAAAAGTTCAATTCCACCAGCCACACCCTGAACAAAAGAACCTAGAACAACATTTAAAGCCCTGCAGGCCTCCCTTGGTTAAAGTTGGGGTCAGAGGTCATGATTCAGCAATAATAATGGATTTATAGTTTAATATTTTATATATTCAATTAGAAAGAGAAAAATGTCCTCCGTGAGAGAGCTCCGAGAGCCAAACCTCTCCTGACCAAAAAAGACCTGTCTTGCATTTCCAAAGAACATTTTGGTGATCCCCAAGACTTCTGGGGAAAAAAATCTGTCAACTGACGAGACGAAAGCTGAACTTTCTGGAAGGTGCATGTCTCTTTCCATCTGGAGTCAAACTAACTTTGTATTTCATCAAAACATCCTCATCAACAGTCAGACATGGTGGTGGTAGTGTGATGGTCTGGTCTTCAGGACCTGGACCACTGGCTGGAACTGATGGAACCATGAATTCTGCTGACTACCAGAAAATCCTGAAGGAGAATGTCTGACCGTTCGTTCAGGAAAACACTTTTACCCATTAAACAATAAAACCATCATTTGAAAATTGCATTTTATATTTACTCAGGTTTACTTTGTCCGATACTTGATTTGGTTTACAGATCTGAAAACAATTAAGTGAGATGAGTCAGCAAAAACAAGATTTCTGTAAGGATGAAAATACTTTTTCACATCACTGCACACCCAAGAAGTATTACTAAAGTTGGTTCGATTATTGTTTTGCCTTTTAGAGCTGAATTTTATTCACTGATTTAGAATTCAAACCGCTAATCAGCGCCGCAGAGTGAATGGTGTGTAGAATAGACGATCTTTGGCCCATGCTGACGTGCGTCGGTCCGTCACGTGACATATGGAATGTTAACAATGCAACGAGTGTCCAACTTTGTGCTGATTTTCTGATCCTGCCTGGAGTCAAGGCAGAAAATGGAGGCTCGTTTCGTCAGATTCACCCCGTTCCTCGTCTTTCTCTGAGCTCCGCCGGTTCCTCTACGCGTTTATTTACCGAGACACGGACTTTTAAAGGAATGTACTCTCCATTCTAGAGTTATTCTCGCTACTTCTATCACATGGTGAGTCGAGCGTTACTTTTTGGGGAGGGGAGTGGTGGTACGACTTATTTCCACTACTTGTCGAGGAAAAGCCTCTCTAACAGATGTGTTGCACTCTGTTAGGATATTATAAACTAAACTTCCCCACCAACCCTCTGTGTTTAAAGCCTCTTCGGGGTTAACAGGACTACCTCTTTTTTCCTTCTGCACAGGAATGTGTTCCTTCCCTCAGCCCCCAGCCCTGCCTGGGGTTACAGTGCAGAGCAGAAGGCCACACAGCTTCAAACGGGGCAGTATAAACGTTTTTACCTCCAGGGGATCACACACAAAAGCTATAAACTACACAGACATGGCTTTATAACGGTTTTAAAAGCTCACCAAGCGAATTACAGAGAGTAAATTCACGGGGAGTTTGTTCTAAACGCTGTTTTATCAAGTAAATGTAGTTTTGGTGGTCAAGTTACTTTTGGTGTGCCACTAAACATGATCAAGAGCTTTTAGGCTACATACTATTTTGAGTATCCCGTGTTTAAATGATTGCACATGTTTACACTTGAAACACAAACTAACTTTTAATCAACTTTCCAAACTTAAGTGAAAACGTGGTCATATGATTTGAGTAGAATTAGCTGTTTACACTCAGTTGCACATTTCGTGTGTGTGTGTGTTTCATAGGCTCACCTACTCAGACATACTTTTATTTGGTGTATTGGAGCAGCTGGTCATCACATCTGGACACGTGTTTGAGCTCAGTGGGGCCCAATATGGTGCTTCTGTCAAAAAAACAAAACCACAGCTGGGTCTCAAGTTTGGAGGTTTTCATCCTGGAGCATCCACAGGGAAGATAACAGATGTTTGTACAATTTAACTACAGTTCATAGCAGCATAAAGTTAGGTTTACTCTTTTTTGTTTCAAAGTAAGGGCGAATAAAGTGATTTTTTTTTTTAATGTGTACTATTTTACAGCTAATTGATCCACATTTCCCTATGCAAAAACAGCCCTAAAGGAAAAATATATACAATATTTAGGCCAGATCACATTTATGAACAGATTCTAATCAGTTTTTGCAATTATTAACCCCTGGTTGATGTGGCTGAATGTACTGCTGTGTAAAATAACTAATGCATTATCTGCATTCCCTCAACAGAAATAAAGAACACTATTATATTATTCACATTTAATCATTAATCTGGCAATATAAACGGCAAGCAATGCAGAAATATCCATGTCGTTTTATTCATTGTTATATACAGTAACATCAATGTATATGCTGACAGGCGCTAGTAACCCTATCATATGGTATAAATTAACACACAGCAAAGTCATGTTAACAGAACATAGAGATAATCATCGAGTAAACGCACCTTTGGCATCACTTTATTTCATACACACATTCTCATCAGGCAGGAAGTGATCAGGCTATATCTAAAGAGGTCAAAACAATCCTTAAAATGCTCCGTCCTAAATTCTTCTACAGTCTCAACACATTTAAATCCTTCATGATCTGAGCATCCAGCCCTGTTTGAAATGTGTGTAGAATTAGAATTCACATCAGCTCACTATGAAGAAAAGCTGTGTATTGCACAAAAAAGATGATTAAATCATAATAATCAGTGGAGTCCTTGCTTGTGTCTCGTCTCGTTTGCTGGATGTCTCTTTGGAAAAGTTGTCTCCCATCCTATTAATCTGCAATAGCTCAAACAAGACACCCCCCCCCCCAACTCTGTCTTGCAGCTTAGACATGATCTTAATGTCTAATGTTATTTTTGGCAAGCTAAAAAATCAAATCAAAAATACATTATTAATCCCAGAGGGAAACTGGATAATCACAGTGTTGTTAAACCTGTTCCTGCGTAATCTGTAGGCTGAAACTCCAGAATGTGTTCCCTCCCTATGTTATTGTCTTTTTAGATACAAAATCGCATTTTCTGGCAAAAGGAGCAGCTGGTGCAGCATGCAATGAGAAGACAAAATAAGCACTTATTTAAAACCAAATGTAATTTCCTGACATCAGCACCTAGTGGTCATTTTAGAAACTGCAGAGAACTCTGCTTCATGAGGTTTCTGCAGTTTCTTCTTTCTAAAAGAGAATTTGAGGAATTTATTTGTCTGAAAGTAGTTTTTATTTTACCTGTTTTATGTGTAAGTGACCTTTATTTGAAACCCAGCTCTTTTTTATTTTACAGTCTTATAAATTAGTTTTGAAAATGTCACTTTTTGAAAACAAAAATGGATTAAACACTTTCTTGTGCAGTTTATAGTTTAGGATAAAAAGTAAAAGACTTGTCATCAAACAGCACTGTGATGCAGAACTTTTTTCTGCATATTTTGGTTGTATGATGTTTAATGTTTGGTAAAATCAAAAGGTTTCATCCACTATTGGGTCAGAACATCAGTGTGGACATAAGAAACTCTGTGTTTTAGTGCATTATTTGGGGGTTTTCCTGCAGCTCAGCAGTTTTGTGTTCTGATCATTTCTCCTGTTTTGAAACTGCCCTGACAAATCTGTATCCTTTGACACAGACCCTGCATATAAAACTTATTTTTTAGTTATTTTGGGCAGCGTAAGCTGTCCCATGATTCGGTGGTGGAACTTTACTTGTAGTTGCTAGTGGAATGGAATGCTCATTGCTCCACACACAGCACTCAAAGCATCACAGGAATGGAGATCCCAGAGATGCAGTCTTTTTTTCAGCCTGGCCTAATATTACCCTGCTGCCCAGCTATATTTAAAAAAAAAATGTAAAAAGCATATTTGTCTAGAGGGGAATAAAAAGCACCAGGTAGCATTTGAGAGCATCTTTTCATGCCAGATTTCAAGTACACTTGGACTGGAGGGAAACAGCTGGCTGGGTGGGGCTTGCTCATTCTAGAGCAGGGGTCCTCTACTATAAACCTGTAAGGGCCACATTCATTTTTCCAGGAGTTTTCATTGGGGGGGGGGGGGGGG